>OX328132.1:72137550-72382550 GCA_946811695.1 Gonocerus acuteangulatus
AAAATTTGAGCTGATGTAACTATTTATTATAATTTATTTTTAAAACTAGAATACATTTTTTAAATAAAATAAAATTGTTTGTTTTCTAAATTTATCCAAAGAGGAAAAAGTGTTTAAATAGAACAATATTTTATTTCAAATATTTAAAATAAAGTATTAAGCTATTTTTAAAATACGCTCTCATCAAATGAATTGGTTATGTTACAGTTTAATAACTATATGGTAGCATTAATATGCTATCATATCAGAAATGCCATTTATCTGAAAGCAAATAAATGAAATTGTTATATGCTCAGCAAGCAGAGATGAAAGTTGAGCTCTGCTAGCTTGCAGTCTTGCAGAGTTTAATCTTTAAGATAAGGATAGAGAAATATATAGAGTAGTGCTTATTAGAAGAGACATAGTACAGTTTTCAGATAAAATAGCAGGATCAGGCAAACACAATAACAAACCATATATTATATGTATATCTATATGTGTGTGTGTATATATATGGGGTAATCGTCTTTGTTGCGGGTGCTCATAAAACAAATTATATATAATTAAAATAAACTATTACAGCAAAATAAATAAAAAATATGAATTACTATTTATAAATATATTTACATATATTGTGTCAATATATATATAATGACATAATAAGTCTGCCACTTATGTCATACTTAATTGATTTAGAAAAAAAACACCAAAACAAAATTTATTGAAAACCACAATTAAACAATATATCCATAAGCCAAAGAGAAAAATCCTTCATCAAAAGTCAAATTGTATCACAAAAATCACAGTTAATAGCTCTGAGGAATAACTATCTGAAAGACAACTAAAGGTATAATAAAAGAATATTTCTGTAGGAAAAGGTAACTTTAAAATCAGGAAAAAAATCGTTGACAAGGTTTTGTGAGCACAGATCTCATATAAAAGAAAGGAGAAACTTATCAATCATGTGCTACACTGTTCTGCACGAAAATCCTCCTTCAAACCAAAACATGCTTTCTTACTGTTTTCAAATGTGCTGAACACGAATTTGAAGTCAGATTCTGTCTATCACGCACAGTTTCTTGAGAAATCTAGTTTTTTATCCAAAAATGTGAGTTTTTTGTAAATTTGACGAATTTTTTTTGGTATCAAAACATAGCGAAAAAAATTCAAAAGGCCGATGATTTTGAGCGCAATGAAGTATATTTGAACGGAAAAAAAATTGATGGGAATATTACAAGTGGTTGAAGAAATATGGCTAAAAGTGTTTTTTCAGTTTTTGATCTTGAGGCAGGGATTTGGTCTCTACCTGGATCTTTAGGGGAATGACCTTCCTTTCTCTTGGAAGGCTTGGATTGCTTTTCGAGAGGTATGTGCTGAGTTTTTGGGAAACGAAAAATCTAGAGACTACCGAAAAATAGTCCAAGAACTGCTTACTTCATATAAAACATTGGGATGCAATATGTCCTTAAAAATACATTTCCTGCATAGTCACCTAGACTTATTCGCCCCAAATTTGGGTGCAGTTTCGGACGAACATGGAGAACGATTCCACCAAGACATATCCAGAATGGAAAAAAGATATACTGGCAAATGGAATGAGAAGATGCTGGCGGATTACTGCTGGACACTGCAGCGGGAGACAGAGGAGGAAGAGTACAAAAGAAAAAAAAAATACTCATTGACGATTTGTGTATATCTTTTGAGTTGTGTCATATCTAGTATTATACCTGATAGCATGCAGGATTCAATTAATTATATTTTACCGTTGAAAAAGAAAAAAAAAAATCTGTTATAATAAAGACAATAATTTTCAAATACAATTTTTCATTTTTTCCAAGTTTCTCCTCTTTTCTCTCAAAATCAGAGGGTGATAGAATTTTTCTGAGTTCAGATTCGGACTCAGCACACCTGAAAACATGAGGAATAACTATCTGAAAGACAACTAAAGGTATAATAAAAGAATATTTCTGTAGGAAAAGGTAACTTGAAAATCAGGAAAAAATCGTTGACAAGGTTTTGTGAGCACAGATCTCATATAAAAGAAAGGAGAAACTTATAAATCATGTGCTACCTACTAGTGAACTAGGAGAACTACTTGAATAACAAGAAAAATCCCTTAGGTAGTACTAGAATTTAGTTTTAAGAGAGAACAAATGGCTTTGTAGTCCTCCTGCACGAACATAGCCTGCGGGGAATGTTTTACGAGACTCACACGTACACACCTAAAGATAACTAATTATTTAATTAATACTATTTTGAAGTAGAATAGCAAAGCATACCATTCAAAAATAAAACTGGACAATTCACAACATTTGACTGAATTATTTTCACCAGGGCAGCAATATTTTTGATCAGAGGAGTCGATTATTGGCCTGGGGCATGTTTTTATCAATTGTTCTACCACATTTTCACTGGTCCCAAGTGAGCAGTCCATGCCTGAGAAAATTTTTAAAAATACAATTATTACGTTATTGTTACCTCATTATTATATTATTATGAGCTAAAAACATTTTTGTGCATCATAAACAAAAAAATTAAATGTTGCCACTATTCCAAAAGAACATCAGTACTCAATTGAAAAAAATCAACAGAAATTATTTTCAGTAATATATCACTAGAATCTAGAAGTCTTGAAAATATATAAGAAAAAGAATTTGGGAAATCATTTTCCAAACGAAAGTAATAGATTTACCACTCCAAATGAAAGATCCAAATGGTTGTTATGATCTTAACTCTGTTTCTAACCATGGAAATCATGAATATAATAACTATTTATGTAAGTAAATATATATATATATATATATACACACATATATATCTATACTTATATATATCTATATATATATATATATATATATATATATATATATATATATATATATATATATATATATATGTGTGTGTGTGTGTGTGTGTATTTATACATATATACAGATATATCTGTATGGAAGTATGAATATATACATAGATTTATAGGCTTCAAAATTTAAGTAAAATATGATTATTTTGTTTTAATTAATAGGTTTTTATAAGATAAAATAATTAATTTAATGCTCACCTCATCCTTACTCATCAATTTAAAAAGTATTGTCATCACAACATTGAAGGCTTGCTCCCCAAATGGTGGATATACCTTAATGAATACATTAAAATTCTAGACACAATTCGTTGCAAGGGCATGGCCCTGATTCAAATGATTTTTGGTAATGGCTTTGTATGAGGACAAAACATTTATTAGTGATATATTTCACAATTTGATTTAAAGAAGTTTAATATTGGTCGATAAATGCGGCTGTATTCGGGATATTTCATTTATTTACATTCCCAATTCTACAATTATACTATAAAAATCAAGGATTAAATGACACAGTTAACTTTATAAACTAAACCTATAAATGTGAGGGTAATGAGGGTCGCAGTTTAATGAGGGTCTATATTAGTTTTATTCCCCACTCCTAATAAACCAATTTTGCTGATTGACAAAATTGTACTTCATTCATTTGTGTAAATGAAGTTTTGTATATATAAAAAAAAAAACTTTTAGGCACTCATCATATTTTTAATAAGTTTTAATGAGGGTCAATATTATTTTTATGAACTATTCGATGGAGTCTATAAAGATTTCAAAAAGTGCACCTTAACACTACATTCATTCGAAATGTGCTGCTCAACTGCATTCAGTTCCCAATTGATAAATCATAAACAACAAACATTTCAATACAATGATTTTGCAGTTACATTTTGGATTATATCAAATTTTTTTTCCTTATCAGACACTATGGGTCATTGAATGGTACACAGTGCATTATTTATATCAGACAATAAAATAGAAAAATTGATATAATTTCAACTTTTAATTATTAGTATCCTTCTCTGATTTTTAAATGTTCTAATTACATTCACCTTCAAAACATCATCAATAGGTCTTTTTTTATTTGCATTTTAACAACTTAGAATTTTAAAGTTATTTTTTTCATCTAAAAACAGTATAATATTAAATAATCCTTTTGTTAATTTATATTATTCAATGCATATATTTTCCACCTTAGAAACCACATGATTTTCCCAGGAACACTAGACTTGTTAAAATCTGATTCAAAGATAAATTTCAAGCAAATAAAACATTGCAAATAATGAAAGAAGTCAAAATAGAATTTAAGTTATAAACAGTTTTTCATATAATCTAACAATTTTACTTTTCTATTTCTGGGGCAACTATATTGAAAAAATAGTCAATTGTTGATGAAAAAAAAAATCAAAATTTTGCTAACAAAATTAAAACAGCAAAGAACATGTTTGATTAATATTCAACAAATTTTATTTATTTTATTTTTATTCTTTCACTGTCTGATGCATCTTAAACATTGTAGATCTTCCAATGAATGACACACACTGATAGAAATAAAAATGTTGACGTTTAGGAATGTAACAACAAAACCCATAACTTGAAACAATAAATATTTATAAGTATGTATGAGTCAATATATGTATGCATGTATGTATGTATTTATGTGTGTGTGTATATATATATTTATGTATAGATAGATAGGTAGATTCTCTATTAATTGAGAACTCAATACAGTCCACTTCCTTGAATACAGGTACTTCCCATGAAAACAAAAAAATCTCCTAGGAGCTCATCCCTCCAGCTATAAATATGTTAATGGCACTCCAAAATATAGGCACTAATTTCAATAAAAACAAAAATGCTATAAAAAATATGAATGAATATAAAACACAGTATATTCTAATCAAATGCTAATGTAAAATGCTAGTTGCCCGTGTTAGTTAATTAGTCAATTTAGTTTTCAGAAAAGAAATCTGAAAGCGAAAGTTGTCAATTAAGCAAATTGACTTCCACGAGATACATTTGTTCTCCCTTTCATTTGTTAGCCACTAAAACAATTAAAAAATAATTGAAAAACACTTACCATAGGCAATAGAAATGCACAGGCATATAAAAGTGAGTAACTTAATCATTTTGAAAAGGAGTTAAACACAGGCTGCAGTACTATTAAAAGCGATGGCGTAATCCCAACAACAATGTAGTTTCTTTTGGTGCCAAGGTTTTATAGAGCTTCCTTAGTACTTTTCCAAAGAGCCAATAAAACTCAGTTACATAGCAGCACAGGGCACAAAACTGAAAGAAGTAACTCAGTTACTTACAGTCTTTAGTACCCACAATCAAATCCAGCGCTAGTATCGTATTTAATTCAAATCCATATTAAATAATCTTCAAATCACCATATTAGATTTTCTCCAAATATGACTTGGTGAAAGAAGTGCAGGAGTCACAATTATTGAGACTTGTTGAAATAAAAGTGCATACTGATTTTGTGTTTCTTGAACTTGTTGCATTCCACCCTGAGTTTGTTTTGAAATCTAAACAATAATAAGGTCAAATAGAGCATGTAATGGATTGCAAAGTTCTAATTCAACCAAGCATCGAACAAATCTCGTATAAATCCTATTTTATTGTATTTTATTCCATTATAAACTTTATATTAATTTTAGAAATATAATATACTTTTCTGATATGTTAAAAATTATTATCAGTCTGATGGAAAAACTTCTTCCAAATCCGAAAAAGACTTGCTGTAAAAGCAGGCACTGCCCAAACCTAACTTGTAAATTGCTGTATTGATTTGATTACACGACGGGGTAAGTATATAAGTATGTATGTATGTATGTATGTATGTATGTATGTATGTATGTACGTATGTATGTATGTATGTATGTTTTTTTTTTTTTTTTTTTTTTTTTTTTTTTTTTTTTTAGGGTAGGGGAAAAATCTTGCATGAGACGAAGTGGACAAAGCCACTACAGTGTGAGATTCCTACTCACTAAAAAACCACCTCCCTATACACCTCAACCACCCTACGGAACCGCCCTCAGGCACTACTTCGCAGGGGGGAGTTGGCCCTAAGCCTTCTTCATTAGTGGACTACATTATTATGAGCCGTAGTCAGGCCCTTTCTCTGCCGTTCTTCATTTCGTAGCTGTTTGGCGATGAGAGCAGAGTATTCTGACAGAGCCTCCCAGTTCTCGGTATTAGCCAGGATGAGGCTGACCACATTTTCTGGCTTCAAGGGCTCGCCCAGTTTTCGGTCCAGTTCTGCCTTTTCGATGCGAAATCTCTGGCATTCGAAGAACACATGTTCTGCAGTCTCATCTTTAGGAGCGCATGTTGGGCATGACGACTCATCGTCCAACTTAAAACGAGCTAGGTAAGCTCTGAAACAGCCGTGTCCAGTGAGCATTTGAGTTAGATAAAAATCTACTTCTCCGTGCTTCCTTTCTCTCCATGTTTTGATGAGAGGTATTAAACGATGTGTCCATCTTCCCGATGTTGAAGCATCCCAACGCCTTTGCCAGTTCTCCATCGTCAAGTTCTTCTCCTCTTTTTTGATAGTTTTCCAATGGGCGTCTGGATCTCTCTTCCTTCGATAGATCCTACTACGCTCTTCTGCCAAGAGGTCAATTGGAGGCATATCTGCAACGACACACGCTGCATCATACGAAACGGTTCGAAAAGCTCGGCAGGCACGTAGAGCACTTCGACGATAAATACTAGTGCAATTTCGCGCGTATGCCTTTATCAACATTGCGCTCGACCAAACGGGAGCAGCATACAGCAAGATGGAGCTAGTGATTGTTGCCAGAAGTCTCCTTCGATTTTGTCCTGGACCACCGATGTTTGGCATAATCCGAGCAAGAGCCTCTGTAGAACGTGCTGCTTTACTGCTGATCATCTTCAAATGTTCAGCAAAACGCAATCTTGCATCAATCTGCACGCCTAGATATCTGATGGATGTCTGAGAGGATATATCGGATTCCCTGACATTTATAGTGATAGACTCCATGACCTTACGGCTTGTAACTAGTAGTACCTCGGTTTTATGATCTGCAAGCTTTAGGCCTACAGAAGAAAGCCACTGACGAATGGTTGAGATAGCCTTGTTCGCATCGTATGTAATTTCTTCCAGGAGCTTTCCACAAACTACTACCGCAAGATCATCCGCGAAGCCCATCAAAGTCGTTTCCTCCGGCATGGGAAGTCTGAGTGCTGTGTCGTACATCACATTCCACAGCAAAGGACCTAAAACCGAGCCCTGAGGAACGCCGCCTGTAATCTTATAGATTTTTGAGCCATCATTCGTTTCATATCTCAGGTATCTTTCAGAGAAGTAGTTCCTGATAATCCGTAGGAGGTACTGTGGGACTTCCATTTTTTCCAAGCTGTCCATAATACAATCCCATCTTGCTGAATTGAATGCATTCTTTATATCCAAGGTGATTATAGCACAATACTTTTTGCTCCCTCTCCTCCACCTCTTACCTGCAATGGCTTCTCGGGCGGTTGTTATCACAAGGTCGATTGCATCAATTGTTGATCTGCCTTTTCGGAATCCATACTGATTCACTGCCAGACCCCGGATACCTTCACTAGTTTCGCTTACTCTATTGTAAATTATCCTCTCTAGAACTTTTCCTGCGGTGTCCAGGAGACAAACTGGTCTATAAGATGAAGGTTCTTCTGGAGGACCCTTGCCTTTTGGTAAGAGAACAAGATTTTGTTTCTTCCAGAGGGAGGGAAAAATGCCTTCACGGAGACAACAATTATAGGCCTCGAGGAACAGATCTGGCCTAGATCTAACAGCCTCTTTGAAAGCAACATTCGGGATATTGTCTGGGCCTGAAGCCTTAGTGTTCTTGACTTTTTTGCAGGCTTCGTCTAGTTCTTCCTGTGTGATCTCAGGTACTTGATCCTCCGCGGATAGCTGATCCACACTTGTAACCATTTCTTTTTGCCTTGGAAAAAGAGTTTTTACTATTTTCTCCAGCAGATCGGGAGAAGTAGGAGGTGAAAAACTTGAACCTTTCAGTTGTATGTATGTATGTATGTATGTATGTATGTATGTATGTATGTATGTATGTATGTATGTATGTATGTATGTATGTATGTATGTATGTATGTATGTACGTACGTATGTATGTATGTATGTATGTATGTATGTATGTATGTATGTATGTATGTATGTATATATATATATATATATATATATATATATATATATATATATATATATATATATTTGTATGTGTATATTTTCGGTTTATTATTTGGAGTTGGTTATTTTCGAAATATGACAGTGCTGTGTCAGTATTGCTATCATTACTATACATTAGAATGCATTTCAATGTTTTCTGATGAAACATATTTCAAAGATATATGTCAAATAATTATTTATTCGAGCTATAAAGTATTAGATATATGCCAAAAAAAGAATTTACTGGAAAAAAGTGAAAAGGCGGATACAATTTCACAAGTTAAATATAAATATTTCTTTTAAAAGGTTGTACACAAAATATAAATCCAATTCGAATTAAACTTTAAAATGGTAGGCACTTTTCGCAATATTTCTAATGCTGCAAATATGGTAACCTTAATATCTCATTAAAGAAGAAGGTCATTAGGTTTGTCTAGTTTGACGTTTGGATCCACTGGAATGGTTAATTGACGTGCTGTAAACCCGGCTGCCTACTCATATAAGATAATTTTTTAAACTTAGAGAAAATCTGGTTGTAATATACTTCACACTACAATAACATAAACATAATAGCATACTAATTTAAAATAAAATAAATTAGTTATGTATTATAATTTAAGTATTTGGATGATAAATAAATATTTCAACATAAAAAAACACTTTTACTATAAATTTACAGTACCAAGCTCTCAGCTCGATATTAGGGATTCTTCTCTGATTAAATGTCGTAGAGTGGCATTATTTATATAAAACTGTTCTATTCATAAAGCAGAAATTATTAAGCAATTTCTCATTGTTAGCTGGTGAAAATATAATATTTTACCTCCATCGTTAGCCGAGTACAAGTCAAAAAGATACCTATTACGGTCAGATTTATTAAATTATACAGTGTGAAATATATTTCGGCGATAATATTGTAGGAGAAACCTTTTTAAAAAAAGTCGCAGGAAGCACTGTTTCGTGAGTCTAACTTTATTGTAGTGCGAGATATATAACTTGCCACTTGGCGGTGGACGGTTAGGGGACGGTGCGGGCGCCTCTATTCTAGAATTATTATTTAGCGTTCTAGCCCCCATATTTCTGACTAATTAAGTATATCCACTTTTCTTGGGTATACGTGGCGCTTAAAAAAATAGTGCCCTTTGGGGCAGTAATAAAATAATGTCATAAAAAATAAATGAAAAAAGTACAATTTTTTTAACGACATTTAAGTTTTAACACTCACGAACTTCGAAAAAAACTTTATTGGTAAACAGAATACAGAATATAGATGTTTATGATAAGGCTATTACAACGGTACTGAGCTGGAGAGGAAAGGAGTGGGGATTATATAGAGGTTTGCTGGAAGAAGACTCCTGGTGCTGACTCGGCGGTGTCTGGTGCTTTAAGTCCTCCCTCCTGAAGATTCGAAGTCCTCTGAGAATTTTATGATGGTAGTTTCCAAGGGCTGTAGTAACTTGAAGACATATTAGGGTTGAAGGTCTGAAGTGGAATTCCTGGTGAAGGTTGTAAGTGTGAAGAAGGCGATGCATGAGGTGATGATGGCAGACACTTTGACTTACAATGGTGTTTAAGCAGTGAAATTAAGTTAAATACTAGAAGATAAACAGTTATGGCATAAAAGAATACATGGGTGATACTAGCATTAACATAATTAATTGTTTCTAAGTCTTCGAAAGTTTGTTTGTCAAGTTTAGGTAGTTCTAGATTAGTAAAGCTTATGTTAAACATTTCAATATTATTAGGCTTATGGTTTAGAAGTAATATTTCAGAATCTATAGTATAAGTTGTTGGTTTTGGGTGTTCTAACAGTGATTCATTACTACTTAAGCTAATGAGAGCTGAAGAGGGTAGAAATACAGGATTAGAGATATTGGATATGTGTACAATATTAGTCTTATAACTAAGATACAAATCAATTTCATCAACATATTTAATAAAAGGAGAAGCATTGACTGTAGTAGTAGTACAATTAGTAGATTGCCCTAAGAAAAGGTTATATATACAGGTATTATTTACTAAACTAACCTTATCACAAAAATAATTACTAACAATATATTTACATTGTCCAACATACATGTTTGTTTCATTCCTTAAAATTAGTTTATATGGAGTTAATGTTGTTATGACTGTCTTGTCCTGTATTGCGGGGACTTGTAGAAAGTAGAAGGTAGTAAAGACCTCAGATTTTAATGGAAGAGAGATAAAGAGATGTAAAAGACCTCCTTTAGTGAAACATGTTAATTTACTGGTAAGCCATAGGATTTCTTTGTCTAGAGAGGCTAAGGTTACGTTGTTGATGCTTGTGAGATCAAGTTCAGCCATTATTGAAGAGTGAGTAACTCCTAATTTGCAAAATTCGAGGGTATTTTCAATATCAGTGAGTCGTATGTAAAGGTAGTTTATGGTGCTGTAAATTTCGTTAAGGTGTATACGTTTCTCGTCTATGTCAATGTAGTTAATAACTTGTGCTGTTTGTTCGTTATTTTTGTTGAGTATGTTTATATCATGTTGCATGGTCATAATTAAGTCGTTGTTGGATTGGGCTTGATGTTGGATGTTATGTTCGATATGATATTCGTTCCTTTCCAATTCTTGTAGTATCTTGTCATATCGTTCTTTGTCTGCAGCGTCTAAGTTACCGGTAAGCCAATTTATTCCCGATCCAAGCCCATTGATTATACCGCGCTTGGTCCTAGGTCGGTTGTCGATGTTGAAAAGCATTCTAATTTTATCTTTCGTAAATTGGAGTAAGTGCTGAGTAGTATTATACAGGTCGAAGTCATGAAATTTTGGTAACATCCGTTCGGTATCGAGGAGTTCTTTGTAGAGGTTATTGTAGTCAAAGTAATATGTCATGGTGTAGTAGTTTCGTAATAAATAAGAGTCAGGTAGTTTGACAGATATCACTCCTGGTGAGCTGCTAACGTCAGTCACGTGGTATTGGTGTGTCAATGTTAGCGTTGTGCATAGAGACATGATCCGCATTAGTGTCGACATCTGTAACAGAAATGATACGGTTTGTTCCAATGGGTTGTGTCAGGTATTGTTTACGTGCCCTTTGTAGGTTATCTGTATGAACAATAATGTCTTTTTTTCCATCTTGCATACGCATTACAGGTTTGTATGGGTTTTGACCTTTAGTTCGTGTCTGTACTTTGGCGTACGTTGTGTGAGGGATGACGGGGTCTTCTCTGTTAACGTTGAGTTTGTCTGTTCTGTCTTGTTTTTCACTAATTATTTTGTTCCTAATACAGGAGTGTAGTAATTCAATTTTGTTATGGTATTGCTCTGTCAATTTTTCTTTAAGTTCTACTTGAATATCTTTAGGGGAATGGTTATTAAGGCCAAAGGTTATCTCATTTGGGGTGAGTTTAAGATGTTGATTTAAACTGTTATTAAACGCTATAGTAGCTGATCGTACTCTTTGTTTTAGTGTGTCCGTAGGAAATTGTTCTTTGACAGTCCTTAATATTTCAATAAGAGTAGAATGAGTCCTATTAAGAAGGCCAAGAGAATTAGGGTGATTAGGGGTGACGTATATTGGTTCGATGCCCTGTGATTCCAAAAGGTTTTGGATGAGACCGTTTTTAAATTCCCGACCATTATCCATTTTCATTCTTTCTGGAGCAGGAAATGTATCCAAGTATTTAATGATGATTTCCGCGATTTTCGTACCGTTCAGTGTGTCAGTGGTTTTAGCAAAGATTCGTTTAGAAAATGTGTCGACAATCGTAATAATATATTTCCGTTCGAAGTGTAAAGTGTCAATCATTACTTCCTCAAAAGGTTTGTCAGGTGTAGGAGTCAAGCAGTATTTAGTTTTGATGGGTCTACGGTCATATTTTGTTTTTCGGCATGTGTCGCATTTATTTATGTATGTCATGATGTGATCCTTCATCCGAGGGAAGTAATAGTGTCGTTTTAGTTTGGTGTATGTTTCGGTCTGTCCCATTGTGGTTGTTTCCATTGATAATCACGGGGCTTGGAATCAGACTGTTGAGGTCCTTCCGCATAACTGTCATATTGGTGTCGGGGATAAGTGTCAAATTTATTTCGAGAGTCGTCAAGATATGAGTCATACGGTTGTCTAGGATAACTGTCAAATTTCGGTCTTGAATGATCAAAGTAGCCGTCAGGATGGCGTCGTGATTTATGATCCTGTCTTGGAAACTGTCTCGTGGGCCGTCGTGGTCTATATTGGTATTCCGAATCGGTGTGAACGTTATATAATCTATCCAAAATGTGCGATGCCTCATTCTGGATTGCATTACGGATATCATCCAACGAGTCTAGTTTTAATTGTTTTAAGAAATCGCATAAATTGGGATGTAGGTGGGATGTGATATGATAGTTGATCTCGGTATCTTTGAATTTAATGTAGTTTTCCTGGTTGATTTCGTTGTCCATTTTGACCCGTGAGAATATGAGGGCACGTATTTTCGCAATACGGTCTATAAAATGTAAGGGATGTTCTCTATAATAAGGTTTGGTGTTAAACAATTGGGTCGATAGCTGTTCAATTGTGCGTGAGTCTTTGAATTTTTGTTGTAAATAGTCTATTAGGTGTGTAACTGTAGTGAATTTATTGGTAAGAAGGCAATGACGTGCGTTACCAGTGAGCTTGCTTTTTACAAAGGTTAGAAGTCGCGCATGATTTTGGTCTTTAAAGGTATTACTTGCATGACATACAGCATTAAAAACTTCAAGTACAGCATCACTAAAATATATGAGGTCTTCGGGATTACCATCATATGTAGGAATATGGTGGTAATCCTCTTTGGTCATGGAGTAAGCAGTCATGATTGTTGGAATGTCTACGGGGTTGTCAATTGGATCGTCAACGTTAATTTGTCGGTGTTGGGCAAGTCGATCTTGTAAACTATGAATTGACATTGATTATAAGTAGGTGGTATATATATAAACAAAAAAAAAGTTCTTAAAAATAGTGTCAAAGTGCCTGATTTTCTGTACCTCAAGTCCTTTTCCGAAGTCCTCCTGTGGTAGCTTATGATGAGGGTTGAGTTCCGCTGGATAAGTATTGATATACTCCTGCTGAAGTGTGAAGTCCCTGGATACTTCTAGGTTGAAGCGGCGGCACTCTACTTAGCTGGGCTTGTAGCTTCTACTTGAACTTCGCAGTGCGGCTTCACTGTTCGGGCGCCATTTAAGTTTTAACACTCACGAACTTCGAAAAAAACTTTATTGGTAAACAGAATACAGAATATAGATGTTTATGATAAGGCTATTACAACGGTACTGAGCTGGAGAGGAAAGGAGTGGGGATTATATAGAGGTTTGCTGGAAGAAGACTCCTGGTGCTGACTCGGCGGTGTCTGGTGCTTTAAGTGACCTAAGCCACATATATCGAAGAAAAGCTCTGCCTAGGCGAGGGACTAGGAGAGGGTGGAGTGGCAACCCATGAAGCCCGTCATTGGCTAGAGGCGCCCGCACCATCCCCTAACCGTCCACCGCCAAGTGGCAAGTTATATATCTCGCACTACAATAAAGTTAGACTCACGAAACAGTGCGTCATGCGACTTTTTTTAAAAAGGTTTCTCCTACAATATTTATATCTTTTTGACTTGTACTCGGCTAACGATGGAGGTAAAATATTATATTTTCATCAGCTAACAATGAGAAATTGCTTAATAATTTCTGCTTTATGAATAGAACAGTTTTATATAAATAATGCCATTCTACGACATTTAATCAGAGAAGAATCCCTAATATCGAGCTGAGAGCTTGGTACTGTAAATTTATAGTAAAAGTGTTTTTTTTATGTTGAAATATTTATTTTTCATCCAAATACTTAAATTATAATACATAACTAATTTATTTTATTTTAAATTAGTATGCTATTGTGTTTATGTTATTGTAGCGTGAAGTATATTACAACCAGATTTTCTCTAAGTTTAAAAAATTATCTTATATGAGTAGGCAGCCGTGTTTACAGCACGTCAATTAACCATTCCAGTGGATCCAAACGTCAAATTAGACAAACCTAATGACCTTCTTATTTAATGAGATATTAAGGTTACCATATTTGCAGCATTAGAAATATTGCGAAAAGTCCCTACTATTTTAAAGTTTAATTCGAATTGGATTTATATTTTGTGTACAACCTTTTAAAAGAAATATTTATATTTAACTTGTGAAATTGTATCCGCCTTTTCACTTTTTTTCCAGTAAATTCTTTTTTTGGCATATATCTAATACTTTATAGCTTGAATAAATAATTATTTGACATATATCTTTGAAATAAGTTTCATCAGAAAACATTGAAATGCATTCTAATGTATAGTAATGATAGCAACACTGACACAGCACTGTCATATTTCGAAAATAACCAACTCACCAGCTGACTGGAACAATGACGATCGTTTTTTCAAATTTTATGCCCGGAGGAGATTATGTTTTTTAAAAGTTTTCTTTTGAGAGTTTAATTAATCTTATTCCTGGATATGACAGCTCATTTAAATATTAGGTTGTAAGTTCTGTTTTATCAGTAGATATGAGTTATTTTTCTTTGGTGACCATTACTCAGATACCCTTTGTTGTTGACAAATAAAGCAGCTTATTTCAATATTATAGAATATTTTCCTGAAAGCAAGTAGCGATGGGGAATTGCCTGAAAGGCTCCTCAGCTGATGACATTTCATTGCTTAGAGGTAGTGAGAGTGCAAATGACACAAGTTCAGACAATTTAGGTCTCCCTCCACCTTACAGGGTAAGTGAGAATTTTTAAATAATTCCTTTTCTTCTTATTGTTTTTTGGGTCCCACTATTGCTTTGCACAATTCATGAAATATTCTGTTTAACTTTGGTCATTATATCTGTACCTGAGATATACTAGTGTTGGAGGAATAATGTTTTGATCAGATTGACAACTAGCTGGCTCGCTGATTGAAACAGGATTGGTTATATGAGAGGTTTTGTACTAATATAATATTGAATATGGGTAGCTTTGTTGTAATTAAGTGATTTTAGTTATCAATTTTTGATTATCAGTTTATAGTAACAATAACAACGTTGTTAAAGAATTATTTGAGAGGAAAGCAAAGAAAAACGGCCGATCTTAGTGTAGTGCATATAATTTGAATTTCTGTTTTTATAAACATTTATTCTTTAAATAATATAGATAAAAATAGTTTATAATAATGCTCAGTCTTCATAAGGATTGAATAATACATGAATTACATTTTGCTCTATGTTATCGTTAGAATTATTGTTTAGGAATTCAGTTTCTTCTTAGGATTACGTTTTTTCTTTGTGCTTCAGCACACAATATATCTTTCGTTTATATTGCTATTAAATGAATGATTTGTTTCTATCCCTGTTATAAAATAACATTGAGCCCTGACAATTTTCATTTCAACCTTTTTAAATACAGAATTTTATCAATTAGGCATAAAGCTTGATTATTAAGGAAAATAGACAACATAATAAAAATTATATTCCTTATCATTTATAAGTTTAGCTGGATTACTTTATGATATGTGACAAAACCACTGATAAATAAGATCTTTAATTTTTTGTGTTCGTATCATGTCCAAAACTTAATTGTTTTCTTTTACATTACCGTAACATGATGTTATAATACGTTTTTTACAAATGTGGATTATTCTTTATGAAATGAAGGATTCTAAATGATTTTTTTTTTTACTTGTAATGGTTAAAGATAGTTAGATATTAGATAATTGCTTGAAGGATGCTATCTTTTTTGTTTAATATTCTTTGAGTTGTTGCAAATAAAAATTTTTCTTTGGAAATAGTGTAAATTTATAAATTAGCTTAAGGAATTAAGAATAGATGAGGAAGTTCATTATTTGTGTTATTATTTAGGTATTATACCAAAGTTAGTTCCAACGTACAATGCATATCATTATGAGTCAATTGATTTATTATGCCTACAAAATATCTACAAAAATAATTTAATGTTTGATAGAGTTTTTGATCATTTTTAGAAAAGTCAATAGATACTGCTAATGAGGTTGTATCCATTAATCATTTTCAATATTTGTTAACTCATATCAAACCTGTATATAAATATGACTTACTATCGGTGATATTTTATTAAAATTATCCTACTGGTTACTCATCCATTTTGATGCCTCTTTAGGGGTACTAAGACTTAGTGAACTTTGTTTACAGCCCAACTTCCTGATGTTTTTTTTACAAATTTAAATTAATTCTTAGGTGCTAAATTGCTTAAAATCTTCCCTACATTTTTTCTTATTTAGAATATCCAATTTAAACACTCTTGACTTGATTCCACTACATGCATAATAGAATTTCTAAGTTAACTTACCAATATTTTAATTTTAAGCCAACCTGCCTAATTATTAATTAATATTTAATTCTAATCTTACGCGTTTTTGACTTTTTGGTGCTCATAGCTGGATGTGCCCAGCTAAAGTGTTATTGCTGCTGAGATGAATTATTGTCTAAAATTTTTTATGTATAACTGTAAAATGATGGAGAATTTTATTTTTTATTTTACAAATTGTGTCTTCTGCTCACATCAAAATTTTGCAATATTTTTTGTGTGATTTCTTGTAAGTAATAATGAAGTTTGCTCGTATCTATATTAATTTGTCAAAAATTCTTCTTTATTTATTTATATAAACTGTTTAATAAGAGTCTAATCTCTTCTAGTTTTTTAAAAATTATTTAGCCTAACATTAATATAGGTAAGGGGTTTTTTATTAGTAGGTAATTGAAATTAAATTTGTGTATATGTTATCATTTTTGAGGTTTCTCGAAGCCATATTATTCTTAACCATTACCACAGCGGGTAGTGGGGGCTGGTCGACACTGCAGTACGGCAATCTCTCTACCTGTCCGGGCCCTGTTACAACACTTTTCTCAACCTGTGTAACCCCTATCATATAATTTCCTCCATTAAAATTTCAAATTGCATGAAAGCTTTATTTTATTATTTATCTACTTTTTCTTTTTAGCTCTGAATACTGAAGTTGAATTATGTAATTATATGGGCCAATAAATTTTGTCTGGGCTATATTTTTTAATACAAAGAATAATTTTTTTTAATAATAATAGGTAGTAATCAATGAAGCTAAATAAATAAACTACTAGCTAAATAAATACAAGCTTTACCAGTAACGCAGGAAAGGGATACAGCACCCCTATTAGTAGCTTTACCAACCTATGTTTGGCAGCTGAATTCAATTTAAACATAATACAAAGTAAACCCACCACCCCATCTGATCGACCAATTTAGTTTATTTTTACAACACTTCTTTCTCCGGTACAAGCAAATTAATAATTTGTATCTGGAGAAAACCCCCAGTTTCCGGTGAAAACCCAGAAGTTCCTACCATTCCCACTGTGGCTGCCTTGCTCCAAGTTGTATTCAAAAGAGATCCAAACTGATGTCTTACGATCTGACTTTTTGTATATACAGGAGCTCCAAGGCCTGTCATCGATGTTTTCAATTGTTTGAAAAGCGAGCAGTCAAGGCTGTGTGAATTCTATTTATTAAAATTTGGGTAAATCTGAAGGAGAGCGTCCTCTGCACCGATTTTCTTCAAAGTTTATAACGTATTTTGAATGCACTAACACGAAAAAGTTGTTCTCAACTAGGAAAGAAGTTATTTAAAAAAAAAGAAAGTTCACTGTTATGAAGGTTACAAACGATCGCATAAACAACGTACTTGTAAACTCGTGCATGCGCAATAGTCTTTAATGAAGAAATTGACTATTAATTAATAAAATTTACCAACAATTATTTATTCAGAAACATTTTTTTAAATAATGAAACATTCTTCACATTTCATGTTTCGCTCCTGAAAGGTATTATATAACAGAAATCCCTTAATAATTAGCTAATGCCTTTACGATTTGTTCCTTCTAAGCTCCCCTGATTCCCTCTAAGCTCTAATTACCTTATTATCGTTATTACAGGTTTTTTGTAAAAGTGTTAAATAAAAATGAAGTTACACGACTTCATAATTCTTATCCACAATCGAGAAGAATTACTCAAATTTTTAATACAAAACAAAGTTTTGAGTAATTCTCTCGATTGTGGAAAATGTGGTGAAAAGTTGAAGTTAAATGAAGATACCTTGGAATTTCGATGCCGAAAGCGTTTTTATGACAAACACATCTACAAGAAAGTTGTTCCAAAACAGTTTGATTTTCGTGGTAGCGCTAAGAAAAATACGTGGTTTCGTAACTCAAAGCTGGCCGTAGAACATCTTTGCCTAAGTACTGGATATTTCATTATGGCGACTTTTGGGCATAGAATTCTATTAATTTCTGCGAGTTGGATTGCCTAGGGGTTTGATATCTTCTTTAGCGAGCGGAAACACATACCACTTATGCCCAAAAGCGACAGTTTACGACAAGTCAGCTACCACAGGTGAGTCTAAATTTCTCTTACACTTCATCATTAAGGACTATTGCGCATGCGCGTGTTTACAAATACGCTGTTTACCCCGTCTTTAAAACCTCCATAACAGTGAACTTTAGTGCTTAATAACTTCTTTCCTAGTTGAGAGCAAATTTTTTTTTTTTTAACGGTTCGTGTTTAGTCCATCAAAGTACGTTATAGTGCAAACTTTAAAGAAAATCGGTGCTGAGGACGCTCTCCTTCAGATTTACCAAAATGTGTAATGCCTTTAAAGATATAAAACTTATTTCAGATATTATACAGAATTTATAATATTATGTAAGAATATTAAATTTCAAGCATATTAAAGTAATACGGGAATAATAATTATTATTATTTTTATTATAAATTTCATTTTTTTTTTTTTTAAATAATTTCAATTATAGTTGCATTTACCTATATTTATTATTTGTATCGTCAAGTTTATTTATATTTTATATGATAGTACACAGTGTTATCAAATAAAATAAAAAAGCTTAATGTTCATTTCATTTATTTCTGAACCATGTGGCATATTCCCCCAATCATAGAAAGAAGCCATCACAAACTCTTATTTCCTTATTGCTACAGTGTTGTCACCACTTCTACATGTATTGTATGTGTAACATAATACATAACTCATTTATATTGCTAAAACCTTATTTAAAATAACATGGGCATTTACAAATTTAATTATGAGGAACACAATATTATAAAAGTTGTAATCATCACATTAACACTTTCGCTGCGGCTATCATTGTTTGGGAATACCTCAGTAACGGGTGCATTTTTTGTTAGAATTTTTCATGTAGACTTTTTTTTTTCATAAAAAATCTTCCAGCCGATTTGAAAATGGAAAACACTGTTGGAAAGCCCAAAGAATACTGAAGGCAACTCTCTTTACCTGGAGCTGTAAAAGTGAATCCCCTTTTGAATCTAAAGGGAAAAGTAATAGAGTGTCCTTCCGAAGGGACATTCGTAAGCGGGTAGGATCACTAGTCCTTCTGGAAGGAGACCCACAGCGAAAGTGTTAAATACTCACAAAATCCAAAAATAGTGACAATTGAAGTAGATTAATTCAGATAAATTCACAAACCCCACCCAATGTTGGACCAGAGCCTTCACAAAAGTGAGTCACTATTGTCATGCACAAAAGTAATATTAACCCTCAACTGGTAACATACGTCTGAGAGACGCCTAGGTATAGTATTTTCCTGTATTGTGGTGTTTAGAACCATTTGTAAAATTAAACCTCCAGTGTATGCTCACTTTTGATAATGTAAAATACGCTAGTGAAATTTTAACCCAATCAATTGCATTTTGTGGTAGTAGTAAGGCACTAACTAAAAAAATACATCTAGCAGACGCGTGTTACTAATAGCGCTCATTTTCATGTTCGTCTCACAGACGTGTATTACTTGAAACGATTAATTTACTACAACTGAGGTACGCAGCAAACCTACAATAACAATTTCAAACGAAATTTAATTATTTTTCCTCTCTATTTATATTTGATTCCGAAACCAATTGCACATTTCATTCCCAACGTTGTCTGAGAGATTTCTTCACTTGAAATAGTAAATGAATAGATAAACATAATTTGAATCATTGGCACTATAAGAGAAAAAAAGGGGAATTCCGCATGAAATTTTAAAATGTAAAAACAAATACTGAGTTCAAGCATATAAAATAATGACACTTCTTTTGTTTGCACACTGAGAAAAGCATTTTTATAACTCAACAAAATCATGCATTGATAATTTAGATAAAATCATAGCCAATTATTCACGGAACAGAAGATCGAGACGGTGGACGCTGGCAATATTTCACTATATGATTACAATCAGGCTTGTAAATTCTGGCATTCTACGCAAGCAATGATGACAAAAATTCAATGATTACGTAAATTCACTAATAAACAGTTTGATCATAAAAAAAAGGTGACGTTGTTTGTAAATTGTTAAACATCCAAGATGACGTGAAGAAAATGGGACGAGATATTCTTGGGCTTGGGGAACCTGAAGAAACAATTAGCGGACTTCAGGAAACTTGTGATTATTTTCCCAAGTAGTAAACACGCCGCTAAAGTCCATACTCACAAAGAACACAAAAAGCATACAAATGCATAAAATGTTAAATCCATTATGGCTACAGTGCTCAACAGAAGTATGCAATACTTGAGCTCCTAGAGTGATGAATGTTTGCTTGTTTAGCGATGACAATTATTTTTTTAATTATTTTAATATACTATACCTTCATTAAAAACATTTATTTTTCAAAATGTTTGCCCCGGAAAACATTTTTACTATGCACACGTCTCACAGACGCATGTTACTTATAACGTACAAAATTTGAATGTTACCAGTTGAGGGTTAACAAACTGGCGTCTTTGCCGGAATTACCTTTGGGTATAATAAAAACATAAATAAAAAATAGGTACAGTAGACTCTCCCTAATCAGGCTTTGTCAGGACCAGGGTACCGTCGGATTAAGAGAAAACGCCGGATTAGAGAATTCAGTTAGAAGCGGTAACTTATGTATTTGAAAAACTTATTATTTGAGGATATAATCACAAGTACCTTTTTTAATATTGCATATTTAAGTAAACTTTAGGTACTTTCATCTGGGGTGAGTTCGGACAGGTCGCACCAGTTCGGACAGTACTGCATGGTGCAGGAAATCACGTGACCTTGAGCAATTTTTTTCATTCGGGTCATAATTGGCTTGACAAATACGATCGATATTGCATTTTTCCCATATAGTTAAGCCGAAATCGCCTTGAAAAGCACTTTAAAGTGAGTAACAAATATTTTAATGTGAGTTGTAATTTCCATGATTTTCGAAATGCTAGAAACAAACGTCTGTGTATAGGTTGTGTAAGTAATTAAACCCTAAGTTTTCATATTGCATAAGAGGATTATATGTCTTCTAATGATACATAATTAAATATATTTATTTTTTTGCTCACAAACTTTTTTTCTTGTTTAAGTAAAAAACTCGCATTCCGTGGGGTGACTTCGGGCATGCATCAATTATACCTGCATCCTTAAAGAAAAAAAAGTATTTATTCCAGATAGGCTTTAATTTCATATATATATATATATATATATATATATATATATATATATATATATATATATATATATTGTTATAATAAAAAAATATTAAGAGAGAAACAATTAAAATATTTTTAATTAAAGAACGCGCTATGTTGGGTCGCCAAAATGTAATAGTATTTAATTTTAAAATTTTTATATCTAAATATTTTATCTATAGCCTATTTGATATGCCATGGCTGCTAAATGAGTACTCTTATCCCACGGGTTCGGGTTCAAAGTAAGGTAGACGAAAACACAGATTATTCTGTTGTGGATAAATTTAAATGTATTACACCAAAGACTCATCAATAAGTCAACATCCATGCAGTTGGAAAAGCAAATTTTACCTGGTATAAAGCTGCAGACAGCATATGCTAGAATTTCTGCTCTCGATTACTTCTGGTGACGAACAAATAAATCTTCTTTCTTCAATTCAAAATTAGCCAATCTGCAACACACTGCTAAGACTGTGACCATTCGACTGTATTGCACTAGATCTCCATTAGAACTGTATCATATTAGATCTCCATTCGGACTGTATCATATTAGATCTCCATTCAGACTGTCCCAACTGTGTGTAGCTCTCCACTAGAACTGTATAGGACTGGATCACCATCCGAACGAGTTTTTGGCGGGAGTGTCCAACCCATAAGTAATGCTACCTGTATCAGCTGTTAGACCTTATATCAGAATTATATTTACTTATTCCTGCAATTTAGATTTTAACACATTAATGAGTATTGCATTTTGTCAGAATTTTCTGTGTTAGTTTTGAATGTAAATTAATATAAAACCATTTATTTTGTTTTTTATTTTTGTGGAATCTTCTTTCGTTTTTACGGTTTTTCGAATTTAAAACTTTTAATTTGTAATGTAAAGTATCATTACAATATATATAATATGTGTGTGTGTGGGGGTCTCCCGTGGTCTAGTGGCTAGCGCGCTAGATTCATAAGCGGGAGATGGTGGGTTCGATCCCCACCGGCGCCAGAAATTTTCTCATCTCAGGGCTCGCTGAGAAAATTCCTGGCTGCACCCTGGACGTCGACGTTAATGGCCAAGATTTATGTCAATGCGCCGTAAAAAAAAAAAAAAAAAAATGTGTGTGTGTGTTAACACGATAGAAGCCAGGGTTTTTGTTTTTTCGTCATGAAACTTGGTATATAGCGTACTCTTAGAAAACGATTAAACGAGTTTGTTCACAACCAAAATCGGACCACCAGGAGGGGGGGTCTAACACTAATTTGACCATGCCAGCCGTAGTTTTTGTTGTATTTCAACGAAACTCTGTATTTGTTGTGGTCATCTAAAAGAATAAAAAAAAATACTTTGTAAAAATAAACTTAATCTGTTCATTAGGAGGGGGGTTTACTCCGGAGCCAAATTACTAATTCGCTCATACTGTTAGTAATTTCTGTTTTATTGTAACGAAACTCAGAATATGTACATCTTTGTTATCTAATTAGAAAGAAGTGTTGTAAAAATGAACTAAATCAGTCTATCGTAAGAGGGGTATACTTTTTGCTACGTTTGGATAGAATTATCCAGTGAAAATTTAGTTGGCAAAGCTGCCTCAGTCTTGATATTACTTCCCATGTCTACCGCTAGGGGTGCTGTATCCCGTTCCTGCATCAGACCAAAAGAATTAAATGTGAAGTTTTATGGATTTATTAAGTAGTTTAGTATCACGCATACACAAAAATCTGCAAAGAAATGAATTAAGAAATTAATAATTTAAATAATCTGATTGAATTACTCTTTACAAATGTAAAAGAGCAAAACGATTCATGCTTTTATTTTATTTATATAGGTTATTTTAAGCAAATTTGGAACTGAATAAGTGGCTATTCACAAGCTAGCGGCTGGTTAGTAGCGGCTGCTAACCAGCCTAGTGTGACCATGGCTTATCCGCTGGCTGCTGGTCCTGCTAGCCAGCGGCTGGTTAGTAGCGGCTGCTAGGCAGCCTAGTGTGATCGCCGCTTTATGACCGAACTCACTTCAACTATAGTTGAAGTTTAGATTTTTACAGGAATTAAAGGCGGCCCAAACTCACCCCACACATAGGGGTGAGTTCGGACACATTTTAGCAATAAAAAAAAATGAAAATTTTTGAGATATTCAAAAAACAAAATACACTATTCGATAGAGGAAGGTTAAGGGTTCGTACATTAATTTTTCCTGATTTTTATAAAAATTCTGTTTTGTGTTATTACAAGAAAACCTCGAAAATGTGTCCGAACTCACCCCAGATGACGGTACTCAATTATAAAATAAATTCAAAATGTATAAATCCATGCTGGTCTATTATCTAAAGTACATATGCATGTCATAGTTTCAAGGAATAAAAATATGTAGGCAGGCGGTCCAGCCGCAGGTGCTTTAGTAGAAACATTTTTTTCTTAGTAGAAACAGAAGTTCCTGCCTCTAAAATGAAACATATTTGCCTTCTTTGACTTCCATTCAATAAAATACCTCTAAACAAATGTTTTGCTAGCTAGGAGAGGAAGGTTTTCTGGGAACCCTACAGCCGGTCCAGCTCTGGTGAGTTCCGAGATTCGTCACTTATTCCCCTCGGAGACCGCTGGATTAGAAAGACCAACGGATCAGAGAACATCGTATAAGGGAGAGTCTACTGTAATAATAACTAATGAATGATAACTCTTTTCTACAAATAGTGACTGAATTAAATATAAATTAATATAATTTCAGTGTGGTCCCTCCTCCCTCCATAGGGAGGAAATGTCTTATGAGGTTGACCTCATTACACAATCTGAAAGTGCCAACTAGGAAATTTTATGTTTCAAAACGCATAGATCACGAAAATTTGTATGTTTATTTGTTTGTGTGTGTGTGTATATATTTATATATATATATATAAATTGTCTCTGTTTACCTCACTTTTTTTTTAAATTCCATTTAACAGTAAAATGAGGTTTTGTAAAACAAGGTAAGAAAATGAGAAATGTACTGGTTATAGTGTGTCCAAGAGTAAACACTGAGAAAGAGGATGGAGTAATTTCCATATAGGATACTGTCAGTTTCCCTTTGTGGAGCCTAAAATTTTACTTTTCTTAGAGATTTCATTTTATTTTTTTCATGAAAGACAAAACCTAGTAATAAATGCTTGTATTCATTTACTATTGGCACTAGGCATTTAAACGGAAACATGCAATGATGGTGCAGTTCCTGCAAGTCGGACTTTTAACATTAAGCTCTTAGTGTGAAAAATAAAGTGTTTTGTGAAGGAAATTGACGTCTCTCATTTTACTGAAGATTGTCCTTCTCTGCCAGCATTCTTGAATTTGTTATAAAAATCCAATGTAATGTTTGAAAAATGGTTAATAGTATGTGGGTTTGATAAGAGGATGAGAATTTGATTGCAATAGTTCACCTGGAGATACATACATTATAGCCTTACAAAAGGTCTACATGCACTTTCCCATTAGGACCCCAACTTTGGCACTCTTTGAGTTTCAAGCTTATTTTTTCAATATTTATTATGAACTTATAAAATTGATATTGGGTATACATTGAATTAATGAAGGCATTTAAATTTAAAATAATATGAATCTATAAGATTACGGAATAATGCTATATTTTATAACATAATCCACGATAATTTGCTCCAATTGATAAAAGATAAAGGAATCAATACTTTTTATTTTTGTACTTCATATACATTTATTTGACTCTTCAAGTTAATAAATATATTTTCAATTTATTACAATATAAATGCTTTGCAGTCTCGGATGAATTGTGTATTGTTTTCAAGACAGGCGACCAACTATCACCTGTAATAAACATTTTTTCCTGTTCCATCCTAACAATTATGAAGGGAGTAAAATTTCTAAGAACTATAATACTTATGGGGCGAGGTTAGCTCAGTGGTAGAGCACTGGACTAATAAGTTGGAGGTCCTGAGTTCAAGGTTTCTGTTTTTAGGAAATCATCTTAGTTAGGGGTCTCCCTGTGTTCTAGTGGCTAAAGCCTTGGATTCTCATGTGGGAGATGGTGGGTTTGAATCCCACCAGCAGTAAGATTTTTTTCATGGCAGGGCGCGTTGAGAAAATTCTCAGCTGCACCTTGGATGTCGGCGCTAATAGCCCAGATGTTGGTGTGCCACTAAAAAAAATCAACAAAAAAAACACCTTAATAAATTAGTTATTACTTTGTTTGATGTAGGAATTCTGAGTAGAAAGTAGTCCAGTGTTCATGAGATTGCCAGTGTTGATTGTCTTTTTGATACAGGCCTTCTTCAACCTGATTCTTGACCGGTTTGATTCAACTACATTTTTAAACCTCCTTCAACACGATCAAGCTATTGCATTGGAAGACGTTCCGCTTGCACAAAGGATAGGTTCATGGTTCCAGATGAATTGCTGTACGACACACAGAAGCAGTGCTGGTAGACAGTGGATCCATCTACTGTCCAATTTGACAAAAATCCAATTGCAATTTCGGAAAATTTCAAATGTTTAATTATATTAGCAATTTTTTTTGTGTGCTCTACCAACTACATCACGCAAAAGATAAATCAATGAAAATTTAGAAAACATGAATTGTGACATTACTCTCAAATGAAAAACTTTGCCAAAAATTTCTTTAGTTACTTTATATATATCCATATATATATATATATATATATATATATATATATATATATATACACATATACATATATACATATACATATATACATATATATATATATATATATATATATATATATATATATATATATATATATATATATATATGTTGTGGAGGTCCATATAAGTTTTTTCATCTTCATTGAGTTTGTATTTTATTAGATAGATAGATGTTTTGATTTAAAACTTTCTGAGTAAACATTGGTGATCATGCATTGAGTAGAAATAAGTTAATAATGTGGATAATAGATTAAAACATATTTGAAAACATCATACAGGGTTAATTAATGTAATATAAATAACCATGTATTTATAAGGTCACAACTTCTAATGTTCAGAGGATGAGCTAATGAATTTATCTTCTGGATAGTCAAGAAGTATTGTATTTGCCAGAGATCATTTAGTCAGCAGTCTAGAAATTCTATAAGGCACATAAAATCCGAGAGAAAATGCTATTAATAATTAAATTCCTTGTAGGTATGTTGGCTGTTTGCTCCATTAGAATCAAACACTACATCAGTTATACATATAATCAAATATTGTTTCTATGTCATTTTTTTTCTACGTTTTATCTGCTTTTAGGCAATTGCTTAGGTAATTTTCATGATTCAATTGTTTGAGATGATCAATCTCAAAGTTAACTTTTCATTAGTAATAAATGCTCTCTGTGAATTCAATAATAATCACTTCAACAAGCTCACCTTATCTTGGCACTTGTTATTAAGAATTTTAATTTTAATTAAACTATCTTCCTCGATGAACTGAGCAGTATACATACTTGTAAATACTTAAGCAAATAAGCACATTTTTTTTTTGTCAAATACTATTCAGTAAAGAAAAAAAAAATGAATTAATAATAATTACTCTCTTATTTTGGTTCAATAGGAAGCTGTTCCTGTTTATTATCCATCACCTAATATCAGTAGACCCGTGAACCAGCTAACAGAAGAGGAGCAAATTAAAATAGCCAAACGTTTGGGTTTGATCCAGCATCTCCCTACTGGAAGTTATGATGGCTGCAAGAAAAATAGAGAGTAAGCGGAACATGTGTTTACCTGATTTAACTCTTTAAATGATAAATTTTGCAGCTATAAAGAAAGACTAATAAATTTTAGAAACCAGTCCTATACATTATACATTATGGTTGACATTAAACAAAAGATTTGGGATACATTTTGCGATCATTCACTTAACCAATGAGTGCAAATTCTGGGGAAAGTTAGGGACTTGCCAAACTGTAGACTCTCAGCCAGCCAATATACTCTCAGTTGGCTTTGAACCCTTCTTCTTTACCTCTTTTCTGTGGGCTGTTAAGGAGTTCATCTAGTCCAGGTCCATCTAGTCTGCTGGTCCCTGTTTTTGGGAGTCTTCTCCATCTCAGGGATGGTACTTTCTGTTGATGTCCCCCAGCAAATGTTCCATTGTCATAGTGCAGCTGGTCTGGCTCCAAAAAAAAAAAAAAAAAAAAAAGAAAAAAAAAAGAAAAAAGAATACCTAGCCTTTTAATTATCAACATACTCTTTTGTACCAACTGTTCTGTGGAAGTGCCTAAAATATTTTAGTTGCCGCTCTTGCAGGATATGATGCATTGACCTGGCCTCCATATTTGACCTTATTGAGCTTGTAATTTATCTCACCCTATCTTGTTCATACCAACTGTTCTTCTGAGAAATCATTCAGCTGCTGTGATCCTGCAAATATGTTTATATAGGCGTGTCCAACGTTTTAATTCAGATTTTGGTCGTCTTAAATGCTAGGTGCGAGTATGTACTTCTTTATAAAAGTGCTTTATTTCTCTATACTCTTTCTATCTTGATGAGCAGATTTAATAGCCCTTTGGTCTATAGTTCTCACTATATTTTTCTTCTGTATATACATTATGATGCTCTTCCATTCTTGTGATAACAGCCTGTGGAGTCTCCCAGTTACATGATGACTAGTATGCTGGATTCTCACATAGGAGTTCTGGGTTGGAATGCCACTAGTTTTTTCGGCAATTGACTTACAGAAAACCTTCCCTGCTCTGAAACAGATAATTTATTAAGAAGGAGAAAACGTTTGAGGCTTCAAATCTTTTGGAAAAGCATTATACCACTATATATAATGAATTCTGTGGCTATGGTCTCTTGACCTGTAGGGTTTTCCATCTGAATTTCCTTGGCTACCACATCAGGCATGTCTCGGGAGTAAAACTCTTTAACTCTCACTCTCCTTCTGCAGTGTCTATGATTTCCATCATAGAAACTGAGAAGAGATAACCAGCTTCCTATGCATATATTTTTATTTTCTTGACTAGTTTTGACTTTTTAAGCTACAAAATAAGGCTTCATAGCTTTGTTAGCCTAAATCCCCTGAGGTTATCTTAGAAATTCTTTTCTAGCTTCTTGTTAAACTTCTTTCAGGCCCTCACCTTGGCAGATGTGATTATTCTTTTGGCATCTTTTGTGTTTTAAACGTTCATTGTCTCTCATTTATTTCCTAGTGGCAACTTTCAACTAGTGACTGACAATTTTGTTGTTTATTTTTAATTTTCAACTTGCCAACATCTATTTGATAAATGCTTTGCAGGATTGCTTTCTTACCTTGAATGATTCAATATAATCTATTAATAGTGTGTGGTTTTTACTTACTTTGGCTTCCTTATGACTTTAATATCAATTAACACTTTCGGTGCGGGTGTCATTTTTTGAGAATACCTCAGTTACGGGTGCATTTTTTGTTGGAATTTTTCATGGATACATTTTTTGTAATCATGTCTGATGAGTTTAATAGTAATGCAACAAAGCAAGCTAACTGGAATTGCATTTCCGGAGGTGTCCTTTAGGAGGGACAGCCCGTAAGCGAGGGATTTCACATGCTTTGCGGGCTATTATCAATAGACTTTAGTCAGTTAATTTAAACCCGCTACACCTACACCTAATGTTTATTTATTTTAAAAGAAAACTCAATAATTTTTGACAATTTTTATTAGAATAACAAGTAATAATTACCAATCACATATAATTATTGGTTCAAATATTATTTTGTTGGACATTTTCAATTATTTTAGCATTAACGTTGAACACCATTTGCATGTATAATTATTTTAGTTGTTATTTAAAATCTGTGGGAATCAGCTAATTTACATTGGTATGAGATCAATTATTACAACTTTTTTTCTTGGAATATATATGTAGAAAAATCAAATTATCTGATTAGAATGACAGTTCTTGCTCTTGTGAAAATAACTTTCACCTTGGGTTGAACTTACTTACATTCTATAATAATGAGATGGAGATAGTTAGCCGTTGTGGTGATACGACGTCTTAGTTAGGCTTGGGGGAAGGGGTGTAAGTCAGCAAGGACTCCTTTCATCCTTACCGACTTACCCCCCCCCATGCCTAACTATGACTTCCTATCACCACAATGGCTAACTATGCTAGTAACTAACCCAAGAAAAAGGGGGCTGTAAAATCTATCTTGACCACCTTTCGGTTTTTGTTCCAAGCATCCAGAAAATGTTTCTATCTGTGTGTCCCAAAACCACCTTTTACAACCCCCTTTTACAACCTAGCAATTCCCTTCTTTCATCCTTACCGACTTACACCCCACCTCCCCCCAGGCCTAATTTATTTTAGTTTAGGTTTATTATTCAGCAAAATGTGTTTTCACCCTTGCAGGTTTAAGACTGTTTCTCTTTTCAATTCAAAACTAATAGAATGAGGTCGAGAATCACCCTTTACCGTTATCATTTTCAGCCCTCTTCTTTGTTTCATTAGTTTAACACTTTGTGTTAATTTCCTTTTAGGAAAAACAAACATAACTTCAATAACAAATTATTGAGGTCTCCCGTGATCTAGTGGCTAGCGCCTTAGATTCATAAGCGGGAGATGGTGGGTTCGATCCCCACCAGCGGCAGGAATTTTCTCATTTTTCTCATCTCAGGGCTTGTTGAGAAATTTCCTCGCTGCTCCCTGGATGTCGGCGCTATTGACCCAGATTTGTCGATGCACCGTTAAAAAAAAACAAAAAAAACAAAACATTATTGACATAATGCTTACTTTGAATCACCAGATATTTATTGAAGTTTATTAGGTAAATGAAATTACAACATATTTTCGTTACAAAGCTGTTTATTATGATAATTTAAAATAATTTACAGTGAATAAATTTAAACTAATTATTAAAATAAAACGAAAACTATTTAAACCAATTAATCTAATTATTTAAATAACTAACCTAATTATTTTAGAAAAACGAAAACTATTTACATCTATTTAGATTAGCCGCTAGCCCTAAATTATTTGGAAGCCTTCTTTGTCGTGATATGCCAGACTCCGCAGTGTTTTTTTTTGTGGCAACTCTTACACCTAAGTTGCTTTCTGTTTTTGCTTCTTGTATTCTATTGTCCTCTGGAGACCTTCATAAAACTGTTTCTTGTCAAAGACTGCTACATCCTCAACTGCAGCATACTGCAGTAATACAATATTTTTACCACCTACGAAATGACTATCTATAGTAATAAGCCTTGTTGAAATGGGTTCCCAAGTTTCAGTTCTATTCTACAATGCCTCCATCACAAAAGAAACTCCTTCTTTTCCAACTTCAAATTCAATTACATGTACTTAGGTCTGAAAAACTCTGGTGCATGACACAAGAGGTTTAAATATTTATATTTTGGGGCAAATGAGCTTGCAACAGCTCATTCATGCATAACAAGGCCATTTATGAACCATTGAATGAAGTCTCTATGGAAGTTCTCCTGCTTTTTCTTCTGTCCGCTTGGTATGGTTACAGATAAAGTTCACTCTCTTTCAAATTTATGAAATATTCAAAGAAAAACAAAATTAACTTTGATAAACCTTGAAATGGCTAAAAACAAGACACCTGTGGGACGCGTGTGGAAGGCGGCTAATTAATAACCATCAGGAGGCACACGCGGGTATCGGGAAGGTCTCGTCATCAGGTACCCTCAGGCTTATAACCCCCCCCCCCCCCTGATAGAGTTAAACTCCAGCTGGAACATTTGCTAACAGAACTCATTTTTATATTTAAAACAAATGTAGTTATATCAACTCTCATGACCGTACTCTATCTCCATCTTCGGACTATACAGTATGGATTGCGTCTAAAATTAGAGCCATTATAATTTCCTATTTATGTAAATAATATGTTTCTATTTATTTTTATTTAGATGTGTGATCTGCATGGTGGAGTTTTTGGTTGGAGATAGTGTTCGTTATCTCCCCTGCATGCATATATACCATGTGAACTGTATTGATGACTGGCTAATGAGAAGTTTTACTTGCCCATCTTGTATGGAACCAGTTGATGCTGCTCTTCTTACTAGTTATGAAACAAGCTGAAATAATGTCTGTGATCTACAGCAAATTTATATTATTTTATTTTTTTTTTGTCAAAATTCTCTCAACAGGGTATACATGTTCATGATAATTATGAATTGGAAATTTTTCATTTTCGTTTTGTTATTCTTTGTGCAATTAATTTCTTATTTCTGATAAATTAAGTTCTTTTTTTTTTTTTTGTATTAGTTGAAATTATTTACATTTTTTCTTTGAGTTTTTTTGAGCTGTCATATACCAACAAAAATAAAGTTTAAATACTTTATTTTTTGTTGTTGGTTTTTTCTACATATAATAGCATTAGTTTCTTTCAGTCGTAATTTTGGAAGCCCATGAATTAATTGCATTTTTTATACATTTCAATTTAAGAAAATTAAACATTTATCTTCTGTTAAGGAAACATTAAATATTTCTTAAAGGGTTATAATTAATTTTATGTTTAAATAAATATAAACTCATTTCATCTTTACATAAAGTACTTCCAGACAAAATATTGTGGGCTTCCATTTTAATGTAATTTGAACATCCTTTGTTACTTTATGATTAAGAAGAAATTTTAATTCACAAAAAATGTAAAGCTATAAAATGAGCTTGTTTTAGTTTGCCTCGATTTTGGGCAAAGGCTTAAATATTGACTTAAAGTCAACTTAATAATCAAGGATATGTTGTGAAACAGAGGTTTGTTCAATGTGCTTTAAAATAACTAGATTATGTGAACCTCTGATCCACAGTTGAACCTCACAACTGCAATTGATTTTAGATGATTATTTCATATGCCTGAGGTCATGGCTAATGATAGTTGATCTCTTGATTACTTCAAAAAGTTTAGATTTTCTCTAACAAAATATCTGTGATTTAATTAAACTTATGCGTATTTTTTAGGGTAGATGTGAAATTGTTGCGATATTGTTCCATATGTATATATATATTATATGAATATACTGTTTTTTATGTTATTTTTCACAACTTTTATCATAGGACATCAAGATTCTTATCAGAGTCATTAAATATAATCATTTTACTTCAACAGTCGTTAATGTGGTAGTTTGTAACATTATTGTTTAAATCTTAGATTATTAAATGATAAAATATGCTTTCTAACAATCATTATTTGCAGTGAACCTTTTGTTGACAGTGACTTGAATAATTCTTTTTTCTAGTGTCGTTTCTTTTCTTTTTGCATGCTATCGTTTTTTCTTTCTACTATTTTATTGTATTATTAATTACTCTCTTATATATCCTTGAACCATTCATTCAATTTGAAGAACATTTTTAGACATGATAAAATGGAATCTGATACCTTAATAATCTCCACCTGTAGAAAATACAAATTTTCTTCTTAATCTCAACTCTCATAGAACTGGGCAAAGAAGTTTATACTGATGTACTAGATATCTTTAAAAGTTTGATTCTTTTTCACAGATATGGTAAGGGATTGAGCTGGAGGAGAGAATAGAATTGTTTATATACTAATCAGATAGCTTCTTGATATATAATAGCAAAGTCGTGATTAATCCAAGGTTTGAGAAGTAGTATATAAACAAATATGTTTTATTTATTTTGTTTATATTTTCGTTGCATTTAACTTCTTTTTGCACATGTTTTCAGTGGGAATTTAGTTCCAATTTGAAGCAAGAGCATTTATTTTTTATTCAAGACTTTTTTAAACACTATGCATCTTCCTTGAATATTAGCTTGGGTCTATCAGGGCCTTAGAAATAATTTGAAATAAAATAATAAACACTCTTTTTACAGTAAAACCTTGTTAACCCGGATCTCTTTAACCCAGACGGCTGGATAACCCTGACCAGATTTGAAAACGGAATTATGTTGTTAAGCTTAGTAAATGAAGAGTTGTTTTACAAACGATAAATTGCTATTCAGTAGGTAAATTACCCAAGTTTTCCTAGGTTAATGTACACAAGTTTTCCTTGCATCACACTCAAGGTACAATATCGTTTTGCCATTTATTAATTTAATCATCGACCGCGATTTTGGCAAAACATAAATAAAACATTGTTGTTACTATGGAAAAAAGGGTGGAAGCATTGACAAGAATTGATAAGGGAGAATTTTTAAGGAACATTTCCGCTGAGTTTGAAGTATGAACATCGACCGTATCTGATTTAAAAAAGACTAGAAAATGCATTGAAGACTTTTGTTTCGAGATGATTTGTAACGACAGTTTATAGTGATCATTACCCACAAAGAAGAAATAGCAAACATTGAAAAATTGATGGTGTATTTCGAGAGTCAGCCCAAAACATTGCAAAATAAACTTTTAGTGTTTAAGCAGATGCGAGAAAAGTTCTGATCGTAAGCAGTTCACTAAACTAAAACAGCAGAAGCTCACTGATTTTTTTTACTACAGACTACTTTGTAGCTATATTGAGTACAGTGCAAATACATAGGCTATTACAGTACATACAGTATACGTGTTTTTAGGTGAAAGTGCGTCGAGAATAATTTCTAAGCTCCATTAAAAATATTTCAGTGATTTTTTTTTTCTTTTTTTTGTCATTCTCTGGATAACTCAGATTTTCGTTAACTCGGATCAGCCTTGGTCCCAGTTGATCTGGATAAACAACGTTTTACTGTACTTCCAAATGAGTTAACAATTTGAGCAAAAATAAATATATGTCAAGAGAATTGTTTTCCTGTTATTTTGTGTGAGCATTTTGTTTTATTATTCATTTTTGAACGAATAAGGTAGTAAATTATTTTCTTTAATGAGGCAACTTTATTAAGGAGACCTTCAGACTTGGTGGGTTCCTATTAGGCAAATGGTGTCATGGATTTTATTTATTATAATAAGAAGACAGTTTGATTCTAAAAGAGGTAAATTTTTTTCTTTCATTTAGAGATTTGATTACAATTTTTCAAATCTCCATCTCTCGCGAAAAGTTCACAAAAAAAAGCATGTTATCAACATTTCTTTTGAATTACGCGTTAAATTAAGAATAATGTGCCTTAAGATATTGTTTTCATTTAATTCCATCTAAATGTAATTCAATAAGATTTCTGTGGTGTTATTTCTTGTATTGTCAAAAATTATTTTCATTTGGAATTAAATTACTTAAAAAATTGTTAAAAATATAATAATACTTGTTGGAGATTTTAATTTTAATGAATTCAAAAGGTGTAGATAATTGGGTCTCGGTCTTATGTTGAATAAAACTATATTTTATAACTAAAATGAGCTGTATTTCTATCAAAGTTACGGCTTGACATGAAACCCTTGTTCAAGGCTATGTAGGAGAGGGAGAACAGTTTCGTTTCTTCTAGGCTACATTTTGCCGAATGTTGGTATAAATACAACTCATTTTAGTTATAAAATGTAGTTTTACTCAACATAGGACCGAACCCCGATTATCTAAACCTTCTCAATCTCAACAGTTGACTATCTTATCTTAATTAATGAATAGATTCTTTGTTTTGAAAGCATAGCAATTTATATTGTCCCATTTTCTCCCTTTTGACCTTCAAAAAACTGTGATTAATGGTAATTAATAGCAACATTTAACAGTTGCAAAATTATTGATTATAAACGAGAATATCAATTCTTCTACAAAGACAATATACGACTATGTTTACTGTATGCCTGCCTCTTTGAGAGTTTAAGTAAATATATTTCATACTACCGATTTAATTTATTCAATAAAATGTTAACAACTAAATTAGCATTAATTTCTCTACTTCAGTATAAATTAAATCAAATTGGTCCACTTAAATCATACTGTTCCATTGGTACATCTTGTTTTTACCTGTTCTCTTGGTGATTAAATAAGTCTTTCACTTTGTTCAACAAATAACATATAAATACTCTTGTTATCCTTCTTTAATGAGTAATATCATCTTCTGAAAGGTGTTATTTCCATATAAAAATATTATAAATTAATCCTTTTAAATGAGTAATTGAGAAAATTTGTTTATTAATAGATTTTAGATTTATCACTTGATTGATCATGTTATTATTGCTCACAGTTTGTAGCTCAATTTTTTTTATTTGATGATTGATGAAAAATGATAAACAGTGGGCACGCTCAGTATTATGAGTACATAGATGCTCTCATTAACAGTCAAAATAATCTTTCTGTGCATTGTTAAATATTAATGTGATTAACATTTACAATTAAGATATTTATTTAAACTCCATGATGTGCAGATACCCTACTAATTCAGATAATTTTCCTTCCTTGATTGTTGTTGATTTCTCTTGTTACGCCATTTTTAATGTCATTGGTTGAGATTATTTTGAGCATAAGATAATTTTTTTCTTTATGATTGTTTTAATAATCAAAATATTACTCAATTAATTAAATTATTGTAGGCCCTCATTAATATAGTTCGAAAATAAAATTATTATTCATCTATCACTTTTAAGAGGAATGTTTCTAACTTTTATTAATTACTTTTAGAAAGATATCCTAGTTTTATTTAATTAAGTGTTCACAGTTTTTATTCGTTGGGGCGATGTAAACCATATTTTGATCATTTGTATACCTGTCTCTGATTTCAAGTCATTAGTGGATTAATTTTTATAAATTTGACATTATATTTCTATTCCTCTCGAACAAGTTTATATTGGATATTTTAAAAATTAATTAAATAAATAATTTTATCGTTGTTCCTTCATGAGAATGATTGATCTGCAAATTGACATACACCATTATTTTATTGATTCATAGTCAGAAAAATGATTAGAGTTGCAAAGGGTATATTTTTAGATTAAATTATTATTAGAAATAAATAGGCATAATTTTACATCTCACATATAGTCTATTTCTCATATTTTTATAATTGATTTGTTATGTTCTTTAAATAGTTTTATTTTACAGGCTGTGTTTTTCCTGATTCAAATCATCTGTAACAAATTGTTTAGTGTAAATTTATAAATAATTAATAATTGATTTATTTTGTTGTAAGTAGTGATACTTTTTTTATTATATGTTTAAATAATATTTATTTATTCATGGCTTGCTTGATGATAGTGCATTATTAAGTTGTGCCTTTATTATAATATTTAACTAAGTTACTGTTTCTTAGTCATACTAAATATCTTACTAATTATGTATTTTTCATATTTTTAATTATAGAAATTACTACCCTATACTAGTGATTGGCATTAATGAGGGCCTACTCTTACATTTGAAAGCACGGACAAAAAAATATTACTTTACACTGATTTTTTTTAAACAATACATATAGATTACAATACAATCTCAGTATTTTAAAAATAGTTTAATGACCACATTTTGTTTTAATGATAAATTAGTGTTTAATAAACTCTGTTGTTTCTTTCCGATAATTTTAACTCGTCAGCACTGCTACAATAAAATTTTCAATTTCAAATTGTTGAAGTATGTTGAGTCATGTATTCAATTGCATGAGTTACAGATCAAGTCTTTATTCAAAGTATTATCATAATATTCTCCGGTGAAATTTCATATTGCCAGTGTATTTCCCTCTATTTTTTCAGCACAACAAAAATTTATATAAATTTGCCAACATTTGTACACTGTAAAACTATATATATATATATATATATATATATATATATATATATATATATATATATATATATATATACGCACACACACACACACACACACACACACACACACACACACAGACACACACACACACACTCACTGGGTGTCTCACCAAAAGAAGGCAAAACTTAAGGAATTGATGCAGGATGAAAAAAGAAATAATAAAAGTCCTTTGGCAAACTAAAACACAACTGTGCAAAGACATTCTTTTATAATGCCTATTTAAAAATCTAAAAGTATATGTTTATCTTCTTGGTAGAGAAAAGTAACTGACGCCATGTAAAAATGCAAGTTCAACATAATCTAAAATAGCTACTTTCTTTTGGAGGAAAGTGCTAAAACCCAAAACAAAAAACTTTCAAATCTTTATAAAAATAACTTTTCAATAAGTAAAGATGGAATAGTTGGGATTCGGCTAAAGAAACCTCAATATGATTTTTGTTAAAAAAATTTATATTTATATCTATATTTAGGCTACTCATTGGTAGCCTTCGTCAGCTAAAATGACAAGAAAAAACAGAAATTAATACAGAAAAAAAGTTTATAATTGAGATAAGTAACAGATCTATAAATACAATTAACTTATTATAAAAGAACAATTTGGTGTTAAATTATTAGAATGAGTTCTAGAAAATCAATAAAAACAAAAAAAAAATTTTTGTTAAAAAAAAAAATGCAATAAGTTTTATACATCAAAAAACGTTTTTAACTGCTCCAGTGTACAAAGTCATGGATCAAAAAACAATATGGGAAACTTATTTGCCATAGTTATTTGGTATATAATTCCCTTGCTTATTATTCATAAAATAAAGGCCAAATGATCGACAGAAAAACCTTCTTTTTTTTTTTACTCGTTTATACAAGGGGTATCCAGAAAGTCTGTTACGTTTTGCTCTCTAGTCACTGGGGCCTGGGATATCATGGCTTTCTTGGTGTCAGATTGTTTGTCCTTTTATTAGCTATCCAGTCATGCTAGTGAGAGGTTATTATTACTGCTCATTCCCGTTCAGTACTAGTTTTAAATTTGTGTCGCTATTGAAAATTACGCAACCTGTGAAGTGCGGTCGATGATACAGGTTTTCTTGTCTAAGAACAGTAAACCAATTGAGATTTATCGCAAAATCGGTGACGTTTATGGGGATGATGTGATCACTAAACGTGGAGTGCATCAATGGTGCATTAGGTTTAGAAATGGTCGAACTAATGTGCACGATGAAGAACGATGTGGATGGCCAAGCAATGCGACCGATGAAATTGTCACTAAAGTCGATGAAAAAATTAAAGAAGACCCCAAGAAAATTTAAGAAGATCAATTCAAAACAAGCGCAGAGGAAAGTAGAGTTCAAAAATTTTGCTTCTGTACGACAACGCCCGACCACACACAGCCAATCGAACTCGACAAGTACTTGTCTTCAAGTGGGAAGTGTTTCCACATCCACCTTACAGACCCAATCTTGTTCCTAGCGATTTTCACCTGTTTCCTTCAATAAAGAAATGGCTAGTGACGCGGAACTGAGGGGTGGTGTGAGAACCTGGCGGCAGAATTCTATGACACTGGAGTTTCAAACTGGTTCACCACTATGAGAAGTGTCGTAATTTACATGGTGACTGTAGAAAAATAGTATTTTAGTGCCTCTTTCAAATGTATATGATAAAAAAAATGTCTTGTACTGCATTTCTTTTTATACCAAAACGTAACCGACTTTCTGGATAGCCCTCGTAATTTAACTTTTTTATAACTTATTTTTAAACAAAGTTATTCAAATAAATAAAAATTAAGAATCATTGTAATCAAAATAAAAATCAAAATTATAAAAGACGATTTTTATTACGGTGAGGAGTTCATTGAAAGTCGAGGCGCTGTGTCCGAGAGTGGCAAAAGTATCCCGTACAGGGGGACCAACGTCGGGTGTGATTATTCCGTACAGGAGAACACACCTTTGCAGCTCTTTGCGTACGGAAAGGGTTAAAGTACAAGGCTATGTCATTATTCAGTTCAAACATAAAAATTCTAGGTGTCAAAGAAAATGATACTGAACTTAATTTTGATTCTCATATATATTACAGTAGGTGCTGCTCAATGTTTACTGCAGGAAATTGTACACCTCGTCTCAAAACTTCCAAGGTGTCTAGTATCTGCTTGTTTGAGAGTGGTCTGACATCAGGTTTATCTTCATTTTTTGCATCTTTGCTTGTTTGCACCTGAAGTATTTCTGAGAAAATAGATTTCTCACTAATTTTTTCATCAGTTTGAACGTTCTTTCTCAAGGATTTCAATTTCCATCCATTCTTCATATTGTTTGTTATCAAGGCGAGAAGGGTTTTCTATTAGAATTTGTCGAAGTAAAGGGCCACTAATGCGGACATCTTATTCTCCCACTTTCAAGAATCTATCTATTAAGACTCATTGAACATCTTCATTCATTTTCCTCTTTTTCTTATTTGATTTTCTTTTTTCTTTTTTTTTTGTTTGTTTTTAACGGCGCATCAACTGTTTGGCTATTAGCACCGGGCTATCTACAGGTTACCACCCTTTTCTAATGCCAACAGCACGTGGTCAGTCACCCATTCAGGTACTGACCATGCCCAACGTTGCTTAACTTTGGTGATCTACGGGAACCGGTGCATTCAACGTGGCTATGGCCGTTGGCCCCTTATTTGATTTTCATTCTCGTTTTGAAGATATGAGCTCTCAATCTCCTTCTGATGTTTTAAAAGTTTATTCAGCAAAGGGTGTGACATGTTTAACTTTTCAGCTGCAATATGTTGACTCAAATTGTTATGCATTAAATCATATGTTTTTAAAATTTCCATTTTCTCAGAGAGACTAAGGTATTGCCATTTTGAAGAGCCCGTGCTCATTTTGATCGAAAAAGAGGCAAGGAGACATACAGAGCTTGTAAATTGATTTTGATTGGAGAAGGGAGAAACAGATGTTCAACTTCTATTAATTCCTAGAAAGAATACTACCAGATCCAGCCATCTTTCTTGGAGTTTCTTCCTCAAAAGTAATTAAAAAAACTATTTCTGAGATATTGAAAGTGATCACATTAAACGGACTTTTGATCATAATCGATGTAGAAATTAGTATAATAAATCTGCAGTACATGAGACCGTTCCATGCCATTTTGATCAAAAAACACAATTGTTAACATTAACCATGATCATATTAACCCATACGCTGCTATGGACTGATATATCAGTCTGGTGGTTGGAGTGCTGAGTGTGATATTTCAGTCCTGATGGAGCAGTGCCAAGAGTGCTAGGATCTGATATATCAGTTTGGCTTCTTTTGCGCTTGCTGCTACGGTGTTTATAGAAGCTGAAGTGTTTTTTCAAAGCCGATTGGGGGCATAGGACTTCACTTTTGTCACTTTAGCTTCTAACTACTTAGCCTACCTCTACGTATACTTGCCTCCTCCCTTTATTTACTGCCGAAAACCAGTGTTTTTCTTTACCTGGAATTTGCCCTGCATATTTCTCCAGCATATTTTGTGCTTTTCAAGTGAACAATTGTGTGTGTAAATATTTTTAAGAAAATTTCTTCTGAATAAGAATTGTTAGAACGTTTGATGGCTATGAGCGAAAGTGAAGTGGAGTTTTCTTCCGATGACGATAATGTATGGAGGTTTCTTATATTGTATCCCAAAATGTTTCTATTGGAGAAACACCTGGAACTAGTGGAATGCAAAGTGCAAGAGAATTATTATTCGACGAAACATCGTTTGATGAAAGTATTCAGCACTCAGGGCACTCCAGACGTTAGGCTATCCAACACCACCGCATCATCTAGCCCTACAGTGTCCACTGTATGTGTGTATATATATATATATATATATATATATATATATATATATATATATATGTATGTATATTTATTTATATCTTATGTGTGTCCCCATCTGTAACTAGCATACTTTAATTTAAATGAAAAAACTCCGGTCGTGTTTTTCTCATTTTTTTTGCATTTTGAGAGGGTTTTCAATGGCTAATCATGAACTGAAAAAAATTATTAACCTAACTCAAAAAAATATATTATTTATTTCATAACACATTAAAATAGAATAATTTTTTTTTCTAATGAATACTTGATCTGTATCTGCTCTACACCTTTTTCTTCTTAATTTGTTAACAGGTGAATTTTATAATATCTATCAATTAATTTAGAGAGAGCCACATTGTTATTTTTTTTCCATTATTTTTAATTGATGTGTGCCAGATATATTCTTTATTGGTGTCATTTTGTTTTTAAGTGGCTATTGATTTTTATGTGAATAGTTAATACATTCAAGTCATTGTAGTTTTTAAGTACTAACTTATATTATTTACTGTTAATCAATTTAATATAGGTCACGTGTATCAAAATAGTGCATAAATAGTTCTACGTACCAAGATTATTTTCCCTGAAGCGTTTTGTGTCATATTTGCAGAAAAAATATGCTTTCTAAATTTTTAGGTTTCAAAGTAGTCGTTCTACTTCTTTTTTCATTATAATTTATATGATGGAATATATTTTGTTGTACAACATTAACAATGTGCCTTTGTATAGTAGAGTGCTATTACATTCATGCAATAATAGTTTTGGGAACTTTCAATAATTATATAAGAGTTAAATTTGTTTCAATATGATTCAGAGAGAGAGAGAGAGAGAATTATATTACCTTATAATATAGATTTATTTCAATTCAATACATTGTATGAAATAAATATTTTAGTTACAGTTTTGTAGTAGAGAATATTACTAGAGCGTCTAAAATAAACAAATATAAAGCTTTTTGTAATTTATTATTCCAATCTTTTATTTTGATCTATTACTCTTTATTTTTCTCTTTTAATAGAGTTCTTTTAAGTTAAAGAGTAATGACACAAGTAGGAATTAATATTGGTGATGGGTCTTTTAAATTCTTAGTGTAAAAAGGAAGTTGCTACCCTACCATTCACTGATAGTTGTTTCAGAAGGAATTGGAAATTTAGTTGCAATACTTTGATAACATAAAAGTAATTTTAATTAATTAATGATAACACGCTTGTGATAAATTGTCTTCTTAATATGTCTTACTGTGAATAATACCTATTTTAAACATACCTGCTATTATCAGATGTTTTAAATAAATAGAGTTAATTTATTATTCAATTAAGCAATAAATATAATAACTCTAATTATTTTTATCTCATCTTGCAAATTCTACATATTTTTTTTAATTAAAAATATTAAATTAAATAAGTCCCAGATAATTTGAAATTTCCCATTGAAATAAATCCCTCCATTTTTTAACTAATTAGGCTAAGTTATTATTTAAGTTAACCTTGGTAACTGAAGTAAATGAATTATATATAACTAAAAAATGGTTTATTAAATTTCCTTGCTGGGTTTGTTCAATGACATTCTTTTTGCGGCTTCCGTTGCCAGCAGTAGTGGTATTTGATGAATTCTCGTCTTCTTTTCGGCAGATTTCTACAGATCACTCCGCTCTTTTCCTCCTTGCTGGATATCTGGAATGACTGATTTGTGCTAGCAAACACCTCCTCTGCCGGCCGCAGATGCTGCAAAAGGAATTATATAGAATCAAACAAATTGAATGAGTGGAAAAAGTGCTCAATTCAGAGGACATATTACAGCATAAGCATTAATCAGGTTATTAATTAATAACAAGTAATGTATTATTTCTTACTTTGAGATGTTCATTTTTATTTTTGATATTCTGATTGTAGTCCACTGTATTCTGAATGTAGTCCTCCTGAGTTGTTTTTTGTTATTTTTCTTAGATATTTTTTCATGTTGACTGCGGAGGGGTCAAGGGCGGCAACTAGGAGTGATGAAAAGAGCGCTGCTGCTTTATTGAGTGTCCAAGTGATGAGAACCTCCAATGTAAACATTTTGAGGTATAATTGACTTTCAGCGAGCAAACTACCTCCCACCAGTAGTGCCTCTAATTCCTAACTATTGTGATCATTGCTACATTAGTCTTCTTAGAGAAATGTGTAAATTATACATTTTAGTGCAACCCTTATTGCTGATTCAATTTATAATTATTAGTGTTTACTTTAGGTGGTGTTTTCTACTGGACTATAAAAAATAAATGATATTTGATAAAATCATGTATCATACAGTCTTTGATATAATCTTTCCTACTTTCTCCAGCATGAGGTCGACAAATTTATTCACAAATGCTGAAAACCATTGTCTTGCAAAAAAAAAAAAAAAAAAATTAAAAAAAATGTGTTCAATTCTTTAGATTATTGTATTTTATATGAAAAAAATACGTCTCATCCACTTTTGTTGTTTTGTTTGATATGAAATAAAATATATTTTTTGTTGAGTGCATCAGTGGAGTCTGATAGGAACAGGTAATAGGAATAGTACTCCATTGATGATTTCTAAGGACGAGAAAAAAAGATACATACTTTCCAAAGTGTCTCTTATATTACTTACAAAAACTTTAGACTATAAGAAGTGACGTAAATGAAAGCTATAAATCCTTTGCAATGATTTGAGTTTCGATACTGAGGCCTCCAGCCTCAGAACGTGTTGAACTCTACAGATAAAGAAAATCCATCTAATCACCTTTTTATTCATCTAATTATCTCTATTTACTTTTCTATCTCTACTTCCTTCCCTCTCTCTTATATTGAAACTCCTTTCTGTCTTAGAAACAAATAATCTTCTTTACAGTTTTTAAGAATGTAGCATTTTAACTAAAAATGAACCACATTGTAAGTCAGGAAAGTTTATGTTTTAAAAATTGTAGTGATATTATCATCCAGGAAATTAACCTTAGATTGAGTGCTATCAAAAATAATCTAATATCTACATCCATACCTAATATATGTGCTTCGCTGTTAAGTAAGCTATTTTCTGTGATTTTTATACTGATATGCCTAATGCTAATTATCAGCTGGCCTGAGATGAGGTTGGCATTTTCACCGATGTTGAATACTTTTAATAAATATGTATATTTTTTTCAAGTGTTTGTATACATCCTTTATTAATAGCCTAATGTAAACCAAAGAACAGCTCAATCTGTTCACTTTTCTACAGTGACTAGTCCATACAGTGCAAGTTTCAAATAATTTTGCTTTTGCAAATAGATTGGGCTAAACTTAGAGGGAATTTATGCAAATAATATTCTAAAATATTCATCTATATCCTTGAATGTCTACAGTCAGTGCGCAATAGTATTAATTTTATGTGCTTTTGTTCACTTTTGTCTGTATACTTTTTTATTTTATTTTAACCAGCACCACTATATTCATTATTTTAGACTATATTAATCTTACTTGAAAAAAAAAAGTATTAACATAATACCAAAAATTAAAATAATTCTAGTGTTAAGTCAAAACAGTCATAAGTATTTGCGCACTGGACTCAACCTTTGTTCTTTACACTGTATTATTAGGTACTAACAAGTGCAGCACCGAATTGATTCCCAGCTAGTTCCTGAGCTTACCCGCAGAAGGAAAGGAGTTATAAAACTAAAAAAGTCCGTCACGCAGAAGCTGCATAACTAAGCACTTTCCTCAGAATTTGGGTAGTGTAGACTGCTTTCCAGAACAATTTGCTTAAAATATCTTCCATAAATAAAATAAAAACATGAATAGTTCTCTTTTAATTGTGTAATGAGTAACTGTTCAATTATTAATTTTGTAATTAATTTGCTTCCAGAGTTATGCTTACACTTGGTACCTACTGCACTATTTAATAAATACAAAAAACTTCATATTTTCGTCTTTTGATCTAACGCAGGAACAGGATACAGTCCCTCAAGTGGTAGAAAGCGCTCCTTGCGGCGGCCTTGCGAACCTACATCTGGCGGGCTAATTCTATTGAAATATATTACAAAGTAAAACTCCCTTTCCGATTGACCGATTTAGCTCATTTTTACAACACGTTTTTACCTGTAGATTGCCACTACGAATACAAAGTTTCTTCGAAATATAACAAAAATCACGGCTGGTAGTGGCGAATTGGTATTGTGGGTCCGAAGTAACCCCCCCCCCCCTCTGGTCTGTATCGTGTTAACAGATATATATATATATATATATATATATATATATATATATATATATATATATATGTGTGTGTGCTCAGTTACTGCTGGCACTATTTGTGCCTACTATGTTTAACAATGATAAGCAAAGTAGGCAGTGTCCTATTTGGCTTTAGAGACCAAATACGGCGGAGTTAAAGCGGGCTCGTCGAGTGCTAGTGATACCAACAGTGCCCACTGAACCGACTACATTTTGACTCTGCAATTGCGTTCTTTTCTTTAACTACGCATAGTTTCCAATCATCCATTTTGATTCGGACTTTGGAGGGGCACAGGTGGATCTTTTCTTCTTTTTTTTTTTCATTTTTATTTTATTTTTTTACATTTTAAAATTTTGGAGGGGGGAAGTTGCGAAATGGGTAGCAATACTTCAGCTTTTCATAAGAACCACTAACAGATGGCTCTAGGGACAGAGCTACTAAAGTAGCTCATGGTCTAGAAACGCTGGAGAAGCCGAGATACTATAGTAGCTCATGGTCCAGGGAGCCCACCTGTCACCGAGCTACTATAGTAGCTCATGGTCCAGGGAGCCCACCTCTCTCCGAGCTACTATAGTAGCTCACGGGCTCTGAAAGGTTAAGGCCCCTCGTAAATTAGATTTCAGGAACGGTGTGTCAGACAAAACATTCTCTTATTTAGAGCAAATTCTGATATACCAATCTGGGAGACAAATGTATGTTCCTATAAGCGCAATTTTTTCTCCAAATGTGCTGTTTCAATGCCTTAGGATTCGTTTTGTGCCCCGGAACACTTTTTTACGGCGCACATTAGGGCCAAATGTCATTTCGTGTTTCAAAAAAGGCTACAGCCTCCAAATCATAAGCGATTTCAATGCAATTTTTATTAATAAAAGTTAGAACATCTTTGTCTAGCCAGATTTTTCGTTTTTGATTCACCTGTTTATTAAATTACATGTAAATAATTCACGAACTTTTACAATTGAACATAAAATAATATTTCATATTTCAGCTAACTCCCATTAATAAAGTGTTTCGAGATATCTTTAGTTTTCGAAATATCAGCTCTTGAAAGTCTCTCATTTTGGGGAAAAACACTTTTGCCGCATATTTTTCCCCCGTTTTGACCGGATAACTCTTCTTTTCTTGACCGGAAAATAATAAATAATGGTTATAGGGTTGTAGAGTACTGCATTCCCTTTAATAATATATATTACTTTGCTATTTTATGTATTTTCCTTCAAACGTAAAAATAATTTCAGTGTTCGTCGTGAAATCAGAAATTTAGCGACTAATAGTACAGGAAACTAAGAGTTATAGATGGAAATGCTTGGAACACAATTTTTAACTTCATAACTTTGTTTCGGCTAGTTAGGAGGTCAACATATAAAAAGTATTCGCCCGTAGCCTTTGTGCCAGGGGGGAGGGGGTTTAGAAGGTACCATTTTTCGGGTTTTCACTTATATCTCGTAAACCCTGTGACCTAGCGACATGACCATTCTATAACAAATGAAAGCTGATTAAATTTCCTACAAGTTCTATTCAATAAATTATTTCGAGATATCTTAAGTTTTCGATATATCCGCTCTTGAAAGTCTGTCATTTTGGGAAAAAACACATTTTTTTCTATTCTCGACCGGATATCCCTTCAACGATGAACCCAAAAAATAAATGCCGGCTATAGGGTTGTAGAGCATTCCATTCGCTTCAATAATATATATTACTTTACTATTTTATTTATTTTCTTTCAAACGTTATATACGACCATGTGAGTCTTAGCAAAACCATTGCCAATATAATGGACAAGATCTTATCTAATTGAATGTGAATAACTGGTCAGTGGACCCAAAATTATATATTTCGTGCTATTTATACGTCCATTACTCACTATATTTACATAATGGAGTATATTTTGGACAATACATTGACTGGAAATGGTGAGAAATTGAAAGGTTCATTGGTCGACAGTTGTCCCCAGATATCACGATGAACACTAAAACTGTTTTCACGTTTGAAGGAAAATACATAAAATAGTGAAGTAAGTCTTTTGATACGCTGACCTCCTAACTAGCCGAAACAAAGTTACGAAGTCAAAAATTGTGTTCCAAAAATTTCCACCTATAGCTGTTTTTAAGCATTCGTTGCCTCGACTGAATGTATCTATTCGAAAACATTTCTACAAATATGTCTTATGTGACATCTGATAGAGCGATCTCATTCGGAGAAATCTGTGATTAAATGGAATAACATACGCTAAGGATAGTGTGCGTTCCTTGTTGTGACGCCTAAGAACTTGCTTTGCTTTGAGATTTCATTTAAAATTATTAGATTTGTTTCATATTTGCTCTTATTAAGCAAGGGAAATACGTAGTCTGGAACATGATCAATGAACTGTTGTCCCCGAGGAATCGTATCAAAAGCTGACAACACTTGGCAGATTCCGGTGCCAATGGCCACCGCAGTCGACGCACCATAATAAAAATAAAAAAAAAAAAACTTGGCAGTTTGATGGTCTTGCAGGTTCTCCATATACGAGCTGTTCATTAATATCTTCGTCATCCGCCTGCTCTCTGTGAATAGAGGCTAGAATATAGTCTTCAGTGGATCTGAAGGAATTGGTCGAGTTTAACCTCACTGCCAAAGATCATCAATGACTTTCCAATTAGAATTTACTTCATTCATCACGTCTTCTTCAATGCTAGTTTTATTTTTTTTTACGGCGCATCGACATCTAGGCCATTAGCGCCGACATTCAGGGTGCAGCGAGGAATTTTCCCAATGTGCCGTGAGATGAGAACATTCCTGCCGCCCCACAGTGTACCGTCCAATGGACAAAAACCTGAATTTTTGTTTTCTTATATTTAATTTTTAATCCTCTAGCTAAGTTTAGAAACTATTCAAGGAATTAAAATCGTATAAAACTAATATATATTAGCTTTATTTTGATCAACAAACAATTTATCCTGAATTATTCTTCATTAATTTTTGACATTTTTCTTATGTACAAAATTTTGATAGACCATAGCAAAAAAACTTCATCTGCAAACATCCCAAGTTTTTTAGAGCTTAAAGTTTACCTCAAGTATAATGTACTGATAGCAATTTAGTTTGCCGAAATTTGCCGATTCCAAAGATTTTTATTTTTAGATCCATCAATTTATTTTTTCTTCCAAATTTGAAAAAATGTGGATAAATCCAAGAAAACGGTATCAATCCTCGGGCTAGTGATTCAATTTGATCTACAGGATGCTCCTAAAGAAATATTAAGCAATATTAGAAAGACTGCCAGTTTAGTCTTATATTAAATGTAAAAATTGTGGATACGTGTTCACCGCAGAGAAAAAAACTCTTATATAAATACTGGTTGAAACAATATATCAACTTTGTTAATAATCCAAATTGTAATTAATTTTTATCAAGAAAAAATATATTCTCGTTCTGATGGCCCTTCTGGCTACCTTAGAGGCAGACATAAACAAGAGTTTATTACTACATTATATGTTACAGTTATATTATATTTTATAATATTGTTACTAATATTATTACCTGCTATATTATTTCTATTAATATTACAATTAATATTATTATAGCCGTATAGTATGCATTATTATACTATTGTTACCTTGTTTTGAGTTGATTTCAATTAATAAAAATGTTTATTTGAAAATAACTAGTGGTTAATGATTTTTGTCCATAATCTCCACTACTTCGTTACACTGTGCGCCGGTGGGGATCGAACCCACCATTTCCCGCATAAGAATCTAAGGCGTTAGCCACTAGACCATGGAAGGACCCCTTTTTTAATGCTAGTTATTTCAGAAATTCTCGCTTTTGAAATACAAATTATTTATATTAGTGTCTGCGGCGTGATTTTGCCTTAACTTTGCACGCTCTGCTATACTTGTTCTCAGATCAATAGTTGTTGGATCTTGAAATTTATCCCATTTGGCTGAAGTAAAGCTCAGGATCTGTGCTATTTTTAGATTAAGTTTGATATAAAAGGTTCTGTACAAAATAACTGTTCACAAATATATTATGTCTGTAATTAAGCTCACCACATTAAAACCACAGAAAAACACTATTACAAGTATGTTTCTCATTTATTTACCTTGTTATACTAAAATAATCATTTCAGTGGTAAATGCAATTCAAAATACTCATATAACTGTTAAATGAAATTAAAAAAAAAAATAACCAATTAAAAAGTAAGAAGGTAAACCTTCAACTTACCACGGTTTCCGACATATTAAGGAAATTATACGAAGATCACAAAACTTCTCATGGCTGCTAATGATTTTTTTTTCGATTAAAAGTACCCAAACCGAATATTATTTACAAACACTAGTTTTTCCACTTTTCTCAAAAATGGTTACAGATATCGCCTTGAAATGGTTTCATTCGTTTTCCTACGTTAGAAACCTATAAAAAGTGCACCTGCAAGCCTACAAACGAAATGCCCTAAGCGCAACGATTTTTTCACACAAAGTTTGCCCATAAAACCGTGTTCCGGTCGGCAGATTAACGAACTTGACCTTTAAATTAGACAAAGAAAATAGCAATACAATATTCACAATCTGTGTGAGAGAAGTACACTGAAAAACCGCAATATTGGAAATTTTAGAATGAAAGATTATCTGAACAGCATTAAATTAAGAAAAAAAAAAAAAAAAAAAAAAAAACGCTTACATTTTTCGCTACTCCTTTATTGCGCTCTACATGTTTCACGTCACTATGACACCCCTTCAGGAGCACTTAACCTAATATAAAATAAAATATCGTTACAGCATACACCTCCGAGAACTTTCCGCAGGTAGGGCCACGTCTAGACTGTTAAGATCAATCATGTCTACTATGTATGAGCTGTTTAAAATCCATAGTTATAGGGTAAAAATCAATTATCCAACACAAGTCTTTGATATTTTATAAAATAATTCATTTTATCTCGTCTTGTTTTTTTTTCTTGAGAAGAGATTTGAGATACATTCTGAAAATAAGCCAAAACCGCCACTAGCAATTGGGTGTTTGCCTGAGAGTTTAAATTAAAGAAATAATTAAAATTAATTGTGTTTAATCGCTCTGTTAATTAATTTTTGCGCCACTTCTGCTCCACTGTTTTTCTATGTTGTCTTTTATCTTTGTAACCTTACTGTAATTGAATATACTATTTTTAACCAAATTTTTATTATTTTATTTATGAAGAAGTAACTTAAATTATGTTTTTTTTTTTTTTTTTTTTTTTTTTTTTTTTTTAAAAAGTTAATTTGAATCAGTTATTTAAATTGAATGATTAGACAGGGTGTCCCACATTGAGATGTAATAACTTTAAGGGTTTATTCTACACGTTATTTGTAGTTCAGGGACGCAGAAATGGGCGTCCTATCTCAACATGTAGCAGAGCTGTTCAAACGTTTGTCTATTTTCAAAAGGATTGGGTTTTCTGATGAAAAACTGTGTTTTCTGGATTTCTGGTCTATGTATCGTAAATGACGACCACATTTTTAGAATCTACATTAAATTTCCAATAAGAAACACTAGTTATTGAAATGTTGTCATGCAAATTATGAACTACACTAAGAGTCATGTCAATGTGGCTTATGACATCTCAATGTGGGACACCCTGTATAATTTATAACCTGTAAATCCAATAGCATGTAGTTATTTTAGTTTTCTTGGGAATTTTATTAGGTTCTGTAATTTCCTTCGTCTACATTTTTTCAATTTTGTTGCTTACTACCTCTGCTTTCCATAATGACTTCTTCAAAGATATATAAACAAAATATGGGTTCTGTATAAAGAAATCTGAATTAGGTAGGTGTGCTTCCAACTTTTTATCTGGGTTAGAAATATTTCCTCCAACAGTTTTGATTTTTATGTGAAATGGAAAGAAGAAAAGCTAGTTTTAAATGAGCTTTATCGTTTTAGAGTCATATAAGTTTTATAATTTGTTTACTTTATCTATTCTTAATAAATATTATGAACGAAAAATCATCATAATGCAGTAAAGCTTGGATATTAACATGTTTCGCCGTTGCCCCAACAGATTGCACACCAGTGCCAGCTTTTTCAAGACAAAATTATTGTTCCGTTTTGTTATTCAGAAATAAAAATATTCATTTTGGAGTGAGTTTGTGTTGAAGAAATTGCTTAATTAATTTTGCTTTATTTTCAATTTGGGCTCACCCCGTTTTATATCATTTTTCAGGGGTTTTTTTATGACTGGCACTTTAGTCCGGGTGCTACAAGGCCAATTTCATCGAAATAATGCAAATTGTGATATGAAGGTTTCCTTTGGCTGAAATGTAGGTTATGATAATACAATTAATTTAAGAAGGGGAGGCATTCGAAAATTCTTCTGGATTCAAAATGGCGGCGGTTATTCATAATAATGTTATACTATGTGATTGATTGTAATTTTCTTTCTACCCATCGTGTTTGGTGTCGATTTATATGTTTTCTATGTCGCCAAGTTCATTTATGACAACGACATATGGATGAAATCAATATAGATGACTTAATTTTAAATCACAAAGTCACACACACACACACACACACACACACACACACACACACACACATAATAAATAGTATAATACCAAAACTCTACTTTTATTAATTCCTTATTGCACTAAATTCTACGACAATTCCTGTAACAGTTAAATGTACATGCTTTATAAAGTTTTGGTGTTAATGATACCAGAGGTTGACACGCTTTAAAAATAAAAATAACCAAAATATATATTTTATATTTTGCTAATTCTTTACAAGTATGCGCAATGTTTTGTTACTCTGCCCATTTTATTTTCCATGCTTTACCCTTCAACCACCAACCCCATTCAATAGGATATGGTGTCTTTACATGATATGGTGTCCAGCAGGGAAAGTACTGGTAGATGATGTTGCAATGCATCCTTTATTGGTGGTAGATTTTCAAGAGAGCGATTTTTGTCATAAACAGTACTTAAATCGTTGACACTTTGGCTGTTAATAAAGCAATACAACAAATTTGTCTTGCATATTCAAAATATTAACAGGAATGTTTGTTTGCGGCTTTGATATGACTGAGAATGCAGCACTGGTTTTCTTAAAGAGAGTCCGTGTCTTCCACCATTAGTTTTTCAGGTTCCCTGAGAAACGAGAAATGCTGTCGGAGCCAGTGAAAGCATAGAATCCTAATAAAGAATTGGCCTTTCGATGGATGCCGCATGAAGGAGAATAAATCTATAAATCCTGTCTGTTCCAAATTCAACTCATGAATTCCAGGCTTTTTTCGTCTGCTGAAAGAAGTATGGAGTTATATGAATATTTCTCAAACCGTTTTCTGCCATGTCTTTAATATGAAATATTATCCTTGAATCTGTTTCCTCATGACCAGAACTAGTCACTCCAATCATAGAACTCACAGCACATACATTCCTTCCACTTAATCATCATATAAGTTGTATTTTTTTTTATGTAATGCTTTGACAATAAGACAAGTAGGGAAAATAGCTCTTCTTTGTAATTTGAATTTCTTAAAAATTCCTGCCAATTTGTTGGTATTTTGACATGAGGTAGAACTTGTATCCTAATTCCTGTTCCTCTCTCCTGTCTAGTTTCACGTTTAATCCTTAGAGTAATGTATCTATCATAAATCAAATAAATTCTACAGCAGCCGAAACTATCTGAGGTTGAAATATGCTAATGTAATAATTATTAGATGTCTTTGAAGACGGATGAAGCTTAAGAATATTGTTGCACCATCATAAATTACTGCATCGCAGGTTCCTGGAAAGATCTCCTCACTCTTTTCAAACTTTTTCTCTATATTATGATCTAGATCGCTGATATGGCAGGGTAGAAATTCTCCATTACTGGACAACGCTGGCGGAAAAGGCTGGGTTTTCTGTTGGTCGTAAAGGTGAAGTGTGGATTCTAGGCAAAATAAATTCCTACTTTGTTCCGATAAGCTGTGATAATCTATTTTTGTACCTTTTTATCAAGAAACTCATCTTAAAAACTGATTGAAAAATAGTTGAATCCTTTAATTGTTTCTCCATTAAGTAAATCCTCACATATTTCACCGATACAGCTTTTATCAATTGGTCGTTGAACTCGTGGCACATTACTTCTAGACTTGTTGTATAGTGATGCTAGATATTTTTCATGGCACTTAGCTTCCAGTGAAGTCATGTCACCATGCTTAATTTTGCAATCAGAGCTGTGTTTTCCGTTTTGTCGGTGCACTTTAGTGTAGCCTTAGGGTCTACATTCAGAGTAGTAACGTTACATTGCTGATCCTTATCAGTTTCAAAACCATTGAAAACCACGCATCTGTTGAAGTAGTTAATCGATTTGAATGACAATGAGTTGTTGGAAATCCTGCAGAAAGATTAAGTTTGTTGGATTATCCAAACAGGGATAGAAAGTAATTCTGTCATAAGTGCTAAAGTGTTAAGTGACAAAAAGTGTGCATTATAAAACAATTCTATGTTTTTTGACAGAAATTTGAAAAATTGACAGAAATAGGCTGGGAAGTTTTGCCTCACCCACCATATTCCCCTGACCTGTCACCCACTGATTATCACCTATTCAGAGATCTCGACAACAATCTGAGACAGAAATGTTTTCAAGACCGTGACAACCTAATTCACGAACTGACCACTTATTTTTGCAGTAAAAATCAACAGTTTTTTAAGGAAGGAATTTGGGCTTTACCATCTCGTTGGGAGAAGGTTACCGACTGTAACGGTGGATATTTTGATGAATAAAGGTGATTATTTGAAAATATTTATTTATTTATAATTTCCCCCCAAAAAACGACAGGACTTTTTGAATGACCTGGTATATAAAAAATAAAAATGTTTGAACATAAATTCTAGGGGCGTCAAAATGTTAGACTCATTGGAAGAGGAAAGTCATAAAAGTATAATTTAAAATTCTTTGGCTTTTCCACTACCTTTTATAACTTTAAAACTTCTTTTTTAAACATTTTTTTTTTCATATTTCTGGAGGTTTACTTCCCGCGAAGCTAGAATTGCACTTCCCAGGTCCTCAATTTTTGAATATTGTGTTGTCTCCCGATATATTCTTCTTTTGAGAATTCTCCAGATATTTTCACTAAGATTAAGGCTTAGAGAAATAGCAGGTCAATCTAGTTTGTCTATAATGTTTTTTATGAACCACTTCTTAATAATTATTGCCGAATGGATTGATAGAAAGTTGAACCTTCTGCCATGTCATTCAAATGCGGGCTTTGTTCTTCGAATAAGTTTTGATATTCTTGCGTGTTTAGTCTCATATAAAGAAACACCAAGTTGCCTTTCTTCTTGTACCCAATGCTTGGCGAAACCATAACACTTCCTCTGCCATCTTGCCGCCGAGATAATTTTAGTGCTTCTTTTTTGAATCACGAAAAACAAAAAAAAAAAAGTCCGACTCGCAGGAACTGCATCATCATAGCACGGTTCCGTTTTTATCCCTAGTCTAATTTTGAAAGAATTAAATAGAAGCAGTTATTATTTTGGTTCCACTAGTCCTGAAAGGTCTTGATTTATGATCTTACCTGGTAGGGTCGGCCAACACTAGAAAGGGTCCCACTTGTTACAAGGTCTTGGAATCTTGGAAATCTATATTTCTAACAATAAATTGTTTTTGTTATTTTACTTAACCTGTTTTATTGTCAAATACATTATCCAACTATAAGCAATCAAAAAATAACAAGGAATAAAACAGACAAAAAAAAAAAAAAGGTTTAAGCACTTATTTCTCCGACTGACATCGCCTAATTAAGACTTTCGTCTGAACCTTTTTTGTAGAGCATTTAGTAAGCTTTCGAATGGTAACCTTCCGCTTCCCAAGATGTTAACCGTTTTCGATATATTAACGAAAGTATACAAAGTTATCAAAACTTTTCATGTCTGTTAATAAAATATTTTATTCTAACCCTTCCTTAACTTCAAACGTAACCAAACTTTCAACATAATAGTTTTGATGTAATTCGAACATGCAGAAAATGTTTCATCTGAATCCCATGATTCTAAGTACCCAAACCAAAAACGTTATTCGACAAATATTTTTCCAATTTTCTCGAAAACGGTTAAAGCCATCGCCTTAAAAAGGGGTTCATTCGTTTTCTTATGCCAAGAAGTCTATAAAACGAGCACTTGCAAGCATATGAAGTAAGCGGAACGATTTTTTTCGCGCGACATTCGCTCCAAAAACAATGTTCCGGTGGGCAGATTCTTCTGGTTAACGAACTTGACCTTTCAAATTAGACGAACGATTTTCGTACCAAATTTCATCAAAATCGGACCATTCGTCTGGGACCTAGAGAGCGAACAGACATATATATATATATATATATATATATATATATATATATATATATATATATGTATGTATATATATATATATATATATATATATATATATATAAATATATAAATATATACAAATTCGAACCACCGTTATTTTCGGTCTCTAGGGGTTCTGAAACGCAAAATTTTCTAGTCAGCACTTCCGGATTGTTTCATGAGATCAACCTTATAAGCGGGGTTCCTCCCTATGAAGAGAGGGAGGAACGGCGCTAAAAACATCAGGTCCATCAATTTTTTTTTTCTCATCGAAAAAAATTAATGTCTTCCATTAATCTATCCATGGCATAACGTTTTCTGCAAAGACCATTCGACCCATTTAATGATGAGAATTTAAATCAGGTTTTCGTTTTAAATTTGTTTATAAAAAGTTTCGATTTTTAGAGCGGATACTCCCTACCTCCATAGGGAGAACCCGCTTATGAGGTTGACCTCATGACGCCATCCGGAAGTGCCGACTAGAAACTTTTTCGTTTCAGACCCCATAGATCACGAAAATATAGGTGGTTCAATATATATTTGTATATATATATATATATATATATATATATATATATATATATATATATATAGTATATATATATTTATATATATATGCTCGTCTGTTCGCGCTCTAGCAAGCTCAAAAATGGCCCGATTTTGATAAAATTTGGTACAAAAATCTGTCGTCTAATTTGAAAGGTCAAGTTCGTTAACCAGCAGAATCCGCTCACTGGAAGATAGTGTTTGGGGCGAAATTCCCGTAAAAAAAAATCGTAACGCTTACGTTTTTGAGTTCATATGCTTGCAGGTATGTACTTCTTTTATAGGTTTCTTAACACAGGAAAACGAATGAAAGCAATTTTAAGGCGATATCTGTAAGTATTTTGAGAAAAGTGGAATCACTCTTTTTGTAAGTCATTATTTTGTTGTGGGGACTTAGATTCATGGGATTCAATTGAAATATTTTCTACATCTTGGAAATTCATCCCAACTAAGATGTTAAAAGTTTGGTTATATTTGGAGTTAAGAAAGTATGCGAAAAAAATACTTTATTGATAGACATGAAAAGTTTTCGGATCTTCATACATTTTTCGTAAATATCTCGATAACGGTTGAGAAATCGTGGTATGTGGAAGGTAACCATTCGAATGCTTTCTAAATTCTCTACAAAAAAGGTTCTGAAGCAACCTTTGACAAGCACCTTTCTGAAGCTTCTTTGACTCGATGGGGCAACGTCAATCAGAGATATAAGCGCTTAAAACTTAAAATGTATTTGTTTTGTTGTTTTGAACGGGTTTTTGTCATTGTTTATCTCAATTTTTAATTGGTTGTTTTTTGTTTTAAATTATCAGTGAAATTAGTAGTTCAGTAAAATAAGCCAAGAAACAGTGAAAGGTATTGGTAATAAGTTTGGAGTGGCCGTGGTAATCATGATGGCAGTGGCTAATCATGATGGCGTATACATTGGTTTGTTTTGAATTCTCCTATCTATATAACCTTCCTCATACGGCTACAACTGAAGTTATCGTTATTTCCTATTTTATATAAAGATTTAACCCACGAGAGAATGGAATTTTATTTGCAATGAAGCACATATTTATAGTTGATTATAACAGTAAAATGAAATTGCTAGTAAAACAAGAAACTTAAAATGACAAAGAATTTTTGGTTCGAAATAGAGCCTTCTGTGCAGTAGTCGAAGAGTGAGTATGTTTTCAGTACATAATTGTATTGACTAACTTATTCAGCCTTCCTCAAGAATGAGGATTAAGAATTATCCGTATTATTCAGTGTAATTTGGCCACTGTCATTTTTCTGTGATTTGTGATGCCTAATGTTTTCCATTTCTTCGAGATGTAGGGAACCGCCCTAAGATGACGCATTTCCTGCGAGTCGGACTTTTGTATTAATCATTTCCTAATCTTGGCATGAACACCAGCTTCTTCTGCAATTGCTTTGGCTGTTTTCAGGGGTGCTTATAAGAGTGGCTGCAGACCCCCAAAATTTTGATGTAATCGAAAAAAATGTTTCATAAAAACCTTAAAAAAAAATTAACTAAGATAACTTAGTTCAGAAAAAAACATTTTTTTTTGGGTGTAATAGCGTTTTAGTTGGCTAACTATTCTTAGTTGTAGATTGTTAGCATTCCATACCCCCCAAATGCTCCCAGCCGCCGCCGAAATTATTTGCTTTATACGACCCTGGCTGTTTTGCTTGAGTTGGATGCGATTCATAGAGCCAAAGATTTTTTCTCATTGGTAGAGCTGATGGCCTTCCGCTGGCTACCGTAAATACCTCCGAACCAAATAAACTGGGCTACAGTTGAAAAACTTCGTTTTATATGACGTGCTATCTCCCAACAACTCATCTCATCCTTGTGTAGAGGAGAAATTAAACAGCGCTCTTGAAATTGAACTGAGGACTAAGGAAAAATGACAAAACTTAATATTCTGAAGGTTTAAGGTCTAAAGTGCCTTATCCATTAGAACTAAAGAATTGTAAATAAGAAAAACTGTGTCTAACATTTTGTCTCTCCAAAATAATGACATTATCAGTTATTGCCAACGGCCATAGCCACGTTGAATACACCGGTTCCCAAAGATCACCGAAGTTAAGCAACGTCGGGCGTGTTGAGAACCTGAATGGGCGACCGATCACGTGCTGTTGGTATTAGAAAAGGGTGGCAACCTGTAGATAGCCTGGCGCTAATGGCCAAGTTGTAGATGCGCCGTAAAAAAAAAAAAAAAATAAAATAAAAAAAAATAAAAAAAAAAAAAATTATCAGTTATTTTTTTATCTCTTGATACAGAGGTAAATTATAAATTCATGTTTTCGGACAATGTTCATCAGCCAGGGTGCTTATATATATATATTATTATGAACTAATAATGAATAATTAATGTCTATTAATTATTAGTTCATTATAATAATAATATAAATTTAGAAAAAATATATACTGAACACAAGCTTGAAAAAAGAGAAAAAATACATAAAATAAAATAGATAAATAAAACAATAAAAAGTAAAACAAATAATCAAAAACATAATAAAAACTAATCTAAATGAAAATAGTTGTAATTACATAGAGAGAGAACGAAAAAAAAAAGAATACAACAATAACGATAACAATAAACATCAATATTGAGAAAAAATATGAAATAAAATAAATAAATAAAATACACTTTTCTGAATCTATAGTTAAACTTGACCACCAAAAATTGTCTGAATTTGGATAGATTGTTTAAATATTTATACAACTTGTCCCAGGCACTTCTGTTTAGAACCTCCTTGACTTCTTCCGGGAAGAGTAGGTCTTTGCTTTAGTATGCTCTCCTGCACTCCTTTATTACTGGACATTTTGGTAGTTGAAGCAGCTTGTCTTCGTCCTCTTTTAGATTGCACATTTTTTTTTTTTTTTTTTTTTTTTTTTTTTTTTTTTTTTTTTTTAACTTAAATAACTTATAGGTAAAATAATTTTGAATCACCATTACAAAAAAATTAACTGAGTGCATCCTTCCCCGAGCCCTAATTATATCCGTACCTTAGCTTCTAAGTCCTCTGGATGTGATCTCATCAATTTCAAATTTTGAAAAATATAACAAAGAACCCTGTACCTTCAATACTGACCTTATACCAACCTATTTTTTCATCTTGTTGATTCTTTCAGAAATGAAAGTGAATGCAGAACCTAGAAAACCTGTTTGCATAACCCTCCGATTTCTCTAGTCACTATCGAAGAAAAGATCCTCGAAAAAAATAATTCACCCTGTAGTTGAGGCAATTGGCGGATAAAGGGGGGGGGCTTAGACCCCCTAAAATGAAGATTCACAATTTTTTTCGTTTAAGTTAAAATTGTTTAGGCAAATTGTTAGTAATAAGCTCTAATTAATGAATTTTCTGTGACGATGCTCTCTCAATCAGACTAGCTGCTTCTATTCCCATAAGCTCAGCCTCGCGCGAAAGAAGTTTCTTTGCTATGAGGAAGATCAAAAACTGGTTGAAAACTTCAATGCTGCAAGATAGATTCTGCAACTTTTCGCTGTTGTACATAAATAATAAAATACTAAGAGAACAGATTCAAATTCAAGATATTGTAGAAAGATTCGCTATGAAGATGAGAACGTTGCACTTGACATGGACACTTTGTTTTACTTTTTGAATATTAATATTTTGAGAAAAATTCATGACAATAGCAAATACTTTAATTAAAAATTTGAAAGTATTGTTAAATAACTATTTTGCATTTTGTCGAAAGTGAAATAGACATTTGTTTTTCGGATCTTATTTGTATCCTCTCTTTCCTCATTTAAATTTGTCTAATCCCATGTAATTGCTATTATGTTTTAAATGTTTAAATAGGTATGTAACAAAGTTGACAATTCTAAAAAAAATCAGGTAGGGAAATGTAAGGTTTTGTTCTTAGAAGCAAGCCTAAATTTTCAAGCTTTTGATTAATAGAACGATCGGAAAATTAATTAGCCTACTATAATGTTTTCCAGGTGCCTGGTTATAAAATTTTGAGTCTACACCCCCAGGCACGACGGTAAGCCCATACTAAATTGACCCCCTAGAAACTTTTGTCTGGAGCCGCCTGTGGCTGAGCCTAAAAGCCGAACAATTTAGTTGGATTTCCACTTTGCCTGTTGTATTATGTATCAATGCTATCAAATGGCGGAGAGTGATACTCATTGTGCTATCGAATGTCTCAATCCTTTCATGATGGCGAGTACTACATCCAGTGTCACTTTTTAGCGCGGTTCCTCCCTCCTTCATAGGGAGGAACCTCGCTTATAAGGTTGATCTCATGAAACAATCCGGAAGTGCCGAATAGAAAATTTTGCGTTTCAGAACCCCTAGAGACCGAAAATGACGGTGGTTCAAAATTGTATATATATATATATATATATATATATATATATATATATATATATGTTCAACCGCATTTTAACACAGGAGGAAACCCCAAAAAGCTGGTGTGAGCTGCAGAATATTATGATTTACAAGAAAGGATGCCCCAAATCACCAGAAAATTACCGTAATATTACTTTGGCCAACTGCTTCTTAAAATTGTTTACCCAGATACTTCAATATAGGCTGAATATATGGATTGAAGAAACCAATATGATTCCAGAATCTCAAGTAGGCTTTCGGGCTGGTAGAGGATGCTTGGATAATATATTTGTTTTAACTTCATTAATACAGCTAAAGCAAACAGGAGCCAACTTGTATGCTGTCGTCATCGATTTCCAAAGAGCATTTGACACTGTCAATCACGATCTGCTCTGGTATAAATTGTTCAACACGGGTCTCAGTGGAAAATTTATTAGAATCGTCAAAAATCTTTATGAAAAGGCACGCCTATTAATCCCTCAGAGTGAAGATAGTTATGTGGATGTAACGGAGGGAGTCCTACAGGGAGAATCTTTGAGTCCGGATCTCTTTAAATTGTATATTCATGATATTGAAGATTTTTTCAGGGAAAATGGAGTAAGAGGTATAAAGGTCAGTGAGTTATGTGATATTCTTCTCCTACAGTATGCAGACGATCTCATAATTTTAGGAACATCACATTATGATATAGCACAAAAATTATCCCTCTTAAATGAATATTGCAAAAAAAAATATGCTCCGGTTAAACACAAAAAAAAAAAACGAGCATCATTAAGTTCAGTAAAGGAAGGCCCAAAGCTGAACGCAAGTTTATGTATAATGGTCAGGAAATCGAAATGGTCACTGAAGTCTCCTATCTAGGAGTGCTGTTCTCTAGGTCTGGATTGTTTTTGAAGGCAACTAAACGAGCAATCAGCAAAACCAACACAGCAATTGGTATTGTAAGAGGGATCTGTGCTCGATCTAAGTCTACAGAGTGGGATACAAAGGAAAGACTCTGTCAATCCATGGTTAACAGTGTTTTGATGTATGGTGCAAGTATATGGTCCCTCAGGTATCTGGAGATGGTGGAGAGCTGCCGCCTTGCCTTTTACAAGAAGATTCTCAACCTGCATCCATCCACACCTCATTATATTTTACGTCTGGAAACAGGGACTACGCATATAGCATATAACATTCTAGAACAGGGTCTGAACTGGGTTAGAAAAATACTGGACATGCCTGACCACAGATACCCAAGAATCTGTTTCAATGCCCTCAAAAATAATGCAACAAGGTATCCTAATAATACTAAATATAATTGGTTTTTACAGCTTCAGGAGATACTTAAATCCTTTCAATTAGAGGAACTAATAGCAGTTTTAGAAAACACATCGGAGAGGAGAAAAAATATAAGTATCAGTCTTACCGCTATAAGAGAAAAACTCCACAATAAAGATTTAGATAGGATGACCAACTCCATGTTTTGCCCAAATTACAAAAGGATTTATATCCCAGAGCATAGACCACAACAACATCTACAGATGGAACTCACTTATTCACAGCAGAATCTTCTAACTCAAATTCGAACAGCCAGCATAAAATTTATCAGACTTTCATACCAAAGAACTTCTTATCACTTAACACCACAAGATCCATGCAATATTTGTAACCTTCAGACCAATGAAACCCTTCAACATTTCTATTGCTGTTGCCCAATCTACTCACCCTACAGGACATACTATCTTCCCAACTTCATCAATAAATCAACAGAAGAATTTTATCAGATTCTCAATACCGCCGATATGTCGACCATCAGGGCTCTACTCCAGTACACTACCAGGAGTCTTAACCTCAGAACATTTATGCTAGAAGAGTAGTGCTTGAAAAAACAGATGTTAATATATATTTTTATAAGTCAGAAATTTATTTATATAAGACAAATATATATTTATTTTTAGTGCAGTTTTAAATTAAATTATAAAGAATTATAAAATGCTGTATATATATATATATATATACATATTGTATATTTATGTTTAGTACGCACTCTATTTGTATGGGATATATTCCCAAAAACAAATAAATTATTTGAATTTGAATATATATATATATATATATATATATATATATATATATATATATATATACATATATATATTCACATACAATATATATATATGTATATATATACAATATATATATATGTATATATATACAATATATATATATACAATATGTGTATATATATATATATATATATATATGTTTGTTCGGTCTCTAGGTCCCAGACGAATGGTCCGATTTTGATGAAATTTGGTACAAAAATCTTTCGTCTAATTTGAAAGGTCAAGTTCGTTAACCAGCAGAATCCGCCCACCGGAACATAGTTTTTGTAGCTAATGTCGCGCGAAAAAAATCGTTCCGCTTACTTCATATGCTTGCAAGTACTCGTTTTATAGGCTTTTCGGCCTAGGAAAACGAATGAACCCATTTTTAAGGCGATAGCTTCAACCGTTTTCGAGAAAATTGGAAAAAAGTTGTTGAATATCGTTTTTGGTTTGAGTACTTAGAATCATGGGATTCAGTTGAAACATTTTCTCCATGTTCAAATATCATTAAAACTAATATGTTGAATTTTCGGTTTCGTTTGGAGTTAAGGAAGAGTTAGAATAAAACATTTTATTAAAAGACATAAAAAATGTTGGTAACTTTGTATACTTTCCTTAACATCTCGAAAACTGTTGAAAATCTAGGGAAGCTGAAGGTTACCATTCGAAAGCTTACTAAATGCTCTACAAAAAAGATTCTGAAGAAAGTTTTGATTAGGCGATGTCAATCGGAGAAATAAGTGCTTAAAACTTTAAAGTAATTGATTTAGTTTATTCGAACGGTTCTTTTTGTCTGTTTTTATTCATTGTTATTTTTTAATTGCTTATAGTTGGATAATGTATTTGACAATAAAATTGGTTAAGTAAAATAAGAAAATTTATTTTAAGAAATATAGCTTTCAAAGATTGAGAATCGAAGAAATGGTGACATTTTCAACTGCGGGGCCTTTCTAGGGTTGGCCGACCCATCCAGGTAAGACCATAAATCAAGACCTCTCGAGAAAGGTGGACCCAAAATAATAAATGTTTCTATTTTAATCTTTCCAAATGAGACTAGGGATAAGAACGGAACCACGCTAAGATGATGCAGTTCCTGCGAGTCGGACTTTTTTAAATTCACAATGGCATTCCCGTATCTACTTATTTCCTTATCCTTAAATTCTGTCTTTTAAAGAGAGAGATATTCATCACTCGCAAAATATAAATGACGCAGTCTTTTATGTTGAGGTTAACATGCCCTCAATAATAACCCTTTTTTAGGTTTTAATCGGATTTTACTACGAGAAATTCCCTTTAAATTTTCCTGGTTATCCTAATCCTTAAAAAAATTCCTTGTTTTCACAAATCTATTCCTGAGAATTGAGCCCTATGACAAAAGGATAGGTGGCTCGAATACTAACTCGTTTAGTTTAATATTACCAAATTTATACCTAATTGTTTTTCAAGTTGAATCTGGACAATCAAGCTGAAGTGGACTTAAGCCATTTGTTTTCTATAATAGTAATATACTTATGATATGTATCTGTATAATTTGCATAGCCTATGTAAAGTAGTTATTTTTACAAATAGGACAATTTTTGAGGGGCGTAAAAAAATATTTTGGGTGGGTTGCTGGGAGCCTCCAGCATATTTTGGGGGCTATGGAATACTACCTACCTGGAACTTGGAATAGTTAACCAACTAAAACATTATTACACCAAAAAAAAAATTTATGACTAAGTGTATTTAATTTTTTTTGAGGTATTTATGACACATTTTTACCGATTAAATCAATATTTGGGGAGGGGCTGCAGCCCCCTCAGCCCCCCCCCTTATATACGCCCATGCAATTTTTTGTTTTAGACTACATGAAAAACATGTATTTATCGCAAACAAAACCGAACGATGGTCGCACGACAATGTTTTCTTAAAGTCACTGGGGGTTTCTGTTCCTTGCGCGTTTCACTCTTTAATCCCAGTATTTCTCAATAACCACAGCTTCACTCCAGAACCCCAATAATGTCCAAAATGCCCAGCTACACTCCATAATACGAGCTTCGCTACTTAATTCACTCATTTCGGATTGATGTTTTGTTCTTAGTATTTAGATTTGTCTGCCTATATTGCCAAACATTTCCCTAAGTAATGGGCGTATATAGAAAATAATTTCGGGAGGGGCTGGGAAAATTTCGGGGGGGGGGGGGCTGAGACCATTTCCGGGGTATGGAATACTAAAAATTTAGAGCTTGGAATAGTTTTAGGCAACTAAAACGCTATTACACGTAAAATAAAACATTTTTTATGAACTAAGTGATCTTATTTAATTTATTTTTAAGGGTTTTACGACAAGTTTTTAGCATCAAATCAAAATTTCGGAGAGGGGGGGGGGGCTGCAGCCCCCTCAGCCCCCCCTTATATACGCCCATGCCCTAAGTCTGTTAGAAATGTGACCAATACGAGAAAAAAAACACTTTACAATTTGTCACGATGAGATGATGTCAAATCTTATATTAAAAAAACACACTCATCTTAGCGTATTTTTTTTTAGTATCCCTGGTGTCATTTGTAAAGCTTGGAATAGAAAAAGTCAATATTTTGTTTTATTCTTTCGTAGAAAATCTAAACACCTATTCCTATGAAAATGAAGACAAACAAGATTTCAGGCACAAAAATAAAGAGAAAACTGCCAGTATCCTAAGCGGAAATTACTCCTTCCGCCTTCGTTTGCTCTAAGAAAAAAAAAAAACAAAAAAACATTGAAATGGAGATAGTTAGCCGTTGAGGTGAAGCGAAGGCAAGGGCTGGTTGGAATTCGGCAGGGAGAAAAAAACGCCAGATCTTCAAGCACAAATCTATATTGGACGTTACGGCTGCACTTTGGCAGCCTTCTTCAGCACTAAGAAATCCCTAGGGGAGGGAGGAAGACCAACATGACATTTAGGTGACCCAGGTTAAACGATGTCCTTTTTTGTAGTTTTTTGGAATTTTTGTAGTACTGAAGAACGCTGCACAAGTGCAGCCGATACGACCAATATAGATTTGTGCTTGAAGATCTGACGTTTTTTTCTCTTAGCCAAATCCCAACCATCCCCTGAATTCTCAATATCCCCTCTAATATTAAAGAAAATCAAGATATCAGGAACGAAAATGCACAGGAAACTGACAGTATCCTAAGCGGATATTACTCCTTACGCCTTCGTTCACTCTACGAAAACAAAATAAATCCAAATTAGCTAGACAGAGGACAATTCCGGAATTGTTGATTGTCCCTAAATTTGTTTATCTTTTGCCATTATAGCCTTTTGCTTCCGAGTAAATATTATAAATACAGTAAATGATGAGTTTACCATTTTAGTGAATCCAAAGAAATGTAGCCATTGAGGTTGAAGCCATACAAGAATATTACCAAAAGGTAGCTGTTGGTACCAAAATGATTCTTTTTCCGGAGTTATAGTTTGACCTTGAAATGTCTGTTCAAAATAACTTTTATACTATAAACTCTATAATTACTAAGCAATGAAGGTAGACCTGAAGTAAAGCTTAGCATCTTTGCTATTCCCAGAGTGCAAGTTTGATCTAAAAATTGCTGTATTATAATATCTATAATTAAGCTCAACATCAGTGCTGTTATTATATAGTTTGAGCAAACAATTCCTAATACCATATTTTTTTTTTCAGGGAGATAAATATGCTGATGAAGGCAATTCTGGTTAAGTAAAGGCGATAACAGTGTTTCTGGGGGTCTCCCGTGGTCTAGTGGCTAGCGCGCTGGATTCATAAGCGGGAGATGGTGGGTTCGATCCCCACCGGCGCCAGAAATTTTCTCATCCCAGGGCTCGCTGAGAAAATTCCTGGTTGCACCCTGGATGTCAGCGCTAATAGCCACGATTTGTTGATGCGCCGTAAAAAAAAAAAAAAAAAAAAAAAACAGTGTTTCGGTGAAAGTTATGGTAATAGCTTCCAAGGGAGAAAAGCTTTTATGAGATCGGTCATTTGACGTAATCCAGAGGCGCCGATGGAAAATGTCCCTGTAGGTGACGAAAATAATGGTGGTACTTATGAGAAACATTTTTGGCACCAAATTTGTCCATATTTGCAACCCGTGATAGGATGGCAACCTATAGATGCACGGCGGTAATAGCCTAAATGTCGATGAACATGAAAGATGCGCGAAAAAAAAAAATGCACAGGTCGGTCCATCGGTGTCAGACGAGTAGTGTTCCGGACTGGCTCGGAGGTGACTTTGGCAGAAAATAGCTTGAGACGGATTCATCTTTTCAGTCTATGCTTAGGACAAACAATAATAAAAAAGAAAGTAGCACAAGAGAATTTCTTATACGGAGGAGAAAAAAATTGAAGTAATTTGACAAATGAAATGTGAAAAACCAAAACTATTTTTAACTTTACTAAAAAAAAAATAAAATGAAATGTTTAACCATTTATAAGGCGTTTGTTATTGCCCTTGTTCATGATATAAATATATTTCACAATATTACCTAGGATCTGGCTATAAAATTTAGATGAATAAAAGAAAATTTTTAATGTTATTAAATTACATTATTATTGGAATAAAAATGAAATTAAAAATGTTGTTTTGAGGATTAGGATGGAGCGAGAAATGCAAACACACAAAAGAGTGAACACATGATTATATGAGGTACAGAGTAATATTTCTAACTTTTCACATTTAAGAGTGAAATTTTGTTTTATCTTCATGGGTATAAACGTATAAATTCAATTTTATTCTGTACATGCGCTATTTTCTGCATTATTAGATATTTAATACTCAAGCAGTTAACTATAAGGAAGTGGATTTTTGTTTCGAAGTTTCAAGTTACAATGGCTTTTAGTTAGTTCAATTTTCTCAAGAATGTTTAATCAAGTTCATTCCTAATGCGTTTTTAGAAATATGAAGGTCACTTCTTGGCTATTTTGAGAATCCAGAGAAATCAAACTGACAATGGGAGTATACAGCGATGGGGTCACCGATTTGGACCAATATTTTTCTGATGATTCTAGATCGAAAAATAGTCGACACGTGTCCGAGCGTTCCGTCCAATGCGCCTTAGGAGCCGAGAAATAAAATAAAATATGTTGAAAGTGCTTTATTTTTTATATCGAGTTTAGAAAATGATATCGAAATGATTCTTTCACCAACTCATTCGTTTTATAGAGTAGAATAAAATAAAAATATAATCATTAAACAATAATTTATATTTCGTCAAATATATTCAAAAATATGGTTACATTTTCAGGTAAACTAGTATTATAAATTTTTGCACACCAAAAATAATAGCAGATTTAAAATCAGCACCCTAAGAAACCCTAATATAGTGAATATCATTGAAAACAAAAAATAATGATTTTTCCCAGTCTGGAAGAGACTAAAAATTTGTAAGTGAAAAAGTAATTTGACGTTTTAGAATTCAATATCTCCCCTTGAGATAATCCGATTTTTACGTCGTTTAAATCTTTCAAAAGAAAAAAGACTCCTTTTTGTAACCATATAAATGACTATTGTATTATCTCAAAAGGTACTTGCAAAAAATGGTTCTCAAAATAAAAATAAAATGTAAACTTTTTTGCATATATCGTTAATCCCAGAACACTTAGAAACACCCCGATTGGAAGAAAATGTGTCACATCAGGGCCTTTATCGACCCTCCAAGTTTGGTTTGAATCGGGTAAATATTGTTTGAATTATAGCCGGATTCTTGAATCTTTAACAAACTTTCGCCCCCCTTAGCGAAATTTAAAATACATTTTTTTAAATTTTTTTAATACTCCCAAAATTTGAATTTAGGGGTTTTTCAATGTGCTAAAAACGAATCTGACATCCGTTTTTAAATCAAAAATTCTTTTACATACTCGAATCTATAGAAGTCATTATTCTGCCAAAATATTCCATATACCTTTGCACATTTAAAAAGTTATCGATTATATAAAAAATGTTGATTTAAAAACGGATGTCAGATTCGTTTTTAGCACATTGAAAAACCCCTAAATTGAAATTTTGGGAAAATTACAAAAATAAAAAAAAAATGTATTTTAAATTTCGCTAAGGGGGCCCTTAAATTTTTCTTAAAGATTCAAGAATCCGGCTATATTTCAAGGAATATTTACCCGATTCAAACCAAACTTGGAGGGTCGATAAAAGCCATAATGTGACACATTTCCGTCCAATCGGGGTGTATCTACGTGTTCTGGAATTAACGTTATATGCAAAAAAGTGTACATTTTATTTTTATGTAGAGAACCATTTTTCGCAAGTACCTTTTGAGATAATACAATAGTCATTTATATGGTTAAAAAAGGAGTCTTTCTTCTTTCGAAAGATTCCAATGACGTAAAAATCGGATTATCTGAAGGGGAGATACTGAATTCCAAAACGTAACATTACTTTTTCGCTTACAAATATTTAGCCTCTTCCAGACTGGGAAAAATCATTATTATTTGTTTTCAATGATATTCACTATATTAGGGTTTCTTGGGGTGCTGATTTTAAATCTGCTATTATTTGTGGTGTGAAAAAATGTATAATACTAGTTTACTTGAAAACGTAAGCATATTTATGAATATATTTGATGAAATATAAATTATTGTTTATCGATTATATTTTTCTTATAATCTACTCTATAAAACAAATGAATTGGTGAAAGAATCATGTCAATATCATTTTTTAAACTCGATATAAAAAATAAAGCACTTTCAACCTATTTTATTTTATTTCTCGGCTCCTAAGGCCCATCGGACGGAACGCTCGGACACGTGTCGATTATTTTTCGATGCAGAATCACCAGAAAAAAATTGGTCCAGGTCGGTGACCCCATCGCTGTATACTCCCCTTATGAGATTCCCTCCAGTTTCTATATTTAAACATAAAAAAATAATTGTACTTTTTATTAAGTGTAAAGTATAATTTAAAATTTTGTCCTTAATATTGATTCGCTTAAAAATAACATGAATCCCAAATTAAATAGAGCGATTTGGTACGTCTTTCATGAAATTTGGCCTAAAAATATATAATAAATAAAATGAGAGGCTGTCTTATTAGAGCCAATTCACTCGATGACATATTAAAAATACATTTATTATAACTAAATACCAAATAATTTTCTTCGGTTTATTATATATTAATATGATAAGCAATTAAGCTCTCAACAAACACTTTTAATATGAACACATTCATTTTCAATCTTTCAATATTGTTTTTCCCCGGAAGCTGAATGCTATCCGGTTTTTATTGCGAGGAGGCGGTGGATGCTGATCCGGCCACGAGAGTGTTGCCTGTTCCCAATCACTGCAGCGGAGATTGAATTACACAGCCGAAGCAGGGATGTGCTGCAGCCGTATCTCTCTCCCTTTGATTAAGTGTTCTCCCGCTCACATGACTAAACCCAGCCGGCTCTATCTGCACAATGAGAGGGGGCCCCTTCTCAAAATGGCGGAGGTGTCCGCCATCAACCCCCTATTCTACCCCTATCGATTTTGCAAGAGCTCTAATCTCTAACACCTACCTTCCCATTGCGTCTCCTGGCAAATATTGGGATTACATACATATAGCGTAAATTCAACATGTATTTGTGTGTGTTTAGATATGTATTTTACAACCCATCTAGACGGGGGCTCGGCATGGAAAACGTTGTCTCAAGACACCAGACGAGATGAGTGGCTCTGTCGAGAATAAAATGTACATAGTAATCTGACCAATTCTTACTAATTTACAAGATCATCTAGGCCTGAATACTAAGAATAAAGTTCAATTAAATTTATATTCACAGACTTTAGATCCTTCTGCCTCTCTGTGATTTACTTAGAGGCATGAGCGTATATAGAAAATAATTTCGGAGTGGGCTTGGAAAATTTCGGGGGGGGGGGCTGAGACTATTTCCGGTGTATGGAATACTAACAATTTAGAGCTTGGAATAGTTTTAGGCAACTAAAACGCTATTACACGTAAAATAAAACATTTTTTATGAACTAAGTGATCTTATTTAATTTATTTTTAAGGGTTTTAAGAAATTTTTACCGATCAAATCAAAATTTCGGGGGGGGTGGGGGTGGGGGGGGGGGGGGGAGGGCTGCAGCCCCCCTCCTTATATACGCCCATGCTTAGAGGTGGCCATGAATACAGCCACCGAGCGTTGAGTTCATTGAGAGCCTCATATCTATTTTATTAAATATAATTGATGTAATTAAGGAAGAAAATATGAAGACATGATATAATTTAATCAACCCTGCTGTTATGTATTTGTGAGTATCTGTGCGTGCTTGTATATGTATGTTTATTAAAATATCTGGAAAATGGCTAAGAATCGTGGTAAATGGAAGGTAACCATTCGAAAGCTTAATAAAAGTTCTACAAAAAAGACTCTAAAATAATATTCGATGGGACCATGTCAATCGGAGAAATAAGTGCTTAAATCTCCGAAACAATTAGTTTCCTTTTTTTTTTTTTACATGTGCAACTAAGCCATTATCGCCGAGTTACCCTACCAAGCAGTTCGGCCATGACTTCCATTCAATAAAATGCATTCAAAGCCCTTTAAGTATTTTTTGCAAAAATACACAAAACACTCCCGACGAGAGCACCTTAAGAAAAAAATATCTCAAAACTGGTGTGAAATAATTATTATTTATTCTGTTGATGAAATACGAAAACTAATTGAAAACAATTATATTTACATGTAATATGTAATCATCTCCTCCTTAATGTCAAACAAACTCAATTAAGATCCAAGTGGGAATAAACAAAAAAAGTTTCATTGATGTAAAACAAGGAGGTATTTTGTCGCCAACTCTCTTTATTACAGCCATAGTCCATCTATACAGGAAAATTTGTGACCTGCAATACGCTAACCGCTATGGGTATGAGGTCAACGAAAATATTAATAGGGTCATCCTGACTGAATTAGCCCACAATTAATCAATAACGGCATCTAATAGGAAATCAGCAGAAAGAGTAGTTCACGTAATTGCTCGGACCTTTAAAGAAATTGGGTTGTGCATAAGCCTGTGCATAAGCCCTTGCAAAAGCACTGCAATCATATTTAAGGTGTACTTTGAAAGGACGAACTCGCACTTGAAAATGGGGAAAATATTACTTCACTCAGTGATAGTGAACAACTAAAATACTTAGGTTGTTTTTTTCATTTCAGAAATTGCTTTTAAAGAAGAATCAGTACCAGCATTGACCTACATTGAATAGATCTACTGAGATAAAAAAAAAATTGTTTAAGCCCGATCAAAAATTAAATTTGATAAATCAGTATATATTCCCTTCTCTCGCCTATCAATTCCAACCAGTCCCTTAAACCTTGTTGGAAGGTGTGGACGTTATAATCCGAAGGAGCGTAAAAGCAATAATAGGTTTGCCTGCCAATGCTTGCAAGGATATGCTTTATGCACCTCGTTGATATTGGGGGATGAATTTCGCAATACGCCTAAACTTCAAGCACCTAAATTTCGATTGTGTAAGCCACCAATAATTAGGAGCATATATTTATACTACTTGTATGTATAACATATATTTATATGTAGGTATGTATTTTGCAACGCACCTAAACTTGCAAAATGATCCTACAGAAAGGGCAAATACATAGGGGAGAAAAAGTACAACATATATTTTATGATTCAAGACATAAGATTCATAACTCGAGCTTCAATGAAGCATAAAAAAACCCTCTGAAACCTACATTCTAATTGCGTCATCTGGCAAATATTGGGTGTACGCAAACACGCAAAACGTCTCAAGAAACAGCAAAATGTCCGCGGTTTAATGCCGGAGAAGCTTTGAATTATATATATATATATATATATATATATATATATATATATATATATATATATATATATATATATATATATATATATATATATATATATATATGTATTCTGAAACAGATCTAAATTTGCGCTTCTCTAGATTGTAAATAATTAAACAATCCAGAGAATTTGTTTAATATCGATAAAAAGTGTAAAGCAAGTACCAAAAATCGTTTATAAATACTATTGACTGTGATTGTGGAAGAGAGAAAAATTCAGAAGACTTTATATTAACACTATATTTTAACACGAGCTTCAGTTTCTATTGAGGCTGCACTCATGCATACATTTGTGAAAAATGTCCTACCCACTAGATACCAAAAATTACCCCCCGTTAAAATGTGTATATATATTTATATATATATATATATATATATATATATACACACACACACATACATAAATATATATATATATATATATATATATATATATACACACACACACACATACATACATATATATATATATATATATATATATATACATACATACGAGCATAAACAGATCTAAAGTTGCTAAATTGAGTTTATGGGAAGGCATAAGGAGGCTCTTTGGGAGCGTAGATCAACATATTATGAAAGTTATCATTTATATATAATCCAGACTAAATATTCAGTATATATGTAGTTGTCATTCAGAAGATATTATCAATGTGAGGATCGGGTTTCCGGTCATAATAGGCAATAAAACTACTTATTTTATATAAAGATGGGTTTTTATTTGAGACGTTTCGGCTTGAATTCGTTTGCGCTATTGAAATTCAAGCCGACACTTCGGCAATAAAAATCAATTTATATATAAAAATGTATTGTTTTTAATATATAATTATCGGAGCTCGAATATATCAACCTTAATAATATTGGTATAATCTAGGATTTCTCTAAAATGTGCCAACTGGAACCTTGGAATTTATTGATAGTATTTCATGATGGGGTAATACTAACTTGTGATTTTTTTTTTCATATTTTTTTCATGGGCTAAAAGTCTTCAATAACTCATCAAAAACGATATCCAAGTTTGATGATGCGAAGAAAAATGGGCAAGAATACGATTTTCCGAGGGAAGTCCCGAAGCCGAGTGTACGCGATAAGATAATTTTTTGAGCGAGCTTCGATTGGTCCCTTTTTAATTGTTAAGTTTTATTTGGTCCTCCTTCAATACATTTCAAAATTAAAACCATTTTTTTATCTTTATTACAAGAAGGTTTATAAATAAATAAATAAATAGGAAAAATGGACATTTCAGAACATTAAACTTTAAAGTAGTTTTCTATGTTTTTCAAATTGGGCTATACTCTGGCGTGTTCAATATTTGCCCGATCAACTTCAAATTTTAACTACAGCTTCCTAATGATATTTGCTAGAAAAATACCTATGATTTTTTCGATTCATTGAATTATTACGATTTTCGGCGTTTATTTTTTAATAGAAAAAGAATAATTGTTTACCATTTTCAAAAAAATTAACATTTCTTAAAAATCTTACATACTTTACTAGATTTAATCTTCTTATTTCGAAATAATGTTAGTTTTTCGTTCTAGATTAGAAATTGCCGCCTCTAGACAATCGCCCGTGAAAAAAGAGGGTTTCATTTTGTCAGATACAGCGCCGCCATTTTTATTCGAATAATTGAAACTTTTTTTTTTATATTTTAACATCCCATATAAAATGTTTGATATGAAGAATTGAAAAATATTGATTTATTTGTTATTTATAAATTACAGGATATAAACCCCTTAACTGGTAAATATTTGGAGTACATACTCATTTATTTAACTAGTGCTTAAAATATACCACCTACCGACTGAATACGCCTAGGGTGTTGATTTATCTTGGAAGAGTTCGGGAAGACGGGATTGAATAGCGTGAAGATTAATAAGCAGAAATCCAAACAGTTATTTTTTTAAAAATATCTTTGAAAAAAAAAACAAATTTTATTTAAATGTTTTAAGAGTGAACGTTTTTAGGAACACCAATAATAAAGTGATGGAAATGAACGTTAATATAATATTTTTTTAATGTGATATAAAAGTGCTTAGTATTTTAGTCGAGAATTGTAGAATTTCTTTGGTAACAACACCTGGAATACTGGAAGGAATGAAAATACATACTCCAATACCTATATGAACTTGTACTTATCCAACAACCCCCAGCCCAGCCCAGCCAGTCAAGTAAGTGTTGAAAGAGCCTTTTTAACCTTTTAAAAGTATATCATAAATGATTATGAATATAATATAAATTCCACAATCTTACAGGATAAATTATTATTGAAATTTAATTAATTCTTTAAAATAAGTGAAATGTTCTTTACAAATTTATTCTTGTTTATTTACTGAAATATATTTGTTAATACAAAACAAAAAATAAACATTAGTAGCTTTAATTTATTCCTTTAAACTTTTGCCTAATAAGTATTTTCATCACATTTACTTCAAAAGTTTTATTTTTTAACTTAAAAAATAACAGTGAAAAAACCTTTTTTTAAAAAAAAGGTCTAAACCCAAAAATTGATTTTCTTCTATTACATCTAGGTCTTTTTTTCTTTTTTCTTGCGGTGCATCGACTTATGGACCATCAGCGCCGACATCCATGGTGCAGCGAAGAATTTTCTCCACGAGCCGTGAGATGAGAACATTCTTGCCGCAGGTGGGAATCGAACCCACCATCTCCCGCTTATGAATCCAAGGCGTTAGCCACTAGACCACGTGAGACCCCTATATATTGATATAGATTTTTTTTTCATAACTAAATTTAATAATTATTTCCTATTTTAAGAATAACGAACACAGCATTTTATCGTTGCGAGTATTCTTATTCATATCTTTATTTGTTTTTAATTTCCAGTACCAATATTTTTATACGGAAATAAATTTTGATTTCACAATATTCTTTTTAAAATTTAAAATAATTTTTTAGGGAATTTACTAAAAGTAAATTAAAAAAAACGATTAATGTATATTTAACTTCTTTATATATTTTTCTATACTTCTTCTTCTTTATATTTTCTTCTAGGTATTTTTTTTCTTTTTTCTTGCGGTGCATCGACTTCTGGACCATTAGCACCGACATCCATGGTGCAGCGAGGAATTTTCTCCACGAGCCGTGAAAATTCTCGCCGCAGGTGGAAATCAAACCCACCATCTACCGCATGAGAATGTAAGGCGTTAGCCTTCACCACTAGACCACTGGGAGACCCCAACGAGGCGACGGAATTTTATATAACTAAATAAATGGAAGTGTAAAATGGTTTTGTTTCTGGTGGCACCTGAAGAGGTGCCATTAGCGCCACGAAACTTGTAGGGCAGAATTAGAAATAAAGTGCTCAAGCCAAAAAGACACATACACACACGCATATAATATATATATATATATATATATATATATATATATATATATATATATATATATATATATATATATATATATATATATATATATATATATAGGTTCATAGCTGGGTATCCACGTTAGGCCCATGGCACAGGTATTGGTGGCTGTGAGAAGATTCTCGGCGCATCCGAACCTCCGGAAGTAGGAAAAAGTGACAACTTTCGGTGGAGGAGTGCTTTGAGCCTGCCACTGAGTGGAGGGGTGGTCCAGCTGGATCAATAGCTGACCGGCCTGTCGCCAGGGCAACCCTCTGTCCCACCCACTTGGAAGCTCCTGTTTCTGACAAGTATACCGAGGATACGGCCTCCTTGGCTGTCATGTCTTACGCCTCTCCCTCCCTAAGCCCTTCCTATCTACCGCTTATTCCTTTAAGAATATCCTCCTTCGTATAATACATAATTTACTCACTCACCCAATGTAGCCTCGCAAAGAATTAAATGCTACACGTTGTGGATAATGAAAGGCAATGCTTGAACTCAGGAACTACAGGTAATCCACTGACTTGACCCTTCTTCCCAATAGTAACCGGTCTAATGCGTGACCTGAACATTCAGACTTAGGTCATTTTCAAGTTTATCTCGGAAGAATGTTGTTATTACGCTTTGGAGGTATCCGATCCTGGAAGGCAAGGCAATGCTTAAAAAAATATATAAAAAATATGTTTAAATAGTATGATTATAATTGTTTTGCCTTTATATCGCTGCTAGGGAAGTAGAATGGCACAACTACAAAAGTTAAGTTTTACCGGAGACCTGAAAAAAAATTCCACTTTGTCTTCCTGAAGGGATTCTGGTTAATTCTTCTTGGTGAGTAGTTTATAGATATTTGATCAATCCTTACGACATGACATAACTCCTTGGAGATGGCAGCCCTCATATTGACAAAATATTCGCACACCTAAATGACATCAACATTGACAAAATATAAAATAAAAATTGCATTAAGCTGGACCAGATTATCCAGTTTTTTCCCCAACAGATTGCATCATTTCTAAAACCAGCTTAAGTTTTGTGAATCGGCATTGCTTTTAATGAGAAACAACAATGATCGATTTTTCAACAATAATTATACGAATAATTAGATGTATAATTGGATTTATATATACAATTTGTATTCCTAGAATTTTATATATGTATTTATTAATATAACTGTATAACATTTATTGCGTATTAGGCTAATAAGAAAACTGATGTGTAAACTACTTTCCCTAAATTACTTTCTTTTCTTTTATTTGACATCATTGTAAATAAAAAAATTGTCTAAGTTATAAAAATGAAATGTTCCTTCTTTTTTTATTAATTTGTTACTTTAATTAACCCATCTAGCTTCAATTAAAGTTTGTTTAGTTTAATATTGTAAATACGTAAATTGTATAAGTTAAAACTATAAATATGAATTATAACCCTCTGAAAAACTATATCATATTTAAAGCTTTATTACTGTGTATGTAAAATTATATTTACCGTCTATTTATATAATACCATGTAAAATTATCTACCATCTATTAATGTAAGATTTGTTTAGATATAAAGCTCTTTTCGCCAAAGCTGCGAAGGGTCTCAATAAATAATTATAGATATTATGGGTTCTTATTGAACTTTCACTTTTAGATCACAATTTAACAATGAGTCTTTATTCGGCCCGGGGGGGGGGGTCAATAAAAGTTCTGGATATAATGCGTGATGCAAGAAAATTATAAAATAAATAATATATGATTTTAAGATTTCTTTTTACATAAATTAAAAAAAAAAAAAACTTACTTAAAATTAGACACGCAGCATGCTCACTGATTTACCAATCTTAAAATAAGCACTAGGAAGGTCCGAGCATCCACATTTCACTACGAGATGCATGCATATGTAGTCAAGGAATGGTTGGGTTTCGGCAAAGAAAAACAGTCAGATTTTCGGAAAACATCTACAATTTGTAGGTTTCGGCATGCTCTTTAACAGAATTTTTGAGGTAATAAATCCTGTGGTTAGGTTAAATACCTAGCAAAGATACCGGTTAGGTTAAATTTGTCTGTAGGTTAACTCATGGTGAAAAGTCCTCCAAAATATAGGCAATACTCCTTTTTGTATAACCTATAAAAACCTTCATAAAGACCTCAATATTCCTCAAATACAGGATCATGTCACCATCCGATTTGGAAAATTTCATTACAATTTATCCCTAAACCGTAATTCTGCTGTCCATTCACTGTTCACTCCCAACCATCCCTATCCCCATCCCGACGCACGGTGGGGGCCACACCGTAATCCTGCTGTCCATTCACTGTCCACTCCCAACCATCCCTATCCCCATCCCGACGCACGGTGGGGGCCAAACGGCATTTTGTGTTTAAAAAAAGGCTACAGCCTCTAAATCTTAACCGATTCAAATAATTTTTTTGTAAATGAAAGCTAATAACATGTAGAACAACTTTTTCTAGCCAATTTTTTGTTTTTTTTCCGTTGTTTATTAAATATAATAATGTAAATAATTCCGAACTTAAAATAATATTTTATTTTTCATCTAACTTAATATCAGTTGAAAGTTATGATATCGTTGAAATTGAACATTCAAATCCTGATTAAACTTGAAAAAAATCAAAATCTATTTTCAAACCATTGAAAACTCATGATTGATGATTTCATCAAGATAAATTTACGTTTTAAAGATGTGTCAGTCTGATTTGTTCAGTTTAACCAGGATTTGAATGTTTAATTTGCTGTTATTAAGTTAGATGAAAAATAAAATATTATTTTATGTTCAATTGTAAAAGTTCTTGAGTTACACGTAATTTAATAAACAAGGGAAACAAAAACAAAAACCTGGCTAGACAATGTTATCTAAATTGTATTAGCTTTCATTTAAAAAAAAAACAAAAAAACATTGAAATCAGTTACGTTTTGCTTTGCTTTCATTTAAATAAAGATGCATTGAAATCGGTTAAGATTCAGAGGCTGTAGCTTTTTTTGAAACACGAAATGTCGTTATGCCCCACTTTGCGACGGTTCCCCAGGCCTGGCCAGGAATGAGCATGCAGAAACGCACAAAATAAAGGTTTTTTCACTACCAATATGGCTGTTTTTCTGAGCCGAAACCCAACCATTCCTTGATTTGTAATCAACCTGCCGGCTAACCATTTACATCTCATTAACCATTGTGTAAATAACTTGACTTACATCACTAATCAACATTCGCACCAAAGTACTCCAGATCTATTACATTTTCACTTACTTACATGTAACCACGAAGTTTTACATATTCTCGGGTTTCCGCTTAGGGTCCTTGTGTAATAGGTCCTTGATGGCGTTGTGAATGTCGACTGACATTTGTTACGCTTTTGGTTTCCCTGATTACATGCCACCCATCTGCTTCTCTCCGGCAATGGGTTATCAGAAATGTCAGTTTTCCAAGATCCAAGAAACGTTCTGAAACTGAACTATTGTTGAAAAATCAGAAAAATAAAGAAACAAACCCCTCATTTCTACGAAATGGTAAAAAAAAAAATGTATCAAATCTATTATTTTGTTTGGACAGTGATAATATCAATAACACCTGAATTCATTTTACCAAATAAACTGCCGTCAAACAACGGATAAATTTACCCGTACTTTATCGTTAGGATTTCTAACTTCCCTATCTCACATCCTATACGCCAAGTTCTTTTTGGGGGAATTTTGCAGTGGATCGCACCTCTATTACTCAGTATTTACAAAAATAGCATCTTTCTATGATCCACGAAACTTACTGAAACTGAACGACCGTTAGAAAATTACAAAAATGCAAAAAAAAAAAAAACATTCTCTTTTATAACAGAAGGTAAAAATAATATTTATTAAATCTATTATTGTGTTTAGAGTGTGATCATATAAATAACACCTGGATTCATCCTTACCAAATAAACTGCAGTCAATACAGCATAATATCTATTTACCGGTACTTTTTTTTTTTTCTTTCCTTTTTAAGGCGTTTCAACCTTTTAGGATATTTATCGTTTGTGTTTCTAAATTCGCTATCTGACATCCTTCTCGCCAAGTTCCTTATTGAGGAAATCCTGCCGTGGATTGCTTCTCTTCTACAGTGGATTTCAAGAAACAATCTCTTTCCACACACCAAGAAACATTCTGAAACTGAACTACTGTTGAAAAATTAGAAATATAAAAAAGAAAAGTCCTCATTGATAACAAATCGTAATAACATTGATTAAATCTATTATTGTGTTTGGAAAGTGAGAATATCAAAAACACCTGCACTCATTCTTCCAAATAAACTGCTGTCAAAGCAACGGATATATTTACAGGTACTTTATGGTTAGGTTTTCTAACTTCCCTGTCTCTCATCCTTTACGCCAAGTTCTTCATTGAGGAAATCCTGCGTGGATTGCTTCTCTTTAAATATGGATTTCAACAAACCTACTCTTTCAACGATCCAAGAAACTAACTCAAACTGAACTCCTGTTAAAAAAACCGTTCAATTTATTAATTTCGTTCTGTATAAATCATTATGAGGTGCAAATTATGATTGTGGTGTAGAACATGTATACTTATACAAACCCAAACATATATATTACTACATTTCATTGTCGAGGATCTGGCGTCAACAAGATTAACTGAAAAAAAGGATGGCATGGTACATTTTAGAAAAGGAGAATTTTGTTACAATCCCTGAATTTAAGGAAGATGATTCTATTCATAAGTATCGGAAACGTTTTGATTAAATATCTTGAAATTTTTTTTTTTTTTTTTTTTTTTTTTTTTTTTTTTTTTTATTGAATATTTACAATCTGTATACATATGTTTACATATAATACAATAAGTAAATATGTATCTCATAAACTAGCACAAGGAAGAATAGAGGGAGAAGGCAGCCATTGCTGACACTCCCTGAGGAATTATAAATATTTTATTTAAGTATTACAGCTGGTCTCTAGGCCACTTTCTTTTCAAGCGTCTCGGAGGATTGGAAGGGATCGCATCTGTGGAAAGGGATTGGGATGAAAGGATAGCTTGGAATGAAAAGTGGAGAAGCGGGTTTTAGCTAATTCAGCGACAAAGGGAATTTCGAGGTCTCGGTGGATGATAATATTGTTGACGTAGAAGGGAGCATTAAGGATCCGGCGAAGGACTTTGGACTGGAAGGTTTGGATTCGGTTTATGTTAGAAGGTTTTGCTGTACCCCATAGTTCAATGCCGTATCTTGAAAATGGCTTTGAAGTTTGGGGCATGTGAATAGTCTCCATTCGAATGCTCTGAGTTATTTAATTCGTAGCAAATTTCGATACTACAGTTTTGGAAAACTGTGCCTGAAGCTTCGAACATGTTGGCTTGTTTCTGCGGTTTTCTTAGCATTTTAAATTTGAGACCCGATGACCAAGTGTTCTAAGTTTGTGGTTTCAATTTCTACTATTGGTTTGTGGCATTCCTTTGGAGAATATAATAGGCATCAGCCCTATCCTGGCTAAAATTGGGTGGTACCTTTCTAGGTAACAACATCTCAAAAAAATGTTAACGTTTAAATAAATAAAATAGTTGCATATTAAATGATTCTATCTTTATAACTATTCATAGATAGATTCTCGAAGGAATGAAGTCTTTCCCCCGAGGAATGAAAATATTAAGTTTTTATTGCAAGCTATTCAAGTCTAAGCGATTGTAAGGATGTCATCGGAAGGAGAAGTTGAGCGGCTCGAGGCGTTTATTTGATACGGATTGTCCTGCTTGCTCTTTGATAGTATAAAGTCCGTCACGCAGGAGCTGCATAACTAAGCACTTTCCTCAGAATTTGGGTAGTGTAGACTGCTTTCCAGAACAGTTTGCTTAAAATATCCTACATAAATAAAATAAAAACATGAATAGTTCTCTTTTAAATTTGCAATGAGTAACTGATCAATTATTAATTTGCTTCCAGAGTTATGTTTACACAGGGTACCTATTACACTACGTAATAAATACAGAAAACCTCATATTATCGTATTTTGATCTAACGCAGGAACAGCATACAGTCACTCTAGTGGTAGAACGCGCTCCTTGCGGCGGCTTTGTGAACCTACGTCTGGCGGGCTTTTCTATTGAAATATATTACAAATTAAACCCCCGCTTTCCGATTGATCGATTCAGCTCATTTTTACAACACTTCTTTCTCATGAGTTACCCACGACGTATACCGCGTTTCGTTGCAATACAGCAGAAATGACGACCGGTATGAGTATATTAGGAATTTGGGTCCGGAGTAAACCCCCCTTCTTATGAGCCGATTTAGTTTATTTTTACAACACATATTTACCTGTAGATTACCACTACGAATACCGAGTTTCGTCGAAATATACCAAAAATCACTGCTGGTAGTGGCGAATTGGTAGTGTGGGTCCGGAGTAAACCACCCCCCCCCTCCTAATGAACCGATTTAGTTTATTTTTACAACACATATCCACCTGTGGATTACCACTACGAATACCGAGTTTCGTCGAAATATACCAAAAATCACGGCTGGTAGTGGCGAATTGGTATTGTGGGACCGGAGTAAACCCCCCCCCCCCCCCCCTTCTAAGGAACCGATTTAGTTCATTTTTATATCTCACTTTTCTCTCTATATTACCACTACGAATACCAAGTTTCGTTGAAATATAAAAAATATTACGGCTGACATAGTCAAATTAGTGTTTTGGGTTCGGGGTAAACCCCCCCTTCCGGTGGACCGACATTGGTGGTTAACGAACTCGTTCAATCGTTTGCTAATTGAATGCTATATACCAAGTTTCGTGACGAAAAAACAAAAACTCTGGCCGCTATCGTGTTAACAGACACATATATATATATATATATATATATATATATATATATATATATATATATAGATATATATAAATTTTAAAGGGGGTCATTTTCGGTGTCTACTAGGTAGGATCGATAAAGATTTGAAGACATTTTTCAAAAATTCCGTCATGAGTCCAACCTCAATAGCTACTTTCCTTCGGAGGAAAGTGCTAAAACAAGTGCCTGACGTGCGGCTTTTCTTGTGAATGTTTCCTCAATGTCTTCAGTTATACTCCCCACTGTATCAATGTTTTTGTAAGTCATTATTTTTTTGTGAGTACTTAGAATCGCGGGATTCAATTGAAATATTTTCTACATCTTGGAAATTAATCCCAACTAAGATGTTTAAATTTTGGTTATATTTGGTGTTAAGGAAGTATGCGAAAAAAATTATTTTATTAATAGACATGAAAAGTTTTCGGATCTTCAAACATTTTTCGTAAATATCTCGATAACGGTTGGGAAATCGTGGTAAGTGGATGGTGACCATTCGAATGCTTACTAAATTCTCTACAAAAAAGTCCGACTCGCAGGAACTGCGTCATCTTAGCGCGGTTCCAGTTTTTTTTTTTTTTTTTTTTTTTTTTTTTTTTTTTTTTTTTTTTTTTTTTTTTTTTTTTTACGGCACATCTACATCTAGGTCATTAGCGCCGACATCCAGGGTGTAGCGAGGAATTTCACCAGCGAGCCGTGGGAAAATTCCTGCCGGAGGTTGGGAATCGAACCCACCATCTCCCGCTTATGAATCCAAGGCGCTAGCCATTAGACCACGGGAGACCCCGGTTCCTGCTCATATCCCTATTCTCATTTGAAAAGCATAGAATAGAAACAGATAATATTTTCCTTGGCCTTTGTTCAAAGGGTTTTATGGCTATACCTGGGGTCAGGTCCGCAAGACCCTAGAATCCTCTTCTAACGATACTTCATTTCATACGTTTCAATGAATTGGAAAATATCAAATATTTTCACACATTCCTGTGTTCTTTTACTATAGTAATAATTCTACAGATAAAATCAATTAAAAAATAAAATAAAAAAAACAACAGCATAAAGGCAATTGAAAATATTCAAAAGACGTCAACGAATGTTTTTCTCTTGGCAAGCTATATTTCTAACAATGAATTGTTTTTCTTATTTTGCCTAATCTGTTTTATTGTAAAATACATTATCCAACTATAAGCAATTAAAAAATAACAAGGAATAAAAACAGACAAAAAGAACAGTTCGAATAAGCAAAATCAATTACTTTAATGTTTTAAGCACTTATTTCTCCGATTGACATCGCCTAATCAAAACTTTCATCAGAACCTTTTTTGTAGAACGTTTAGTAAGCTTTCTAATGGTATTCTTTCGTTTACCAAGATTCTCAACCTTTTTCGAGATATTAAGGAAAATATACAAAGTTACCAAAACTTTTTAAGTCTGTCAATAAAATATTTTATTCTAACCCTTCCTTAACTCCAAACGTAACCAAAATTTCAACATATTAGTTTTGATGAAAGTAGAACATGCAGAAAATGTTTCAACTGAATCCCATGATTCTAAGTACCCAAACCAAAAACGGTATTCAAAAAATATTTTTCCAATTTTCTCGAAAACGGTTAAAGCTATCGCCTTGAAAATGGTTTCATTCGTTTTCCTAGCCCAGGAATCATATAAAACGAGTACTTAGAAGCTTATGAACTCAAAAACGTAAGCGTTACGATTTTTTTTGCGCGAATTTCGCCCCAAACGCCATCTTCCAGTAGGCGGATTTTGCTGGTTAACGAACTTGACCTTTCAAATTGGACGACGGATTTTTGTACCAAATTTCATCAAAATCGGACCATTCGTCTTCTAGCTAGAGAGCGAACAGACAAATATATATATATATATATATATATATATATATATATATATATAAATATATACATATATATATATATATATATATATATATATACAAATTTGAACCACCATTATTTTCGGTTTCTAGGGGTTCTGAAACGCGAAATTTTCTAGTCGGCACTTCCGGATTGTTTCATTGTATCAACCCTATAAGCGGGGTTCCTCCCTATGGGGGAGGGAGGAACCGCGCTAAAAGGTTCTGAAGCAATATTCAATAGGGCAACGTCAATCAGAGATATAAGCGCTTAAAACTTAAAAAGTGTTTGTTTTGTTGTTTTGAAAGGGTTTTTCTCTTTGGTTATCTCACTTTTTAATTGGTTGTTTCTTGTTTTAAATTGCATTTATCAGTAAAATTAGTATTGTAGTAAAATAAGCTAAGAAACGGTGAAAGGTATTGGTAATAAGTTTGGAGTGGCTGTGGTAATCATGATGGCAGTGGCTAATCATGATGTCGCAGTTTGTTTTGAATTCTCTTACCTATATAACCTTCCTCATAGCCTATCTATATAACCTTCCTCATAGCCTATCTATATAACCTTCTTCATAGCGGCTTTGGCTCTGACGACGAAGCGCCAATATATCGGTGTTGAGCTGCTTTCCCAAATGACGAAGCGCCTATATATTGGCGTAGAGTGGCTTTGACCCAAACAACGAAGCACCAATATATTGACGTTAGCATTTCAGACCCAGCATATCAGTAAGTGACGTGGTGAAAATGGTTCTCAAAAGAACATCGCAGCCTAGTCCTTCTCCTGGAAGTGATTCTGAATATGTTACGACAGTCGGCTTTTCCGAAGCGTAAACAATGTAATTTGCTGTGGCGCATCGCAGTTTCAAGGGAAATAAGTTTTCTTTCAATAGTACAAAGGTGTTTCTTGAAAAGGGGGTTACACTAATTAAGGAATATAAATATTACTAAAAAGTGAACACAGAGATATAAAAAAAAATTATCTTACGTAATAAATAATTTAAGTTTAAATTATTTTGAATTAATCTTTTCTTATTTATCTCTTCTTATGTAAAAAATTATAACTACTAATTTAAAAAAAAGTAACGGGGCAATTTGTAAATTAAAGACAATTACATACTTACATTATTTACAGACGGGCACTACAGTCCGTGAAGGAGCAAGACCTCAGGCAGCTCTATCTGTCGCAAAACCTTTCCAACGACGGATTAACATTTCCTTTAAATCCTTCTCCACGTCGTCCAGTCGACGAAAGGAAAATCGAGGTTTTCCCCGCCTTCTTCTGCCACCCGGCATTCCAGAAAGGAGCTTTCTTGGCAATCTTTCAGGGGTAATTCTCTCGACGTGTCCCAACCATTTGAGCCTTTGACCTTTTATGAAAGAAATTATGTTTGGGTCTCCATACAGCATTTTAAGCTGCTAATTGGTTTTTATTCTCCAAAAGTCACCACACTTTACCGGGCTATATATCCTTCTGAGTACCTTCCACTCCCAGACTTGTGGCATTCTAGTACTTTCTATGGTTAGTACCCATGCCTCGCTTCCATATGTGACTACTGGGCGTCATTAAAGACAATTGAGAGAAACTAAATAAATGAGTTAGGTATAGTGTAATAGCGCGGAATGTAGAGCGAGAATCAGGGCGCTTAGGGGACAATACAGCCCCGTCTGAGGAGAGAGACGGGGTGAAGAGTGGGTACCTAGATTGGTCTCGACCCGACCGATCCGATGGCCACCGATTCTCGGGCGTTCAAACTTGTTTGTTTCTAGACCGATTTCAGAACGACGAAGTAAAATGGAGCCAAACGACATATTGTGATTCAGAAATGTATACAGCCTCTACATCTGAATCGATTTCATTTCATTTTTAGCGCGGTTCCTCCCTCCCCCATAGGGAGGAACCCCGCTTATAAGGTTGATACAATGAAACAATCCGGAAGTGCCGACTAGAAAATTTTGCGTTTCAGAACCCCTAGAGACCGAAAATGATGGTGGTTCAAATTTGTATATATATATATATGTATATATTATATATATATATATATATATATATATATATATATATATATATATATATATATATATATATTTGTCTGTTCGCTCTCTAGTTCGAAGACGAATGGTCCGATTTTGATGAAATTTGGTACAAAAATCCGTCGTCCAATTTGAAAGGTCAAGTTCGTTAACCAGCGAAATCCGCCTACCGGAAGATGGCGTTTGGGGCGAAATTCGCGCAAAAAAAATCGTAACGCTTACGTTTTTGAGTTCATAAGCTTCTAAGTACTCGTTTTATATGATTCCTGGGCTAGGAAAACGAATGAAACCATTTTCAAGGCGATAGCTTTAACCGTTTTTGAGAAAATTGGAAAAATATTTTTTGAATACCGTTTTTGGTTTGGGTACTTAGAATCATGGGATTCAGTTGAAACTTTATCTGCATGTTCTACTTTCATGAAAACTAATATGTTGAAAGTTTTGTTACGTTTGGAGTTAAGGAAGGGTTAGAATAAAATATTTTATGAACAGACATGAAAAGTTTTGGGAAGTTTGTATACTTTCATTAATATCTCGAACACGGTTGGGAAATCGTGGTAAGTGGATAGAAACTATTTGAAAGCTTACTAAATTCTCTACAAAAAAGATTCTAAAACTATTTTTGATTAGGTTATGTCAATCGGAGAAATAAGTGCTTAAAACTTCAAATACGTCTGTTTTGTTCTTATGAACGGGTTTTTGTCGTTCTTGTTGTAATTTTTGTCTCTTTCCCTTCGTTTTTTATTGCTTTTTAGTTTTGTAATTTCTTATGTTGCGAAAATTTTGTGTGTAAAACAGGATATGAAAAATGAGGCCAATTTTCTGTTGCTAGAAATAATATAAATTTTGGGAACTTTCTTTAATATCTCGAAAACTGTTGAGAATTTTGGTAAACGGAAGAATACCATTAGAAAGCTTATTAAATGCTCTACATAAAAGGTTCTAATGAAAGTTTTGATTAGGCGATGTCAATCGGAGAAATAAGAGCTTAAAGCTTTAAAGTAATTGATTTCGCTTATTCAAAGTGTTCTTTTCGCCTGTATTTTATTCCTTGTTATTTTTTAATTGCTTATAGTTGGATAATGTATTCGAAAATAAAACAGGTTAAGTAAAATAACAAAAACAATTTATTGTTAGAAATATAGATTTCCAAGATTCCAAGACCTTGCAACTAGCGGGACGGTTTCTTGTGTTGCCGACCCTTCCAGGTCAGATTGTAAATCCTACCTTTCAAGACTGGTGGAACGAAAATATAACTGTCAGGGTTCGGTCACTGCTACTTAATAAAACTACATTTTATCGTAAAAATGGTTTTATTGTGCCGACGTTTCGGCTTGAACTTCAAGCCTTCATCAGGGCTGTAAATACAAGTAGGACATATTTAACACTAATATATGCACATATCTATGTAAATATATATATATATATATATATATATATATATATATACATGTATAATATATATATATTTATATATATGCATATACACATACACATATACACGCACACATATGTACATATATATGCCCACATACCTACACATATGGGGTATGTATTATTAAGTAGCAGTGACCTAACCCGGACAATCCCTACCTTGCATCATCAACGGTCAACGATCTCCTCTCAACAAAATAATAACTGCTTCTATTTTAATCTTTCGAAATTAGACTAGGGATAAGAACGGAACCGCGCTAAGATGAGGCAGTTCCTGCGAGTCGGACTTTTTAAAATTAAAGCTAATACAATTTATAACAACTTTGTCACTTTACATTTTTATTTTTTGTTTCCCTTGTTTATTAAATTACGTGGAAAGATGTTTATAACCATCCAATGTTTACAACCTTCCAATGTTTAAAACATTCCAATGCTTATAACCTCCTAGCTACCTTTCTTATAAATAATTTTAAAATATGGATACTAATACTTCTCTTATCGTAGTGTAACAGTTAAAATTTAACTGTTACACTATGATTTATTTTTTCGGGACTGATATACTTCCGGTAGATTGATTGGCCTCTCAACTCCTCTCTTTCATACCTTCAAAAATGTAATCGAAGCTTTCTATGCTTATTAGGTGGTATTTCTTAAATTAATTACTCATTTTCACTTCACTAAGAGTTCATTACTGACGAGCTGTGACTAGATCGGGTCGGATCGGGTCTGGACCAATGTAGGCACTCACGTCGGTCGTTGTTTGTCAAACGAATTTGGATTGGATCAGATCGGGAGAAATACGCGTCCAATGCACTCGTAGGTGCAGCCTTAGGAATGACAAGTCCGTACGTAGTCTAGTCAGGAAAGGGATCTATTCAATTGATAAATTAAGATAATATGATCGAGAATGCGTCTCTGTAGGCTGCAGCTGCAGTAGCCAATTGTACATTCCATTTGCTGCAGAATTTCAGGCATGAATTCTGAAGTTTTTTGCCAAAATGCATACCCGGAATTCCAAATCCTACCCCCCCTTCCAATGCTATTCTCCCCACCGATTATGAATGTCTTACAAGCCATTCCCGACCAGTATGGATTTTGGTTCTGTTCTCATGATTAACTAAGAATTTTAGGGTTTCATTTATTTCCTAATGTAGCCAAAAAAAAAAAAAAATGCAGAGGGAAATTTAAGCAATATATATGATACATTCAATACATAAGCTATTATAAATATCAGGTAACAAATACTTACAAGTATCCTATTATTGAATTACAGAAGCTTATTCGACAAGAGGTACTTGAGGACAATGGTGAGATGGAGTCATCTTCCTAGCATCTATCCACAATATAGCTACATTCCGGGATTTTTGAAAAAAAAATTAAGAACAAATTTTAACTCTTAATTATCTGAATCATGAAGACTGGATATTTCCTATTAAAAATAATAATTAATTTATTTATGAAAAGGAAATACATCAATCCAAAAATAATATTTCTTGACTGATTGGCTGTGTGTGTATTTTTTTTTTTTACAATTAAATGTAAACAAATTCTTTTAAGAATTTAAAAAGGTTCTTTTACATTTACAATTTTTTTTTGTACGGCCCAACATCATCTAGCCCATGAATGGCGGGCAATTTGTTGGTTGCCACCATTCCTAAACACCCATAGGGATTTTTTCTAGGGCCTATAGATAAAAACACTCAACCTGGTGCAATCGGGATTCGAACCCCTATCTCCTTTGATAGGGATCTGATACGACATCCACCCTATTTTAGGAATATTTGTTTTCAGCTCATCGACGTCCATAACCATCCCAATGAACGAGGTAACTCAATTACGATTTTGATACAATTGCCAGTATATGTATTCTTGATTTTTACTATAACTATAATTACTTAGATAACGTTTTTGTATTACTTTGGGCTCTAATTTTTTTTTTTTTTTTTGCCTGTTTCATTTTAGCCGAATTAACGCGGGTAATATTCTGACCCATTATAAATATCTTTGTTTGTATTAAGGCATATCTGTAGGTTATAAAAATGGTATAAAATAATTCGTGCATTTTTGGCGTAATATTTAATATAAATTCCGCCATTAAGTGATTAATAAACAGTGACTTTGGTTAGGAACTATTCCTTTTAACGTTAAAAGATTCCACCGATAACCTGAAAACCCTTGCTGAACATAAGAGCTATCAATGCATCCCTTCTATAATCTAGATGGATAATTTATTTCTCATTTTTTTCTGTGAAAAAATAAGAGTGCAAAGGCACTGGTGCATCATCCAGTGTAGATAAGCTAAAACTGTTTATATTTTATCTAAAAAAAAGGGTAATCCTGAAGCCCTTGGAGTCCAACGCTGCTTTGACATAATGGATTCCATTGATTTCATCCCTTACATTTTCGCCCTTTTACGTCTTGTCGATTGAAGCTTCATTTTCAGACTTCTCAGCCGAATATCTCCCGGATACAACCTAATAACCTTTCAAATCCTTCATTAATTTTCTTTTACTCTTTGAAAACTGACAGTAATTATCCTTTGCCATAAGCCCAGGAAACCAGCTCATCAAAAAACATCCCGTAAGACTCCTTATAAATCTATTAAAAAAACCCAAACCCCCCCCCCCCCCCCAAAAAAAAACATTAAAAATTACATTACACTTATTCCAACGCAATCTTAAAGAAAAGAAAGATTTTATGCTCCAAAGTACACATAAAACTGACAGCATCCTTGATTGAAATTAGTCATTCTGTCTTCATAACTTTGGCTCTTATAGAAACGGTTACAGATATTGCTATAAATATGGTTGCAATATTTTTCCTACGTTAGGAAAAGTATCCGAAAGCCTATAAACCCAAAGCCTTAAGCATGCAGGCATGTAGAGCATACTAACTGATTCCTGATGAATGATGTGTTGTAAATGTTTTGGCCTTCTGCAAGAAAAAAAAAAAAAAAAAAAAAAAAAAAAAAAAATGAAGGTGATGAATAGAATCACCTATCACTAATGGGGGCTCACAAGAGTACACATTGGAGTTTTGAGGACTGCAGTATAGCTCAATACATCTCGGAATTTGTCGGGCTTTTGGAAAATCAATGCCAAATCATCTGCGCCATTTACTATTTTTACTAAACTTGGAAATTCTAACAGAATGATCACCAAATCCATCATTTTCTTTTAATGAGGTGAGGTAATGAATTTCGTTGGCGGTTAACGAAGGGCATTTAATGCTGATATTTTCCCACGAGTTTTGCTGTAGAAAACGCAGACCCTTCTGGTTAAAGAACCGAAATAACACACTATTCGTTTACGAATGCGCACGAACAGTAAACGTGTATGATGCGTGGTTGTAAATACAAATTACCAATTGCGTAATTTGGTCGACGTGAGCCGTTTTTCGTCTCTATAGGAAAGGTGGATACACTTTATAGGTAAACATAAAAATCCTTTATTGATTTCAATTTCATTCTCCTCATACATATGCCGACATGTATCTCCACAGGTGCAGTTTCCTATATCACAAATTTTCACCGGCATTAGAGCCGACTTCCTCAGGTGGTACATGATGCTTGTTCGTCATCTGAAAGCAAAATGTTTCCGCACCGCACCACTGGAGATACATACCGGTATGTAGGGGAAGATGAAGTCACACAGCGACGAAGTTCAATTACCTTCTGTTCTAACCAATTTATGACGTAGGTGTTTTATGTTCATGTAATAAGATTTTTTGCTTTATGATACTTGGGGAGAAAACGGGTGCTGATGCACTATTTTACGATGTTTAAATAGGACGTTCGCTTAAGGGCAGGCCTCTTGAGCCGCCAGGAAGGAGTCTGTAGGACCCTTCGTGTAGTAGAGAGCGATTCACCGCTCCCGTTTCTTTTGTTAATATTTTAATTAGGTGATGCCGAGTTAAAGAAGTACTTGAAGTGGTTTAGGTCCCATTAAAAGGAGGAAAAGAACTGTCGTCGCCACTTGAGGCTAAAATAGCCTGCTTGTACTGATAGCCACGGTGGCTTGTAGAGGGTTGGCTGAATTCCGAGTGGTGGGGGGTCTTGGGAAAGAAAAAGAGGGGATATTTCGCCTGGGGAGTTTTTCGTTTTTCTTTTTTTTTATCCTCCCTTCTTGGAGTTTTCATAGTCTTCGGATTTAGATCTCGCCCGTGGGTCTTTTTCACCCGAGATTCCCCGAATAATTTTGAATATTCGAACAATGTGACCAAATATGTGTCAAATCTACAGCATACAGCATGGTCAAAACATTGTCATTCGGCTATTCCGATAATGTCCGATAATGTATCTCCTTCAAATCAAGATGAGGAATAACCTTTCAGAATTCTTATATAACTTCATTACATGAATTCAACGTTTCGGACTACCAGTCCATCTTCAGGAACGCGAAAATATTATATTAATTATTATATACTGCAGCTATATCTTTTAAACAATACCAAAAAAACAAAACAATAAATAATGTCAAATATAAATAAGTCGTAATTAAAATAAAATTATACCTAAAGAAATCAAGTCTATAAATAAATATCACCAAAATTAATAGATTCCCACTATCTCACAGCCATATTAAAAAAAAACCCTATCAAGATACTTCGGCCTGTTATATTTTTGTATAACTAAACTTACATTAAAATATTAAAAATTCAATTGAATTTTCTTCTCCATCAAATATTATTTTACTGACAGGTTCAGTCCTTCACGAAGGACCTTTTTAACAATGCTTTTTTAGATTAAAATGTATCCTCTCTATGTCAAAAATCATCATCTCTATGTCAAATATTATATTGGATAATAAGAATTCCTGTTCTTGGCAACCACGTGCGGGTTCGAGTCCCATCTGTAGCAGGCTGAGAGATTGTGTCTTAGCACACGTATGGCTCTCGTAGGAGTCTGCTGTGAGAGCCACACGTGTGCACAGACACAATCTATAAGCACTGATGATGAGACTTGATCTCAAAAGAGCTCTGAAAATAAACTTTTCTAATCAGTGAAGATTGGCCTATTCATTTCCCTACATGACTTTTTTTTTTTAGTTTCTACATAATAAAAATGATGCTCTAAAGTTTAGTGTTTTTTAGGTTTTGCAAGTAAACTGTACGTGATGAGCAAAAACCACGGTCATTTTTGGAATCAGAAAACAAAAAAACATAAAATTCAGCTAAAAGATTTCATGGAGTTGTTCAATTCTGTTTAGCTGTCGTGTGTTTCTTATTCTAGAAAAAATAAGAAATTGGATGAGCACCAGGATGGACAGTTTGTCTGAACGAGTTATCTGGGGAAGAAGGATCCGAAATGAGTTGAAGGGACGATTATTAGGAAACTCCCTGAACCATGGTTTGGTCTGCTGAAGACTGAATGAAGGATTTTATTGGAAAAATATGATTTACTACTAAGGGAAAATGGTTTAAAACAAATTCTTATTAGTATTATTCCAATAGTTTTACTACACATTTTTAAAAGAATAAAAAGCGGATACCTTCTTGAAACCTGTAACTTCAACTCTATCTCTCTTAAAAAAATATTAGTCGCTATTCCCGCATGTTATACTAAAACCATCTCTGTTCATTAAGCACACAAAAAATTACAATAGTCAGGTAAAATGTTCATAATTCTTTGAAAAAAGTTGTGACAAACACGTAAGATGGGGGGTAATTTAAGTTGCACTTAACACAAACAAATTTCGAGACAGCTGAAAAGCAATATTGTTAAAAGCGAATTAAGGCGGCGATTGGTATATTATAAATAATGGTGGCCATATTGAACATGAACACTAAATTTAATAATAAAATATTCCTAATACCTTTTTGACTTTTATTTATTGATCTCTTTAATTTTTATTATAGTGTATTTTTCTTTAGCGTCACTACCTTTTCGCAGTGTTTATAAGTTTTTTTCTAAGAATTATAAACATTTTTCCTGATTATCATATCTTTTTTGTGAAGCTTAATAAACAGAGATGTTTTTAGTATAACTTGCAGGAATAGCTACTAATATTTTTTTTCTCTTTTAGGAGAGATAGAGTTGAAGGTACAGGTTTCAGGAAAAACATAATGTAAATTTTAGTTATTCGATTGTACCATCCGTTCTCGCGTAAAAAAATGATACTTTTATTTAATTAATAATTTATTCTGAATGTCCTAAATACAAAAACAATAAAGACTTTTATCTCAAATGCTGGAAATAAAAAAAAATACCCAAAATGTAAGCAACAGTGACTTTTTTTTTATTTAAAAAAAAAACTTAAAATATTAAATATCTTCAAAACTTTAGGATAAGGCAATATAGGCTTAAAATTGTTTGTTTTGACCGAAACTATCACCTCGAGAAGGATGTGGGTCGACAGATTGATTAGGTTAGTTAATGAACAAGCTTCAAGTAAAATTATTGCGTTTATTATTACATCACCTATCATTGCTTAGTCTGATGACTGATAGCATTGTCGGCAGCCATTAATTTACCATATGGGGGACAAATCGTTTATATTTTATATTTATTTATTTAAGGACTTCACATCAATGGTGATGAGCCCTAAAGTAGATTATAAAAAATATTTTATTTATATAATTTTAACATGTTTATAATTTATATTTAAGCTTTAAAATATAATATGTTAATTTTTGAATGATTAAAAAATCATATCATAATAAAATGAGGTTCATGGACTTGTAATATAAGGAATTAAAATTGAAAGGACAAAAAGCGGAAGGAGGGTTGACTAGATTTATGTATGTAAATTAGGATTCTATAACTAATGCACTATAGTGTTATTTCCGTGAGTAATTCGTTCAAGTCTTGTGGAATAAGGAGATTTTGTAGTATTTTGCAGCCCGTCAGTATATATTGTATCATCCGGGCAACATTACACACTGAAAATATGGGTTTTTCCTTTGTTTGCATTAAGTGCGAATGAGTTGATAGTAGGTGTCCGATTCTACGCCTGGTTATAACATACCTAAATCTTTAGGTTTAGATTTAAAAATGTGTTACAAGTCAATTGTTGCATCATATGTTCTAATATAACAATTTGTAACGGTGTAGTCAGAGCAGTAAGAGATAACATTTCGATGAAACGCGAGATTTAAGCTTCACAATGCACAGGAAACTGGTAGTAGCAAACTCACTTCCGCTGTTTTTTTTTTTTTTTTTTTTTTTTTTTTTTTTTTTTTTTTTTTTTTTTTTACGGCGCATCTACTTCTAGGTCATTAGCGCCGACATCCAAGGTGCAGCGAGGAATTTTCCCAGCGAGCCTTGAGATGAGAAAATTCCTGCCGGAGGTGGGAATCGAACCCACCATCTCCCGCTTATGAATCCAGCGCGCTACCCACTAGACTACGGGAGACCCCCACTTCCGCTGTTAAAAACAGCTTGTGTTAAAAACATACACTCTTCCCTTTAACTTATCTTGTTTTAATGAAAACGAAACCGATTTCTCCGAATGAGTTCGCTCTATCGCAAATTGCAAAATAATCGTTTTTTGTAGGAATTATTTGTAGTATTAAATAAATATTTCATATTCACCACGTTGTCCCAACCCTGTTCGAGATATTTAGGAAAATATGCGAAACTTTTCCTCGAAAACGGTTATAGTAGATGTAGATTCTTTCATTTGCTTCTCTACGCCAAAAAAACCTACATCGACGATTTTTTTTTTTTTTTTTTTTTTTTTTTTGCGGGAATTTTGCCAAACCAATGGTGTTCTAGTAAGCGGATTTGGTTAGTTAACGAACTTGATCAACCGTACCAGCATTTGTTTACCAAATATCATCATAAACCATTTTTGAACCTGATAGAGCGTGAACAGACGCTGAATGTTTGAATTATGAATGTATAGTTATATACATTCAAATTTGAACCAACGTAATTTTCGTGGTCTATCAAACATCCATTATGTACCAGGAAGGTTTTTTAGCGAGCCTTCACTGAAAAACGTGAACCTGTTACACGGGGACTCGAACCCACATCTTTCGCATGAGGATACAGCAGTCCATAAGGAACCCCCTTTATTGTTTCGCCGAAACTATTAATAATTTAATGGTTAACATTTCGACCTATACAATTTTGACATTTTGTCCTTCCAGCTTTGTTTATATTAACACTTAGTCAATGTTAAGGAATCTATCAGTTTGTGATCAGAAGTATTCGGTAAAAGCGAACAGAAAACCATAGTCCACCAAAGGAAGAGCGTAAATAAAATATTTTATAAAATAAAATATACTTCATTACACCAATAACAAAAAACAAATACAAATTGAAATGAAACAGATGACCATCATCACACCTAAAACTATTCATTCCACACGTCATAATGACAACGAAACAGCAGAATTGGCATTAACAGCCAAATACATGTCCCTGCCATAATTACACTGAACATTCGTACACACAACTTCTAATCGAAAATATTTAAATAATTAACCAATAAGTCCTATAGCCCTTTGCGAAAACAATATTTCCCACTTGAGCTCTTTGCTAAGACTCTTAGCACAGAGCTCTTAGCCTAAGAGCATATCTAATCTGATATTTATTTATTGGATTTACCAGCCCGCAATGATGTGATTTGCTCGTTTTATTGTGGCATATTAAGTTAGACCCACAGGCCTAGACAATTCTGATTTTCAATAAAAAACGTATTAAAAGTTCTGTCGTTTTCTGAGGGATTAAAAATATCTCTGATGTAATAAAAATTGTCTTATATCTGATCTGACAGGAGAAAAACTTATTAAGGCTATATATATATATATATATATATATATATATATATATATATATATATATACATATATTCCTTTTGAGATTTCTTCGCTGGGGAGAAATATTGTTGATGACATGGCTTTCTCTAGCGGTCGGATTATTTACGTTATATTTCGCAGAAAACCCATTCCGCTTAATCAGACAATCTATTTTTTTGTTGGTTATTTTTTTATATTGTTGTTTATTATAAACCAAAAATTTTAAAAAAGAAGTTATGAACGAAAAATTGATTGTCTGATGAAGCAGAACAGGATTTATGCGAAACATAAAGTAAATAAAGCGACCGCTGGAGAAAGCTGCGTCAACAACAACAATATATATATATATATATATATATATATATATATATATATATATATATGTGTGTGTGTGTGTGTGTGTGTGTGTGTGTGTGTGTGTGTGTGTGTGTGTGTGTGTGTGTGTGTGTGTGACTGCATGGTATGTGCAGTAAAAGCAATAAACTCCCACATCAAAAATAAAAAACAAAACAAAAATAAATGCAGGCTAATAGCCCCACGTGTGTGGGCTACCCAAATTGCAATTTACCCAACGGCGTTTTTTTCCTCTTGAAAGTCGCGGGTATAATCGCATGTGTGACCGTAGCCTTGGCCTTAGAGACGTAAGGCAAACAATCTCTTAATGGGATCCACTCAGGAGTAAGTCCCATATTGTAATTGTATTTGGGTAGAATGGCAATGTTCCTAGGAGCTGGCGAGGGCGGGTATTGGGTTTCAAAGTTGCCGATTTCAATGGAACCACTCGACAATGGGATTGGCCCTAACAGCGTTTGTCCTCATTCAAACGAAGCCGCTGGACTCTCTCGACGTAATCTCGCTACGGCTGCATCAGAGGATACGGACCTGCTTGTAAGCACGTGCCCATCTTTCTACTAGAACCACTTCAAGCCATCAGATGAAAAATTAGTATCCAGAGTGAATATAGTCTGAGTTCGGTCATAATAGTTAATAATACTATATTTAAAAATAAAAATGAGGGTCTGCCTTAGTTCCAGCCCATTTTCATGTGGGAGATGTGGGTTCGAGTCCCTCCTGTAGTAGTTTGATTTGTTACATCTATGGTTCCATTGAAAGAGTTCTCTCCTCCGCCATGGGTGCTTAGAAAAAGTGGCAACCTACAGATAATCCAACTGAGAAGTAAATGGCCGATATGTATATACCTAGTCCAATGACAATTTGGAGAACAGCGAGATATTAGATAAATAAAAATGGATTTTTAATGCCAACATTTGGCTTGAATTTCATACCTTCATTAGGGCTATAATGAAATACGAAATTATTAATTTCGCTTCGGAGAAAACCCGAATTTTATAATTTTTTTTTACAACAGAGCTTTCTCCTTGGATAACCACGATTTACGGCGGGTTTTTTTGCAATGAACCAAAATATGGGCTTATGAATAATTTGAGTCTAGTGTACACCTGGCCCTACACATGGACCGACTTTGCTGATTTACGAACTCGTCAAAGCTTACTTTATCGGAATGCTATTTTTTTTCTTTGCGGCGCAACAACAACTGGGCCATTAGGAGCGACATCCATAGTGTAGCTGGGATTTTATTCAATGGGCTCTGAAATTAGAAAAATCCCTGCAGCAGGTGGGACTCGAACCTCTATCTCCCGCATGAGAATCGAAAGCCTCTATAGGATCAGGATTTAGAACGTTGGTAATTACGCCAGAGAATCTAATGCCTCTATAGGATCAGGATTTAGAACGTTGGTCATTACGCCAGAGAACCTAAAGCATGTATATGACCAGGATTTAGAACGTTGGTTATTACGCCAGAGAATCTAAAGCGTTCGTCACTAGTCACAGGGAGAGCCGAAATGCTATTGGTGTAAGATTTGTGACAATAAAGCAAAAATTGTGGGCATTACCTTGGAAGAGTAAGGACGAAGAAGAAAAATCGATTTTTTGTTTTTGTTTTTTAATTTTATTTTCTGATTCAGAAAGATGTAGGTAACACAACGCTTCGCCTTGTTTCTCTGGTTCGCCTCTAGTTCTCTAACAGTTTCATGTTTTAGTGAATAGTACCATTATCTATGAAAAAATCAATGTCCGATTTCAAAAGTAAATCTTTGGTCTAAAACGTCCCTCTTAGCATTTTGTTACCCATAAATCACTCGTAAGAATTATAATTAAAATAATTGAATTTCAATTGTATACTTTTTCAATTCGATTTATGAATCAGCATTCCATAGACTAAACCCCCTTGCTATCCTGAAGCGCTTCTGGAACTTTAACTTCGATTTCCCAACATCCGGAATTCGTGATTTGCCCTTACTCTTCCAATGCCCTGATATACAGGGTGTCCCGCATTGAGATGTCATAACTTTAGGGGTTTATTTTGCACCTGATTTGTGGTTCAGGGACGCAGAAATGAGCGTCCTAGCTCAACATGTTGCAGAGCTATTCAAAAATTTGTCTATTTTCAAAGCTATTGGGTTTTTTCATGAAAAAATGTGTTTTCCGGAATTCTGGTTAAGGTATCGTAATTGACGCCCATATTTTTAGAATCTACATTAAATTTCCAATAAGAAACGCCCGTTATTGAAATGTTGTCTTGTAAATTAAAAGCTATAGTAAGAGTCATATTGATGTGAACTACTGTTATTAGTATTTTCTTAAATCATTCAATATTTTCTTAATCAGCTATTTGTAGACTTAGAGGTTTGCCTCCGCCTCAAAAGTTGCCTTATTTAATAAGCTTTAAAATGGTACCTCGTTGTTTCAGAAAAAAAAATTTAAGTCTACTTCTCTCTGATTTCTAAGTCAAAACCAATAAATGTTCTTAAGCACGAGGAAGCCAGGGAATGAGATGGCAGACAGAGCAGCGTCCTCTGCGCATGACATGCCAGTTATAACACCCACCACTCTCACGGCAAGCGAACTCGCCTCACCGCTGTTAAAGACAATTAAGCAACGGTGGCAGGAAATGTGGAACGAAGCAGGCTGTAACAAGCTTAAGATGGTAAAGAGAGATTGCCTCCCTTGGGCGTCATCGGCCAGATCAAACCGAGGAGAAGAAGTGTTGTTGGCGATACTCAGGCTTGGTCACACTCGTCTCACGCACTCCTATCTCATGTCCAGAACAAACCCACCTCGATGCGCTACCTGTCGGACACTACTCAGTATACAGCATATCTTTGAAGAATGCCGCAAATATACAATGGTGCTAAGACGGCTTGGAATGCCCAGAAAGATGGAGGAGGCACTAGGTAATAATTCAGCAGCAGTTGATAAGGTGCTCAAATTTTTAAAAATAACTGGACTTAATCGTCTCATATAATAACTGTGATTGTTCAGGTATACGTGTTTATTTAGTTCAAATCCTTGAATAATAGGTATATATAAGTTCTAGTTATTTATTTTATCATTCTAGGCGTCTTTTTATCTCTATTTATTTGTTTTACTTTTCTACCTATTTATCTATCCTTAGTTTTTTTTTTTTTTTTTTTTTTTTTTTTTTTTTTTCGGAGAACCAACTGTTTTCTCCTTGTGATACATTTGTTACCTCTTAACTCATTTCTGTGATATTTTGTGTTACCTTAGGTTTCTTTTTTTTTAGCTATTAAGACTTAGTTAGTGTATATTTTTATATTTTTAATTTTAGATTAATTTATTTCCTGTTAACTTAGTTTTAGATTAATAAAGCAATAATATGAATGTTCAGGTAAAGAGACTAAAAGTGCCGGGAGAAAGGTGGAAAAAAAAGAAGGGAGAGGAAAAAAAAAAAAAAAAAAAAAAAAAAAAAAAAAAAAAAAAAAAGAGGGAAAAGAAGTACCGGGTTTGATGGTTAAAAAAAAAATTAGGGAAAAAAAGAAAAAAAAAAGAAAGAAAAAAAGGGGGGAAAAAAGAAAAAAAAAAAAAAAAAAAAGAAAAACTAAAAATAGAAAAGACAAATGGCTGAAAAAATAGAATAAAGAGAAAAAAAAGAAAGAAAAGGAAAAAAATAAATAAATAAATAAAAAAATAAAACTCGTGAGCATGCGGTGAGTAATTTGTGTAGCTATCTGCACGGTAGGGCGATGACGACCGTGGGGTTCTTTCGCCCAAAAATGCCACAAACAAAACGAGGAAGCCATTCTGAACACATTATTTAATTTCAAAGGATTATGGTGATGTCCCATCCTTCCCACCCTCGGTACACACACTTTTTGCTCTGATTAAGGATTAGGGGACACTTTGAGAAGTGTGAAAGATGACAGAAGAACATATTGTAAATAATCAGAATTATTATTAACATAATAAATTCAGATATTATATTTTTATGCTTTGGGGGGGGGGTTGTTTTATTAAATTTCTATTTTTAATACTATTCTATTTACAATTAGACACTACAATTTCTGCTTATAAGGTAACTGGGTACCTATATGAATAAGTGTAATTATTTCAAATATGTTCTTCTATTGCTGTTTTATTAAATTTCTATTAAAAAAAGAAATTTAATAAAGCAAGACCCTCAAAGCATGAAAATATAATATCTGTATTTATTATGTTAACAATAAGTCTGATTATTTCCAAAATGTTCTTCTAACATCTTTCACTCTTTCCAAGGTGTCCCCTAATCCTTAATCAGAGAAAAAAGTGTGTGCACCGAGTGTGGGAAGGATGGGACATTACCATAATCGTGTGAAATTAAACAATGTTTTCAGAATGGCTTCTTCACTCTTAAGCACATTTACTGGTTTTGACTTAGAAATCAGAAAAAAAGTAGACTTAAATAATTTTTTTTTATGAAACAACGAGGTACCATTTTAAAGCCTATTAAATGAGGCAACTTTTGTGGCGGAGGCAAACCTCTAAGTCTACAAATACCTGATTAAGAAAATATTGAATGATTTAAGAAAATACTAACAATAGTTCACATCAATATGACTCTTACTATAGCTTTTAATTTACATGACAACATTTCAATAACGGGTGTTTCTTATTGGAAATTTCATGTAGATTCTATAAAATATGGTCGTCATTTACGATACTTTAACCAGAATTCCGGAAAACACAGTTTTTCATGAAAAAACCCAATAGTTTTGAGAATAGACAAATGTTTGAATAGCTCTGCTACATGTTGAGCTAGGACGCTCATTTCTGCGTCCCTGCACTACAAATCAAGTGCAGAATAAAACCTTAAAGTTATGCCATCTCAATGCGGGACACCCTGTATAATGAATACTAAAGCTATCCAATTTAATCGTATCCATTAGTTTTAGTAAATTTGAGAATGGAAATTGCTTAGATTTTGACATGTATTACTTTGTAAGACCGTGAATGTGATCCTAGGATTGCGAGAAACTGGATACCCCTCGTCTAGTTGAACATAAAAGGAGTTTGTATGTAGGACTAAAGAGTTTGGAGAGTGTACAATAATCCTCGTACTAGTTTCGTTTTTTCGGACCCCTTGCTCTTTTTATGGAGAACTTCAATTAGGTCTGCATCCTCTCCAGACCGATCTGCTCCGGACAGGAAGAGCTTATGTATTCGAGGGAAGGGTTGAATCGATGCAGGAATTACCTGCTCCTTCTCCCTGATGGCCGTCGGAGCTTGACAATGAGAGATACCGAGGGTGAGGGTTGGGGGAGGGGGATTTTTTCCATGTGCCATTAGAGAAGCGGTCTACTTAATGAGGGAAGGCTCATCCTTCTAATTGCGACCCCCCACCCCGCACTCTCTTTTCCCCCTTTTCCCGTCCGGAAAACAGTCAATTAACAAAATGGCCGACCCAACTCCCTCCCATCGACAAAACGAGTCTTATTCCTTTCCTACCACAACTTGCACTTCAAATGTTGTCGTGGTGGACTTTATGAAAGGGAGAAAAAAACTTCCTCTTGTTGGAAAGGGAGTGCTTTCACGGATATGGCCGCCCATTCATCTGTTGATTTGAGTAGCGTGCGTTTTATTTAGCAAACTCCGGCTCTGCTTCTCTTCGTCGAGTGCACGTTTCAAAGCCACTCTAGGGTAGATTTACGCATTCAAAATGCTCGCGGATGATTCTTGCCATTTTGGGTGGCAAAATAACGTGTCATGGTAGACAGCACTTTCCTATAGCCAAAAACATATTTTAATAAACAGAATTTTCTTACTGTTATATTTCTGAATATAATTAAGGGGCATTACCACCTTGTGTGACATGGGGGTATATAAGGGGGAATAATCGGCAAAAATGTGTCATAAAAACCTTGAAAATAAATTAAATAAGATCACTTAGTTTAGAAAAAATAATTTGTTTTGGGTGTAATAGCATTTTAATTGCCTAAATTGTTAGTATTCCATACCTACAAATGATCTCAGCCCTCCCCGATTTTTTTTCTATTTACGCCCATGTTCTGTGATAAAATTGAGGTTATATTATTGAACATTTTTTCTTCTTTTGTTGGTGCACTGACATGTACGCCATTAGCACCGTGCTATCTATAAGTTACCACCCCAACATCTCAGGCACAGCAGGGAATTTTATTAACGGGCCCTGAATTGGAAAAAAAAAAAGAAAAAAATCCGACTGACAGAAACTTCACTGGAATACATGATTTATACCATCGGGTAACGGCACAAGCGATACACTAACAGAATCATGTTTTCGAGGATAGACGAGGGCGCATCTGAAAAGTTGTGAGGGGACATGCTAATTTTTGGGGAAATCTCTTTGAAAACAACTTACTAACAATAATTGAGATCCTGAAAATCTCCTCAACGGGTGAAAAGTTGTATGGTGAAATTTACAATAATGTGCCATTATTTAGAAATGTAGGAATAGATTCACGGCCTTGCATAATAGCAATTATAAAAAATATACATTCTTTTAAATACACTTAGGACCTTCACATTCCAAGCAGAAAATGTTAAATCTCTCACTCTCTCTCTCTCTCTCTCTCTCTCTCTCTCTCTATATATATATATATATATATATATATATATATATATATATATATATATATATATATATATAAATCACGTGTCTGTATGTTTGTTCCATATACAAATCCACACCGTTTGACCGATTTTGACCAAAACTTGGCACACAGGTAGATCTTGATCCGGGGAGTGTCAAAGGCTAAGTTACATATAGGACTCACAGTTCGGAGGTCACGGGTTCGAAACTGCGAACCCGAACTGTTACAGTTATGCGTTATTAGATTTTATTTTCTTCTTGGAATGTGAAGGACCTAAGTGCATATAACGCGTCGAAAAAATTTCTATTTTTTAGCCTTTTTATTATCATTGCTATAATGCAAGGCCTTGAATCCCGAATCGAATAAAGGATTTGGGGCTGAATTAATGGTGTTTTGTCTTTTTTTTTAAAAAATTTCCATTTTTTCCCCAAAAAACGAAGGAATTATGAGGTCAGTCTAATTTAAGAGCACAATTGGTTTGATCTATTCCTCAGACCTTAATAAGTCTTTTATTTATATATTCATTTTACAAAGTTTCGGCCTTCAGGCCATTTTCAATATCTTATTTCTAGCAGCCTCTTTCTTAAAAGGTTTTAAGTTTAGGCCTTGACATCCTGGCAATTCTTCTCATAAAAATTTAAAGTTTATAGGTATATTCCAAATCTTAATCACCACCATTTTCTTTTATCATAACCTATAAATACCTAAATAAAAGAAAAAAAATTATTTTTTCTTATAAATAAATGACTTATTAAGGTCAGAGGAATGGATCAAACCAATTGTGCTCTTAAATGGTGTTTTTATTATTGGCCTTCTGGCACATTTATGTGAATTTACAGAAATTTAAAGGACACAATAAAGATATTGAAATCGTCAAATCCGGTTCAGTAATTCTAGGGATTACTATGGATGCTGCATTGGTGGACGGTATTTTTCCACTTTTTCTCTATCACACTCACTGAGACACGCCCAAAGAGCCTTGCCTCGGGAAAGGATGGATCTAGAATTGTTTGAATTTGTAGAACAAGAGGAGAGAGAAACCATCCCATTGTCTATCCACGTCCACCTGCCCGCAGACAAACGGATCCCAAATCCTCAGCATTGCCTACCCCAATGCCCTCGGGAAACGAACGAAACAAACTTCAAAGAGCTCTTCAGCGGAGATTAAAATCCGGGAGCTTTGTTTGGCTATGGTCTTGAACCCCGAATGCTTTTTCCTTAACACTTTTTATCAAAGTTTGGATCGTGGTAATTCGTCCATTCTAATCTTTGTATTCGCAATTTCACTCAAATTTGTATATGAAAGAGTATGTTTTACTAGAACTAGAAAAACTAAAACATCAGCAGCTTCGAAAATTTGCACAATTTGTTATCTTTCGGACAATTTTTGCAATACGTTGTTCACTTCCGAAAAAATAATTCACTTCTGAATAAATAATATATGAGGCGTCTAGAATCAAAACAAGACACATAATTGTAACCAATTTGTTCAGAAAACCCCAAAAACTGAACAAGCCTTATGTTTAATTTTATACATGTGTATAATTTTCTTAAATGTTGTAAGTATCGCAGAAGAATAATTTTGAGGAATTTGAGAAGTTTATCTGTTATATTATCTATTTTGAAGGAATTTTTATTTTTGATGTGTCTTACTTAGTTTTAAAATTCACTGATGTATGTCTTATTTCGAAGCCAACTTTCCACTTCAGCATTAAAAACAGCATGATCTATTGAGTTTTGAAAATCCTTTTCTTTGCCGGTAAATAGAGGAAATTTTGAACTTTAAGATCAACTGACTTTTGAATCTCAAAATCGTAAAAATAGTGTATTGTTTAGATTCTAGACGCCTCATATATTCAAATAACAAGTCCATTTCAATTGATCAGCATTTCAACAAATTTTTATTTTTCCAATTTCTTCACGAACATAATGTTTCGCCTTTTAGCCATTACACAGGTCCACGTACCTATGCAGTGCTCAATGTCGAGTCTTTTTTTCCTAGTGACACATGCAGCGCTCCGTGTTTATTTGTATTTTCTTCGTAGTAACCTACGCAGTGCTCAGACTCGAGTCTTTTCTTCCTAGTGACACATGCAGCGCTCAGAGTTTAGTATTTTCTTCGTAGTAACCTATGCAGTGCTCAGGCTCGAGTCTTTTCTTTCTACTGACACATGCAGTGTATTTTCTTCTTAGTGACCTATGAGTAGGGGAAGGTGTTGTACCTCTGACTATATTTTACCTTTGACCACCTAGGCTATGGTGCTATGTGGCATAATTGTATAAGGTTTGGTGTAATTAGTGTTAAGTTCCTTCACTAGAGGCCTTGTATAACCTACTTTGGATTATTCAAGTCAAAGAGGATTCTTGCAAAAAATACTTATCCATCTCAATCATAAAAATGTAAGTAATTTATTGATAATGTTTTGCCTAATAATATTTTTTGTGTTATGTATTTGTTGATAGAAATTATTTGACATAGTAGTTATTACAATTGGGAAACATTATGAAAACGATTAATCTTAACCCTAAAACTGTATCATGTTTTGTAATTTGCACTACCGTGGTGTTGTACCTCTGACCACGACTAGTTGTTGTTCCTTTGACCAGGTCAAAGGTACAACACTCCTGAGTGATTTTTTCATCATTTAACTTTTATATTCTTCTGCTAAAACTTTTTAAAAATTAGTTAATATTTTTGTGCTTCAATTGTTAATAAAGAATTTAAATAAGTTCAAACTGACTTTATCAAACCTCAGTGTAGCAGTTCTAACTTATCGCCCCTTAACGATATACACTTGAAGTTGTAAGGCCTTATCCAAAAGCGCAGGGAAGGAAAATGTGAAATAGGGGCCGGCCTAAAGGGAAACCTTGTATCCTGAATGATATTACTGAAAAGCTAATTATTCAAGCTGAAAAAAAAAACACAAAAGCTACACTCTAAACGCAAGACACCACATGCAAATGAATCCCTTCCTAAAAAAGTAGTAAATAAAATCAAAATTCGTTCTAATGACAGTTCAGAATCTGATACTGACACCGAAATGTCTTCAGGAGAAGGTGACGTTGATTTTTCTGATAAATGTCGCGCGTTAGATGACCAACAACAATTCGAAAAAGACGACTTTCAAACAGGTAATTTTATTTTTGTTAAAATTTCAAGTAAAAATACTATTACATATTTTGTCGCAGAGATCTGTGGCACTGAATGTCCAATGTTTAAGATCCAATATTTGAAAAAAACAAAACAAAAAAAAAACAAAGTTTAAGAGACAATTTTACAAGAGAAGATGAAAATATGTATGATATTAATAAAGAAGACATTGTGGCTTAACGCCTTACCCTACTATTGCTAGTGGATCTGCTTAACAGTTAAAACGTTTGTCATTTGGCGTGGATTTTTCAGCATATAAAGCTCGATGACATACTATCAATAATAGATATTTTATTATGCTTTAATTCTTGTCCTCTATACATTAAACGTACATTTATTTACAATGTTAGTGAATATTTTTTTTTCTGCACAGCTGTGTTGTTTTCACGTGGTCAGAGGTACTACAATCCATGGTCAATGGTACAACTATATGACTACAGTACTATTATTTTTTTTAAATGAATAAGAAATATCAAATGTAAAACTAGGACCTAGCAAAAATTGAAAATTATAAAAAATAGAATACCAATTGCAATAGAATAAAAAAATTCAAATTAGCCTTAATATTCAAGCTAAGAAAAATTAGATTTTGCAAAGTGGTCAAAGAAACAACACCTTCCCCTACATATGTATTTACCTATGCGTGTTAATACCCACTCGGCTACAGTTTTTTTTTGTTTCTCTAGGAATCTCGATGCGCAATAATTTCATAACCTGAGAAAGGGAGATAGATGTTATACATAAAAATCTGTTCATTCGTGCGCCGATCTTTTTCTGTCAACATAATTAATTGACTGAGGTTTGAAATTATTTTGTTATTTTTAGGACTTTAGTGTAATTCAATATACGAGGAGGAGTATGCGTGACTCTAGAGCCGGTAGGATTAACAAGGTCCTGACCCCAGGTAGCTTTTCGTAGGATGAGGAGTTAGGATGGGTATGATGAACTATGACGTGTCCGCCGGAGCGGCAGCTATTCAGCCAACAAACAACACAGGCTCCTATTATACCCTTGGAGGGCTCGTCTCTCTCTCCTAACTAAATTAGCCTCTCCGGATGGTTGGATAGGCTCGGGAATCAGTTTCCACCCGGGGGTATTGAAGGGAGTCTAGCTCCGATGGGGAAAAAATAGAAAAATGTTTCTCCGTTCCTCCATCTGTCGGTTAATCTCCGCTCCGACCTTATATTCCTCTACCTATTATTCTTTTTTAAGAAATTATTTTGAAGGATAGCGTCCGGTGACGCGCTGATTCCATAAAGAGTTGCAGGATTTGCTCCTGCCTTGTCAACCTACCAGCAATGGAGCGTACAATTCAGGACCTTGAAAGAGAAAGGATCAAGAAATCCGGATGTTGGAAAATCGAAGTTAAAGTTCTGAAAGTGCTTCAGGATAGCAAAGACAAATGTTTACTCTATGGAATGCCTCTTCCAGAAATTCAATGTCTTGATTATAATTTATATGAGTGATTCATGGGTAACAAAATGCTAGAAGTGGAGTTTCAGACCCGGGACTCGCCCCTAATATCAAAAATTGAATTTTTCATAGACGATGGTGCTATTCACTTTAACTTGAAACTGTGAGAGAGCTAAAGGTGAACCAGAGAAACGGCGAAACGTTGTATTACCTACATTTTTCTGACTCACAAAATAAAATTAAAAATAAGTCACTTTTTCAGAATCGCCCTTTCTTTCCAAGGTCACGAATTCTTAACCAACCATTATGGACTCAACAATTTTGAATAATATTTTTCTAGCCATAATGCATAATGCTAATAAATCAGGGATCGAAACAGTTATTTTTTATCGAAAAAGTTAAAAAAAAAACTTTTATTTAAAAGTTTTAAGAGTAAAAGTTATTTAGGAACTCTTAAAATAAAGTACATAAAAATAACAGTTAATGTTATACTTTTATTTTTTTAAATCAGAAGTCAACGTTTTAAATTTTAATCAAGAATTTAAGGGGTTCCTTGGTTTAAAAATAAGTGAAATGTTCTTCTTTTAAAAATTTATTTTTATATGTTTACTGAAATATATTTGTTGATACAAAACAAAAAATAAACATTAGTAGCCTTAATTTATTCCTTTAAACTTTTTCGCATTAAGTATTTTAATAACAATTACTTTAAAACTTTTATTTTCAAATTGAAAAATAACAGTAAAATGTTATTTTCGTACTTTTTTAAAATGGAAATACAAGTAAATACTTTTTTAAAAAATATAAGCTAACAATTATTTTCGACCACTATAATAAATGTTCAGTAGCAAAAATTACTTTACAATATATAATTAGGTACTTATGCTATTAATACCTTTGAGGGATACGTTTAGCGCATTTCTTCGCTCCGTAATGGGTAACCTCCAAACCGCTTATGTGTTTGACCTCACGAACCAAGTGCTTACTAGAAACTTTCACGTTTCAGAACCAATGGATCACGAAAATAACGATAGTTCAAATTTTTATGAATATATATATATATATATATATATATATATACATATATATATATATATGTGTATATTTTTCTGCTCGCTCACTAGCTCTGCTTTAACGGTCAAGCACGTAAACCGTCTTTTGGGCATTGAAATTCGCACAAAAATAAATCGTAAGGCTTATATTTTTGCGTTCATAGGCTTGTAGGTACAATTTTTGTAGGGTTTTTGACTTAGGGGAATGAATGAAACCAATTTTAAGGCGGTATTATTTTTATTAGATTTATTAACTTCGTAAAGGTTCTTCGCGCAGGTGTTATTTTATTACATGTTTGCCAGGTTCCGCCTAGCGGTAGTTTTATTGTTTAGAGCTTAATATTTCGCAGAAATTCCATCCTGCTTCGTCTGACGTATACAACATTTTCCCTTCTGAATCTGAAGCCTTATAAAAATAGGTTTTTGCCTATCCTTAGGTATAGCTACGTCTATCCTGCTAGGTGCTGTATACACCTTAGATAGACTACATCTCTCCTCGCTAGCCCATCTCCATTCTTCTGAATCTGAAGCCCTAGAGGAATCTATCGCCGTTCATCTATCCTGCTTGGTTTCATATACCTTAGATATGTACTATACATCTCTCCTCAGTAATCCATCTCCGTCCTTCTGAATCCCTAGAGAAATAGGGTTTCGCCTTACATCTATCCTCCTTGGTTCTGTAGACCTTAGATACTATAAATCTCTCTTCGGGGGCCCAGGATCACAATCATGTAAACATCGGTCGCAATATGATTATATGAGCCCATCAAGTAACAACAAACACATTATGATCAGCAGTTTTTCATAGAATTTAGTTAAGATTGATGAAAAACGATCAAAGTACCAAAGTAAAATCACATAACTAAAGATAAATAGAGAGATATTAATATTTTTAGTGTTTAATAATATTTTTAATTATTTAAATTGTAACGCCCATTATAATTACCTCAGAATTTTAGGCCGGGTTATCTATAGGTCACAACCCTTTTCTAGCCTGGATAGAGCTGATGCCTTCAAAAGAAAAGCAAACACCCCTAGTGGGAATCGAACCCACCACCCTTGGCACGAAGTGCTGAGGCCTTAACACTCACGGCGACTGAGCCTCCAATTTTTTAATTATTATCTCTCTAATTATCTGTACCTTTGTCATGTTTCTTTGATCCTTTGATAATTTGTCCTTAGTATTAACTAAGTTCTATGAATAATTATTGTTGACTCGCGTTTTTATAATTTTTTTTTTTATTAATAGGCACAGAAAAGTTTTTTTATAACCCATGTTTATGATAAAATATATTTTTGACTGGTTTTAATTATTCTTTGCGGTTATTCTGTATATTTTTTTTAATTTTAGTTGAAGAAGGCTGCCAAAGAACATGCAGAAACATTCAAAATTTAGATTTTTCTAAAAACTGGTAATTTTTCTTAGCCGAATCACAACTATACCTTGACCATCGTATATAGAAGAAAATGTATGCTTAATTTTTTTTTTCTTTTTACGGCGTATCGACATCTGGGCCATTAGTGCCTCCCATGGCCCATTGGCGCATGTATTCTTAATATACATTTTTTTTTCTTTCTCTTCTTTTAATTTATTTAGTTTTATTTATATGTATTTGTGATTCTCCCCATCTGAAGCGAGTAGCATTAAATTCCTTGTAATTATGATAATTATTTATTCAGTTTTAAGAAGCCTTAATTTCTAAATAACCGGTTTCCATCCATCAATCATTCATTTATAATAAAAGCTCTTATTTTTAGTGAATTTGTAATATAATAATAAATGTTGTTTAGTTTTTGTATTGAGTCTATAATAATATAGAATACATATGTATAATAATATTAAAATATGTATTATAATACATCGTATATAATGCAGATATATAGTCGCACACGACGGGATTAATCTAATGAAGGAAAACAATTCAAAGAAACATTTCTAGTAGAATCAAATTACTAAAAGTTGGTTTAATGTCGTTTAATTCAATAGATATATGAACTATAGTTTTAAATAACTACCGTGTTGTCTTAGAATGTTGTTAAAGGAGAGCGAATGAATGAATGTCACTTCAATATTTGTTCGAAAAGTTTCCTGAAGCGAGCATCAAAACACATCAGAAGAGTCTTTGAATTAATAAAATCTTTCTCAATAGCACAATTTTCTTTCCTCAACTTTAAAAGCCATCGAGCTGTAGTGGCTTCACTAATTGGGAGAGGAAATTCAGTCCCCCAGCTCTCGAGTTTGCTCTTAATCAACTCGGCCCTTTCTTCGTCTCCGATTGAGCGTTCCCAATGACACCGCCCGGATTAACTGCGGCTAGAAAGAAGATAGGTGAAGAAGGCATCGATAAATTATTATTGATCTCATGCCGGTGGTAGTAGGGGTAGCTGGTGGGGGTAGCCGACCCCCCCTGGATTACCTCCCATTGTCGAGGACAGGCCAACATGGCGCCGATCCTTCACCCTAATTAATTTTTCTTGCCCTTCACTGGGGTGAGGGCGACATTTTGGAGAGGAAGGCAAAATGGAGGGAGCCTTCAATAGACCCCTCAGCCTGTTCCCACCGGAACACGGGAGTCGGCTTCTACTCTCAATGAAACTCTTTTTTTTTTCATCTCTTTATCATCTGTCGTCAACTAATGTCCAACTGTTAGTAGAATAGGTTGTCTATTGGTTTCTGTTGGAGTAAGAGCAGACCTCAGGGATTCCAGGATTGTACAGCTTAGAGGAGTTTAATTAAAAAAACAAACAGCCTTCCTAGTTTTAGCTTCAAGCCTCAGGAATTGCTTGATGTAAGGCGGATACCATCAACATTATTTTGGCTCTAGGTAAGGAACAATTTGCCTTCATAGTTTCTGCTGCAAGCCTCAGGAATTGCTTGATGCAAGGCAGAATTCCTTCAACGTTATATTGACTCTAGGTAAGGAACAACTTGCCTTCATAGTTTCTGCAGCAAGCCTCAGGAATTGCTTGATGTAATGCAGAATGTCTTCTGTGGCATATTGATTGTAGGTTAGGCACAACCAGCTTACAAGTTACAGCTACAAGCCTGTGGAATTACTGGATGTAAGGCCCAATGCCTACTATTGTGTGTGGGAATTTGAGTAAGAAACAAACAGTTAGCGTTAAGAATTGCAGGGTGAATAGCGTTATATATTGCATAATGACATATGTGTAGAAATCTGGCAAAATATTTGTGAGACACAGCGTAGATAAAATCGCCAGACATTGTCCCAGGCTACCCAGCAAGAAAAAAATAAACTCGTCACGCTGGGATTTGATGTTTCCGAAGTTCTCTGCCTCGTCACAGCTGAGTAGCCTATTAGGCTGTGATATGCTAATCCACTAACTGTGTATCCCGTTCAATGTGTTATACCATGGTTAAAGACTAAAATAAAAAAAAATAATAATTTGATCAAAAATATATATGAAATATACATTTTTGATATATATTATTAAATACGTTTTCGCTTCTACGGAGATTTTACTAATGGACTACCATTGTGATCAGAATTTAATAAAAACAAATAAAACGTCCAAAAATATTTGCGATTCGGCTAACAATAAGATTTTCGGAGAAACGTATATCTTTAACATTTCGGCATACTCTTTGGCAGCCTTCTTCAGCAATGAATGCCTCGGGGATGGAGGAAGACCGAAGGTACCGGTTAGGGAAGCTGAGGAAATGATTCTAATGGAAATTCCCGATTTTCACACATTGGTCACCAAATTGGTATATTTGGTCTCTAGGAATTCAGTGCCGAAGAGGACTGCTAAGGAGAATACTGAAAGGTTCAAAATATAGATTTTTTTGAAATTCCGGCAGTTTTTCTTAGCCAAGTCCTACATCTCTTTAAAAAAAGGATATAGCTTTGCCTTGCATAGAAGCAGCCATAAGGTACTTCTGAGGAGAGGGAATTGAAAGTGGTGGTGTGGTAATGAGGAATCCTCAGGGATTGAGGCTTTGTTAGGGAAGTTGGCACGAGCCGAAGGCAACCCGCGGCCAATCAACACTAGGCTTAGTGCTGGATTGAAGGCAACCCGCGGCCAATCAACACTAGGCTTAGTGCTGGATTGAAGGCCGCCCGGGGTCTCCAGCCACTCATCTCTGCATGAAGCCATAGGAGAATGAACCCGATATACATATGGCGTTTGTAAGCACGATATAGCCGAGGAATCTATAAACATGTTCCAGAGGGTTCCAAAAATTTCATAGAGAAATAGGATAGAATCAATGAGAAAGAACCCATAAGATTGAAGTTGATCTCATTTTTCTTTTCATTTGAATCTAAAGGATTTACTCGCCTTGAGAGCTAAATGAAGTTGACTCAAATGATATTTTTAGGTTCTGATTTTAGTGTATTGGAGATATTTTCTAGTTCTTAATTTTGTTTGTTCAATTAATTTATTTGCATTCTTGTGTCATGAAACGATGACGAAACTCTACGAATTTTGGATATTTACAGTCGCACAAGCTGCCCATGTAACATATTACCTGAAGACTACAAGTTAAAAAAATTAACGAAACGCTATATTCAGTGTTTTAAACATTGAGGCCTTGAAATATATATTTCGAAAACTATAATCAAATGCGGTTTTTAATCCAAGAGCTGAATTCACCCTTTCTGTGGTGGTACCCACTGTGAATTGTGGTTCTGTGTACAGAAGGGTTTTAACAACTTTATCAAAATAAAAAGACGCGTTGAACGGTGTTCATCATAAATGCTACTTTCTCCAGCTTTAAATTTGTTTAACTATTTGGGGACAGTCCTGTCGTAATTTTCCATGTAAACTACACACTTGTGCTGTGTGTTAACACAGCATTTTTATATTGATTATAATAAATACAAACGAAATCCTATATTTTTCTCATCTCATTATTCTAATCATTTAGAATTGTACAGATGGTTTAAATTATGACTTTCGAAATAGTTTAAGCCCTCAATGTTTAAACCCCTGAATATAGCATTTTTATTGATTACTAGCTGTTACCCGGTGTGCCATGCTACACCTACTTTGTATTAAATTGCTGTTACCCGGCGTGCCTTACTACACCTACTTACTACATATATTTATATATATAGTAGACAAGGCCATAGCTAAATATGCTATCCCCTCCACTGCTGCTTTCTCTCTCTCTCGCAATACACACACACACACACACATATATATATATATATATATATATATATATAATATATATTCACTGAATACAAACCTGTTAATTGAACAGTTAAATAACCAATAAATAAGATAAATAAAAAAATAAATTAGCAGCCAAATAAGTAATATTAAAACGCAAATAAAGTAAATAGAAGAACATCCATCGACAGAAAATGAATATCGATAATTGTAGATATTCATTTGGCACTGATATGTATACTATTACTATTCTATATATGTTTGTTTTGTTTTTTACGGCGTACCGTATTTTGGGCCATTAGCGCTGACATCCTTGGTGCAGCGAGGAATTTTCTCAACGAGCCTTGAGATGAGGAAATTCCTGCCATCGCGATGGTGGTGGGCTCGAGTCCCACCGATGCATCGGTGGGACTCGAGCCCACCACCTCCCGCGTCAGAATCTAAGGTTAGCCACTAGACCACGGGAAGACCCTCTCTATGTATACTTTAATCCGATTCTTACGAAAATTGCTTCCAGACTACTTAAAACATTAGTCAAGCGAGGTATGCGTCGTTAGGTGCGAAACCGTTTAGGTCTAGTAGTGAGTCACAGCAGTAGTCCAGTAGTGGGTGCTATTATTGCGTACGAAATTATTGACTGGCATAATAGATATACATGTGCATAATGCAGAATGGCGATCTTTCTCCATGCGCTGAAAGAAGTTAATATAAGAAAATGTTTAGAAAACCAATTGTATTCTCACAAAGGAGCATCCATACAAGGGACCGTTCTCTTCCTTTTCTTTAGGTACATACTTTTTGTGATAGGCGCCTCAGGTGAATCCTTAAGATCTGAGGGCCTTTTGTTATTGCAAATCCTGGGTTACTAAAGAAAACAAAGCCACAAAAGGAAAGAGTGATGTAAAAAAAAAAACCAAGAGAAGAACAGGATGCGCTATATTTTTCAGAAGAATTGTTATAATCGAGCCACTGTTAAGGCCCAATTTACACGATTTAATTTTATTGGACATGAAAGAATGAAGCTATTTTATATTTTTTGTATTTTTGACAACTCACGTACTCATATGCTGTTCATTTGATGACTTGATGTAACCAAAATAGGGAGAAAAACAGCAGCCGACGATGAGATATAAAAACATAATTAACGAATTTCAGGGTTTTTTATGGTATGACCTTCTTGAAATGCCTAGGTTTTAGCTTACTTACGGACATCCAATTACAATACAAAACAGAGCAATTTGAGAACAGTAATTTTCACAATGAAAAAATATTGTCAAACTGCAGAAGACGAAAACATTTAGGCATACCTGAGAACTTGACTGAACTTCTAACAGATGGTACCCATCTCATTGAAGCGGTAACTAAGCATCTTAAAAACACTAACATTTGTACAAAACTTTGTGCAATATAGTTCACCGTGTTATAAAATCCTTTTTTATGTATTATTGTTATTCGTTTAATTATGTTATATTATTCATTGTAATGGCTAATGTTTTTATGTCGTGATCTAGTGATGTTTTTATGTGGTACAAGTAACTGAACTCTAGACTGCAGTCATAGAGTGCATAAAGCCTGCTATTTTGTACGGAGGTCATAAGGGCACTAACTAGAAAGCTGGAAAATACAATTCAGATGGGAATGCTGATGAGTATGATACGATGAGCCAGAAGAATATATAGAAGAAGAAACTGGGAAATCTGGAAGATGAGCAAAGTTTCGAGGAGCCTGAGCCAAGAAGCCCGTCGGTTGAAATGGAGATGGGCAGGAAACGTCGGAAGGATGAGTGCTGAGAGATGGACCGAGGCAGGAACGGAGTGGACCCCTAGGGAGTATGACAGGAGAGTAGGCCCACATAGTACAAGAAGGAGGGAGGAAATGGAGATGGGCAGGAAACGTCGGAAGGATGAGTGCTGAGAGATGGACCGAGGCAGGAACGGAGTGGACCCCTAGGGAGTATGACAGGAGAGTAGGCCCACATAGTACAAGAAGGAGGGAGGAAATGGAGATGGGCAGGAAACGTCGGAAGGATGAGTGCTGAGAGATGGACCGAGGCAGGAACGGAGTGGACCCCTAGGGAGTATGACAGGAGAGTAGGCCCACATAGTACAAGAAGGAGGGAGGAAATGGAGATGGGCAGGAAACGTCGGAAGGATGAGTGCTGAGAGATGGACCGAGGCAGGAACGGAGTGGACCCCTAGGGAGTATGACAGGAGAGTAGGCCCACATAGTACAAGAAGGAGGGAGGAAATGGAGATGGGCAGGAAACGTCGGAAGGATGAGTGCTGAGAGATGGACCGAGGCAGGAACGGAGTGGACCCCTAGGGAGTATGTCAGGAGAATAGGCCCACATAGTACAAGAAGGAGGGAGGAAATGGTCAGTAAATTATAAAATAACTGGTGGATAGTTGCGAGAGACAGAGTGTCGTGGAGAAAAGCTGTGTATAATTTGTTCATAGAACTGATATAAAGAGGAGTGTTATTATTTATGTTATAAAGTATTACTATTTACCTGAATATATTCAGCCGTTACCTATGTCCTCCAAAAAAGGAGAGGCTGTTGTCAGAAATGATGCCAATAAAGCAGCCACATTTGCTACTTACACTATTATTATTATAGTGTAAGTAGTAAAATTGGTAGTGCATAAATGAAATAAAAAAATAATAAATTATTCTGTAATAAATATTTTTTCAATGTTTTATATAAGTAAAATATTCTTTAGAAGTCTTCTATTTTTAACTTATAATTGGCTCTATATGTAATATTTTATAATTGGCTAAGTGAATGTATGATACCTCCTTTGGATGTATATGTAAAATTTAAATAGTATAATTGGATGCATATGTGGAAATTGTACAGAGCGAATCGCTTATAAATAAATAATAATATTGGTTTTAACATTATCTTTCAAATTTAGAGGTTTTATTTCGTCAAGTGAACGTTTTACTTTTCGTTCTTTCCGTCAATTCCAAATTGGAAAAGAGTAATGAGTCATCCTTTCCGTTAGAATGATTAAGATTTTAACTGAAAGTTACAAATTTCATTTTTCTGACCTCGTCAGATTTAAGAACACAAAGGACTTTTCAAATAATATGGCTATTGAGGTTTTACACACACAATATATGTATGTATGTTAATGGTAATGGGACACCACCATTATCGTGTGAAATTAAAGAATGTGTTCAGAATGGCTCTTTCTAAATCTAAGAATAAAGCACATTTATTGTTTTTGACTTAGAAATCAGAAAACATTAGATTCAAACAGTTTTTTTTTTTCTAAAACAACGAAATAACATTTTAAAGTTTATTAAATAATGCAACTTTTAAGGCGGAGGCAAACCTCTAAGTCTTTAAATAGCTTATTAACAAAAGTGTGAATAATTTAGGCAAACACTAATGTCAAAAGTTCACTTCTATATGGATTTTAATATAGCTCTTAATTTACATGTTAATATTTCAATAACGGGTGTTTCCCATTCGAAATTTAACGTAGATTCTAAAAATGTGGTCGTTATTTACGATACATGAATCACAAATCCCGAAAACACAGTTTTTAATATATGAAAACAATAGTATTGAAAATAGTTTAGCTATTGAAGTAGTTTTAGTTTTAGTTTGGGTAGCTCTGCCACATATTCAGAAAGGACGCTCAATTCTGCGTCACTGAAGTACATATGACCTGCAGAATAAACCCCTAAAGTTATGAGATCTCAATGCAGGAGACCCTATATATATATATATATATATATATATATATATATATATATATATATATATATATATATATATATATATTCAGAAGGCTGTTACTTGAGAATGAAAATTATTTAAAAAAACGATGGTGTTTGAAGAATAGATAGATTGTTTCTTGAGAAGGAATCTAAACATTTTTGAATGGTTTTGAATTTCTTTGGGGGGCGAGGTTAGCTCAGTGGTAGAGCACTCGACTAATGAACTGGAGGACCAGGTTCAAAACCCGAGCGCGCACAAAAGATTTTTTCTTCTAGTGCTGCCGTTCGAGGGTTGGATTTGGGGTCCCAGATCGTCCCTAGGCTCACCCAGCCTTTAATTAATTTAATTAATAATGGGTACCTTGGGTGCTAATGACTCTAGCAGTCGAAGCAGCCAAGGGGAAAATCAGGCGGCCGGAGCATAGTATTGACCACACTATCTCCCTAGTGTGCCGTAAGGTCAAGAATCAGATACCTCTACAGTATCTGCCCCTCTGGGCCCTTGTGGCCTGTTACGGGACTGATTTTTTTTTTTTTTTAATTTCTTTGAGGCTTAGGGCCAGTAAAGCAGTAATCTTTCATTTTTAGCTACTTTATTATTTACGCCCGATATGTCTCGTGACTTCCTAAATTGGTAAGTCTGTGTTTAAATAATTTATATTTTAGGTATTTTTTTTTTTTTTTTTTTTTTACGGCGCTTCGACATCGAGGCCATTAGCACCAGGTATTGTTATTGTTACTATATCTATTAGAACATTAATTACTTAATCGATGGATTGATTAAGGATGGCTCATTTTTTCATGTATTCGATTTTTTTTTAAATCGTCCTAAATTTTTAATTTCTTTCTCTCCATACTCTAAAATAAAATATCAGACATTCTCAAAATTGATTAAATAAAATTTTCGAAATAACGATTAGCAGGCTGTGTGTATAGGAACCGACTAGACTTGCGCAGCACTCTTTATTTGTTTATTAAATAAAGCTTTTCATTCTAGAAATGAGAATACTGAATTGCCGCACATACGAGCGGAAGCCTGTTTTAATCTGAAAAATATATATATTTTTCCTCTTTTTTCAGAGAAATGACTGGCTCCAGCTTGTGGTAACAAATACAAAAAAGCATAACGTTTAGATTAATCTTAAGCGTTTCTTTCTGAGGAATGACCTTTGTTTACGTAGGCAGGCAGCTTCTGTACGATTGACTTTTTTTGTCTGAAGCCACATTTTTCATATTCCTCAATCCTTTTATGGCTACATCCCATACTTCATTGCGTATGATACGCACTTCCGAATATCATATAAATGGTTCCCCAAGCCGGCCAATAAGCGGTAGTATGTGGTGCTCCGAGGGTTCGAATGGATATATTTCAGGCATTTCCCCGGGGGCGGAGTACATTTCCAATCCCCAGGGGTCAATTTTATAGCCACCCTTCAACTTGTTCCCCTTCCCTCGCAGGCCACCCCTCGACGCCAAACCTCTCTATCCGCGTTATTAGATTGAAGATGGTTCCCCGGAAAAATCGATAAGCACACTCAGTCCCGGAACCGACGCTTCAGCCTGAATGGTATGTATCGGCCATTGGGCCGAGGTGCAGGCATACCTTAGCAGGCTGGGAAAATATTAAAATACTAATTGAAAATAGGAAAAGCAGGACTGATGAATTGCACGGTAGGGCGATGACGACCATGGGGTTCTTTCGCCCAAAAACGGCACAAACAAACAACAGGACTGATGAATGGTAGGAGACTACGATGCACAATAGTGTCAGATCGGGGGGAAAATCGATTTGTCGAAAGCCCTGATTTCGATTATCTAATTTTTGATTCTCACACTATATTAGCTACAGGATCTAGTAAAAGGATGATTTTTTACCTCTTTCAAGGATGTTCCCATTAATTTAGGCTCAATCTCAGAATACTGGAAGTTTGACCAAATTACACGCTACTCTAAATGAGTGATATATAATTGAACTAAAGAGAGAAACAAATTATTAATTTTTTTCCCTGCTCTACGATTGTCAACGAAGGTACACATCAGTAAAACTGGGTATAAAAAAATTAGAGCGCTTTACAACGCTAAAAGTTACGAAAAAAGAACAAAACATTGAAAACAGCTATGATTACAAAAACGCTCCGGCTTCCTCCGAGATGTGGAAGATCACTTTTCAAACTAGATGTGTTAACGTAAATTTTAGGACAAGAATAATCTTCCGTTATCTGCCCATACGATCATAACACCTCAAAGAAAGGAAAGCATTAGAGTACGCCTTTGTTTGTTGCACTATCCAGTTTACCCAATTGGCTCAGATAATACATGTTCCCACGTCAAAACACTTTAAATTCGAGTTCATTCTAGCAGCTATTGTTGTTTAGTCATGAGCTCTCATGACTTAAAATGAAATATTGCGATTTGAGTGTGTGCTTGTGGGTTGGTACCAACTTCAACGTATTCCTTAAACAAAATCACCCAGAATTAATTTAAATATACACTCAAAATACAACCTATTCCAAATATCTCAAAAATTATTAACGTCCCAATAGGCTTTCATTTTCTCATTAGTCCTTTAATTTTCCTCAAAATATTAATAAAATTAAACTTAATGTATTTTAGTGTTCTGAGTAGAATGGGACCGACCCCAGGTTTCTATGTTAATCCATTCTTGAGCCATTTTGAGATGTAATCGGAAGATCATTGTCGGAAACTGAACAATTAACTAGAATAGTATTTTTACACAATGACAAAATGAAAACATTTCCCGTAATGTATTTTTTTCTAAGAAAGAGGTTTTAATTTTCCATTGTGTGTTTCGAAGGCGGTGGAGGTCGGCGAGGGCTGGTCTATTGTCACTAGCTTCTTAATGGAGCTGCTGGCGTCGAGTTTCAGAGTCGAGAACATGTGACAGAAGTCTAAAGCCCTTCTCGACTGTCGGCATCATTTCAAAACCGCTACTATTCTCTATACCTGGAAGTACATACATACAAAACATTTTGTAGCGGTGCTAACATTGAAATTTTATTTTTCTGTGGGAGAGAAGCCCGCTGCACTAAGGTTTTCATGGAGTTTTCCCGCTGGAAAAGTCAGCAGTAAGTGCACAGACAGTGATAGGATAACACGAGGATACGGAATTTCAGTAGATCCAGGAAAGTGCCGCTCTCAGCGTTTTTATGAACATGATCATCGAACTTGGCTGACGCCTGCTCAACATCGCCGGTTGTTTTGGAATCCAGTATACTTTGTTTTATAATCTGTATAAGGGATTATCGCCATAGAAGCCCTTAAATAAATAAAATAAAAAAGGGGGAAAAAACTGATAATTAGACACACAGATAATTAGTCTACAGCTACTTCTCGACTCTCGGCATCATTTCAAAGCCGCTCCTACCATCTATAGCTGGAAGTGCATACATACAAAACATTTTCTAGCGGTGCTATTATTCAAATTATATTTTTCCGAGGGAGAGAAGCACTCTGCTACAGAGATGGGCAAAATTTTACTTATAAATAAAAATACGAATTTATTCGTACTTCATATATTTGTGAATACGAATATAAATAAATTCGAATTCATAATTATGAATACAAATTTATTTTTATTCACATATATTAAACCCACCCTTAGGGTGGGTTTACACTTGCTAGTTATTGCAGGATATTTCTATCAGAGAGAAATTGCGACTATTGAAACCCCATGTAAAATGTATGTCGGCAATAAATTGCTCATGGTAGAATTTATTGCCGACATACATTGGTCCTGTGGCTACCCACTATAGCCTTTTCATGCGGGAGGTACTGGCGATAGGGTTTTCCTAGAGTTTACGTTTAGGTGGCGGATGGAGCCATTTACCCGTATGGTACAGTTTGCTGTTGTGGTGCCTTATATCTTCCTTTTTTTGAGATTTATTTTATATTTCTCACGAAAGATCAAATCCTACCAATAACTACTTCCTTTACCAATAGGGATATGGACGGAAACACGCTAAGAAAACGCAGTTCCGCGAATTGGACTATTTTTAAAATTAAATTTAACAGTAAAATTAATGCTTTAGCACATATATTTTTTTAAACATATTTGTAATAGTGATTTCCTAAAGCGAAATTTGAGAAGATAGAATGATTAATTTCCGCATAGGATACGACCAGTTCCCTGTTAATTGTGTGCCTAAAATCTTACTTTACTTTGCTAATTGTTTGGAGTAGTTGTTTACATTTTTTACGAATGATCAAAACAAAAACTAAAAAAAAAAAATCATCTGTTCCTATTCAAAGCTTTCCAAATGGCACAAGTGATAACAATGTAAACGCGCTAAGATGACGCATTTCTGCGAGTCGGACTTTTTAAAATATATTTTACTCATTGACATTGTTTTGGCTGGACGGTGGTGGTTCTGCATCAAATAAAAAAAACACCAACAACTCCAGGTCTCCACCACAAATGATTTATTTTATTGTCAAAACATGTTTACAGAGATTACAGCTCCATCATCAGTGTTTCTAGCTCCTTTCTGCAGGCGGTTCACCCGTAGACTCCCAGTCTACTCCAGTCAGGGTGAACCGCCTGCAGTAAGGAGCTAGAAACACTGATGATGCAGCTGTAGTCTCTGAAAACATGTCTTGACAAGAAAATAAATCATTTGTGGTGGAGACCTGGAGTTGTTGGTGTTTCTATTTGATATTTTATTCATTATCATAAGGATTTTAGGAAGCGTCAGACTCATAAAGGGGAATTTTTTACTACTGTTGATAATACTTGGCCACGACTTTAGCTTTGAAAAACTCGCTTTCATTTTTTTCATGAAAGGTCTGGACGAAATGTGTTAAGGGATATATTTTTGTCCATTAACATCAAAGCGTAACTCTTTGAACGTCCCTCGCGAAATCTACTTATTTATCTTTGTTGTTTGCCAATTTGTTTTTTCTGACCCCATATACCCATTGCTTTTCATTTTAGGAGGGGCGGGCGTATTTTTTTTTTTAAACCATTTAGCATGAACGATCAAACACAATACATATAACCATAATACGATTAAAGACTCAGTCCGAAATATCTAAGTATTGATGCCGTTTCGATTTTCGTACTAAAGATTTAACTAGGGCGATTATTTGTAGGAATATTCAATGCCATCGCGCACAATATTTTTACTTTAGCTCTCAAAGAAAAGCCACCAACCCTAGAGGGAATCGAACCCGCGGCCTCCAGGCCTCCTTATCAAAAGTTATGAACTAGACTATAGTTTTGTATTACTTTTGTCTAGATTGGGGTTTTGGCCCGAGATAACTTTATTATGTTATGGACCCAAATAAATATATTGTTTTTTTTTTCTCAAAAAAATTTCGTTTTTGTTGCGCCTTATAAAGCTACATCTATTAACCCAGATACACCTGAAGTCCATTTGGAAGGACACTGTGTTTTTTTGTTTATAACTGCAGATTACAATCGTTTCATTGGGATATTTTTTGTTTACTGTTCAAATTATATATACAGATACGCTGCGGATCCTATAACCTATAAACTGGAATTCTTGGACCTTTGAGGATATGAAAAAGTGAATTTCTAAAAGTGAATGTCATCTGTGATGAAGGAAACTACTGGAACTATTTTTAAATGGTAAGTAAATACTTTTATGATCTGTTTTAAAATTATTTATATTATATAGCCACTAATATCTAATATAAATAATCTCTAATATTATCTACCATTTCCACTACCTAATCTTCGCAGCTATACTTCCTGGAGGATGTTGGAAGAACAAGACATCATTTGTAATCTATCCCTGAAATCCTGTGTTGTTATTGTTATTTATAATTCATATATTTTAGTTTGGGTGCTAATTAAACAAACTTCTTTTATAGCACTAAAAATCTACAATGCCTTCTAAATTAACAATTTAGCCAAAATTAACGAGTGTCTAAATGATACTATCTTAGTCCTTAGTTATATTTTATGTAAGCCACTCTAAATATAACTCATTGTGGTTAATAACTATCAGATGTAAACGCACCCTTAGGGTGCGTTTACACTAGGATGGTTCTTGCAGGATATTTATGTCAGGCAGTAATTGTAACTAATGTAAACTGCAAACAGTTTATGTCTGAGATATATATTTCTATCACGAGCAATAAGGGTGCGTTTACACTTGACTCTTCTCGCAGCATATATATGTCAGGACATATATGTATCGGATAAATATTCTCATTCAAGTTTACATACTGAGAGAAATACCTAGACATTTATATCATGGATATCTATGGATTTGCGATAAATGTACGGCCGGCTTACACTCATACATATGTATATGTCCTGTGTAGTCCATTCTGCTAACTAATAATGAACAAAGTATCGAAACACAACAGAAGGCCGGATCTGTACCGGTTGTTGCCCACATATGTTCTAAAAGAACGGGGCTTATAGGACGCGAGAAACTATGTAACTGATTCCAGAAATAACTAATATTTATATTATTAAAACAAAATAAAATTCATGAAACTCGGGGTTTAGCTTTGAGATTGAGGTTAGTAATAAACATGGTATAAAGAGAAACGGGTATTTTTGGCACAATGTTTAAAATAAATCCAGTTTTAATGAATTTTTTTTTTTTTTTTTTTTTTTTTTATTTAAAGAAATATCACAATCTACAATTCAATTGCATCATGTAATTTGATACAGGTTACTTTCTCACGCCTCAGGTGTCCCCAGTTGTCAACCGAATACCTTCCTATGGAAGGGAATGAAAATTAAAAAAATATTGTGCTAATTTTTCATTTATCTAATATTTCTTATATGAAATTATCTAATATTCTTATTCTATTCAGTTTGGCTGTAAGAAACAATATGGAAATACAAGAAGCTGCTGAAGTCTGGACGAACCCTTGTGCGTCAGGCCTGCCAGAAACATATGACAGAATCGGCAATTATCGAAGAAAATGGGAAACTGAGTTATTTTTAAATATCCTCGGTAGGAAAGAATGACGCAGATTTGAAGGATTGTGTAACAAGCTGTCAATAATGAGCACGAAAAGATGTTCTATAAAACCAGGGTCCAATTTACATTTTTTTACGGTTCACCTACTTTTATGGGCATTTAGGTAAATAAAATTCCAGATATTTTTGGGTAGCTGCTGCAGTGCAATGAAACTTGGTATACGTATTGCGTAAATCGTGAAAATGATTTATTAAAAAAATAACCGAAATTGGTCATTCATAAGTGGTCAAGAACCAAATTATTTTGCGCTCACCAATAGATTTTTCTATTCTCGCTGGCAGCAAAACTTACAAAACCTTAAAGCAAAACATTTTTATTGCCTTACACAGCATAGATGCCGTTTAGATTTTCCTAACAACGTTAGTTAATTTTTCTTCTATTGTGTCAAAAGCTAAATTCGCACGGCTAGTTGAGAAAATTCCTTGATGCACCGTGGATGTCGGCGCTAATGGCCCAGATATTGGTGCACCGTAAAAAAAAAAAAAAAAAAAAAAAGCTCTTGTCCAACCATTTTTAAAATATATTCAATACATAAACAAAATTTTGATAACAACCATTGACAAATAGAAACAACGATGAAACTCAAAGCACCATTAGAACACAAAGTGGTGTGTTCTTGTAAACGATATATATAATTTCAAGTTGATCCCCAGGCTGGTAGACTAATGCAATTATAGGAATGGGCAGATTCCACTTAAATAATTGAATTAATTTTTTAATAAAATGGTTTAAAATTTTCATTAGGGAAATAAGTTATAATCAATGTACCGATATTTCAAAGAACCAGTATAACAAAGTATAAAGTCTAATCAGCCAGAAAGAAGACAAAATATAGAAGCAAAATTTGCGTTATAATATTTATAAAATTAACAACAGAGGTTGCGAACGTTTATAGGATAACCCTATTCTATTTTCCTGAAAAAATAATGATAACGTAAAAAAGCATAAAGGATAATAAAAATTAAACCATACTTTCAAACCCTTAAATACAGAAAACGCACTTACTTCAGTGACCTTCAATTAGTACATAAATAAAAATCACGATAAGAAAAGTTAAAGAGAATATCCATAACATAAAAAAAAAAATATATATATATTCTAGGTAAAGAAAAGGAAAGTAAACATTTAAATAAAATATTTATTGGAAATATATCAAACTCATGATTGATTTTGATTTATGACATCTGTCGAAACAAATAGGTTCTATCTGCTCTATGGCAGACAGGCCACGATACACTCTCTACCCCCCCCCCCCCCCCCCCCCCTCTCTCTCTCTCTCTCTCTCTCTCTCTCTCTCTATATATATATATATATATATATATATATATATATATTGTTTTTCATAACTAAATTTAATAGTTATTTCCTATTTTAAGAATAATGTACACAGCATTTTTATCGTTGCGATTATTCTTATTTATATCTTTATTTGTTTTTAATTTCCAGTACCAATATTTTTTTACGGAAATAAATTTAAATTTCACAATATTCTTTTTAAAATTTAAAATAATTTTTTAGAGAATTATATGTTTTTTACTATAAGTAAATTTAAAAAACCCTGTTATTGTATATTTAACTTTTTTATATAGATATAAAGAAGTTAAATATACATTAACAGGTTTTTTTTTAATTTACTTTTAGTAAAAAAAATATAATTCTCTAAAAAAGTATTTTAAATTTTAAAAAGAATATTGTTATCATTATTTTCGAGATATTGCCACTGCCCAATGTATCTTGGTGAAAGTATCCAAAAATCGGCTTTAGAATAATTAATTATCAAAAGAGGATGCCGGCCTTCAAAGTAACAGAAAAAATATATTAAGAATAAATCTCAAAGCACGCAAAATTTAGACACTACAACATGGTAATCAAATCGAGGTGCCTTCATGTAGCTGAAACGTTTATCCTCAATAGAGAAACTTACGTAGATCAAATTATGTAAAGAAAAAGGAAAAATATTAGGAGCAATGAATACTAAACAAACTTATATACTTCGAAGTATTAAGGATATAGAAGAATACACTCACATATACACAAGCTTAAATAAAAAAAAAAAAAAAAAAAAAACGATTTCCCAACCGCTTTTGAGATATTTAAGAAAATATAAGAAGATCCCATAACTTTTTATGTCTATTAATTATTTTTTTCCGGAAACTTCCTTTACTCCAAATGTAACCAAAATTTGAACACCTGAGATGAGTTTCAAGCACGTAGAAAATATTTCAATTGAATCCCACGATTCTAAGTACACTAAAAAAAGGAGGGGTGGCATCTGATCTGATGACAGAAAAAGACGCCAGTCAGAACAAATGAAATAAGTCTTGGCACAAAGAAAATCAATCTTGTCAAAACAGCGTTAAATGTACTTCGCGTGGTCCTACCGAGCCCGACGTGGACAATTACATTTATGCATTATAAAAAAAAAAAAATTCCGGTTGGTATTCTTCATGTTTAGATAAATCTGATATGATAAGAAATCTATGCAATACTATCAGGGAAAATTTGTAACCGCCATCGACTTTTACATTTCTGTACCATTATAAAGATCCACCAATAGTTTCTGGGTCCAATATGTTCTTCCACGAATAATACAAATTTACCAATTTTCATTACAGGGACCGTGGAAGACATTGCCTCCTGCACCATGGATGTTCAGAAAGTGGCACCCTATAGATAGCAATATCCTAGACGCAGAAGTGCCTAAAAAAAATCTTATCAGATATTGGCATTGGTAATGGTGCACTTGTCTGTAGTGATTTTATATATCAGGTAACGCAAAAAGTCCTGTCGTTTTTTTGAAATAGGGTAAAAATAAAGCAAAAAAAATATTTCAAATAAGATTTATTCGTCAAAATAGTCACCCTCACTCTCCAAAACCTTCTTCCAACGTGCCTCAAGGTCAGAAACTCTTTTTTTTTTATAAAACTCAGCTGGTTTGGATGAAAAAAACGTTTCTAAGGTGTTTTTCAAGGTCGTCACATCCGCGAGCGTTTTTCCCTGCTTACGGTTGCCTAGAGCTCTGAACAGGAGTAATCTGATGGTGACAAATCAGGGGACTATGGTGGGTGAGGGAGTTTCCCAGCCAATCGCTATGAGTTTGTCCCGTGTGATCTTGCGGTCGGTCAGTTTATGGGGAACCCACTTATCAAGCTTTTTGGTCTTACTAATTTGTTGTAGGTGATTTCTGATAGTTGAGTCGGAAAGTTTAAGTCGTCCAGCGATTTCGGAGCAAGTTTGTCATGGATCTGACTCAATGATTTCTGTCAGGGCGTCGTCATCTACAACTTCCGGCCTTCCACTTCGAGGTTCATCCATGAGCGATTCATCCCGTCTACGAAATTTTGCAAACCAGAATTGCGCCTTCCGATCTGAGAGAGCATCCTCCCAAACACCTGATGCAGTTTACGAGCAGCCTCGGTAGCTTTTAGGCTACTTTTAACACGAAGAGTAAAATCGAGCGAATTTGCGTTTCAAGAGAGATCATAGTAAACATTTTTTTCCAGCTCAGAACGTCAACTGGATTAAAGTTAAAGTAGTCCAGTTTACTACCAAAACAAGCATCTTCTAATCCTACAAGGCTGCTCTTTATTTATCATTATGCTATTAAAGTAGGAAATTTGTAAACATAGGATTTAAAATAAAACGACAGGACTTTTTGCGTTACCTGGTATTTCAGATTTATATCAATAATAATTTATTTTATAACAGCTAGGTTAAATCTATGTTTTATATAAAACTAGCTGACCCGGCGAACTTCGTACCGCCTAACAGTCAATTCTTTCGTTGTAGGCACTGTAATAAATAGAAATATCGTAACCCTTGTTAGTCGAATGTTGCGCTTCACGGGTTTGTCTTAGCCGAATTCTTTCACGTTCAGTACGATTAGATTGATAAGTAATTTTATTCGTTGCATTTCAGGTTCTTCTTCATAAATTTGTCCGCCACCATATTTAGTAATTGGTAAATATGCCTAAACAGTAGGCATATTTAGTAAATCATAAACACATAACAATTTTGTAATTTTATAGAAATTTGGGGATTTTAGATTTAGTAATATTATAGATGAACAGCAAAGAGACGTTTACATTTCAATTGACATTTTACAATAAACAATTTGTTTTTTAGTAATGTTACCATCGTATAAATATTGACAAATATTGACTTTAATATTTATACGATACTAACGTCACTCAATTGTTTTTCCTTCCCGGAACCCATCCACTAACACTTAAACTTTATGGTATGGTATTAAAGTTCAAATTGACTTTTAAGTATTATTACGAATCTTTTGTATGGGAATATAGAAAAGTGTTGTTTTTAGACTTTTTCAGGCAATTGTTTTAATTTGTCTCTCCGTAAGAACCATCCTCTTACTTCAAGGAATATTATGAAAAAAGAATTAGCGAAATCGGCTCAGCTGCTCTCGATATTTGCGCTTAGCAATACATTCAGCCATTCATTTTTACATTATAGATTTGTAACTCAAATCGCAATTTAAATATTTGTTGAATTTTTGGACACTTCTCAACTATCATTTTGAATGCGTTTTTACAAGAAGAGGGTTCTTGAAAATTTATTGAATGCTTTCAATTGATTCCCGTCATCAAATAATTTATTTATTTGACAAGAAACACATTTTTTCCTTATTAATTCATCTAGTGCCTGAAAATTGTCTTAATTTAAGACTTTTTTCTAAATAATTATTTTTATAATAAATGTCATTGATTGATTGATTGATGAATCCTGCTTCTCAGCTGAACCCTAGTTAAATCCATTTTTGAATTAATTAATTAATTAAAACCTTACCTGACCAGGACCTGAATCAATATGAAAACCTATACATATATAAGGCTAAATATTATTAAATAATTGAACTAAAGCTTAACAATTAATAAAATTCGAGCTAATTTACCAGACTCGGATCAATATGTGGATGTAGGGTACCCAGCGAGGATAGGAACAAGACTAAGTGGCCCCTCGTACGCCGATAAACAGTACCAACAGCGGGAGAAGAAAAAAAAAAGAGCCAATAGACATCTGTAAAGGAACAATACCTTAAAGAGCTGGGAGCCCCAGGGGTTTGGGCACGGGAAAAGGAGGCAATTTGTCTGTTCAGTGAACCACTACTTCTTACCTATCCTATCCCTGCTCCTTCATCTCGAGCACCAATGAACCGCCGAGGATTCCAAGGAGTAGCACTACTTTCAAGAGAAATAGGGCATCCGTTTGAAATAGGACCTTGGAAATTGGGAGATGCAGCAAAGAATCTTTTGAAGGCATCACCAACTTTTTTTTTTTTTTTTAATTTTCATCTAAAAAGATATTATCAGTTATAGAACAACAGTTGGACAGTTCAAAGACAGGTAATACATTTCCGGAAAAGGCAGTGGACACTAATAGACAACAGATTGCGTGCTATACAGGGTGTCCCGCATTGAGATGTCATAACTTTAAGGTTAATTGTGCACCTCATTTGTAGTTCAGGGGCGCAGAAATGAACGTCCTATCACAACATGCAGCAGAGCTATTCAAACATTTGTCTATTTTCAAAACTATTGGGTTTTTTTTAATGAAAAACTGTGTTTTCTAGATTTCTGGTTAATGTATTGTAAATTATAACCACATTTTTAGAATCAAAATTAAATTTCCAATAAGAAACACTCGTTTTTGAAATTTCAAACTTTTGTCTATTTTCAAAACTATTGTTATTTTTGAAGAAAAACTGTGTTTTCCGGATTTCTGGTTAATGTATCGCAAATAGTGACCACATATTTACAATATACATTAAATTTCCAATAGGTAACACCCGTTATTCAAATGTCGTCATTTAAATTAGGAGCTATACTAAGAGACATATAGATGTGAACTATTGTTATTAGTATTTTCTTAACTCATTCAATATTTTCTTAATCAGCTATTTGTAGAGTTAGAGGTTTTCCTCCGCCTCAAAATTTGCCTCATTTAATAACCTCGTTGTTTTAGAAAAAAAATTAAGTACAATGTTTTCTCATCAATTCAGATATTGCATATTTAAAATGGTACATATATTAAAATTACTTTTAAAACTTGCATTCCACTCACGATGAATTTTCGAACTAGACTGGCTAAAATCAGGCGTTCCTGCCGCAGGCGCTTTAGTAGAAACATTTTTTTTTTTTTTTTTTTAAATTGATGGCGCCAATCCATTTAAAATTTACGGACTAAAATTATTCTGGGAATGGATATAATTGCATCTTAGAATGGATAAATAATCAGCTCATATTCTTGCCTACAATATTTGTTCTTTTAGTATTATCATAGCCAGGACTGGTGGAAGGTTTAGCTTGTAGGACTGTTTATATTTTTACATGATGCTTATAAGAATACTGAGGAGACGCTCCCTCCCTTTATAGAGAGGAACCCCGCTTATGATATCCCAATTCTGAAGAACTGACAAAAAAAATCACACCTTTCAGAGTTCACCTAGCACGAAAATAACGGTGGTTCAAATTTGTATTTATATGTTTACATGAATAATAAAACCCCTAACTTAAAACAATAAAGATTATTTCTTAAAATAAACATACGAAAGTATGTTTACAGTATATATACTGTCTATTAATGTATGAACAGGACTTATTGAGTCAAGTTAGAATGAGATGAAGGAGTTCTAAGCCTGTTTGTATGATCTGCTTGAGGACTCGAGAAGCTCAGGGGACAATGAAGCCATCCAGCTTAGGTCCCTTGACTAGAAGAGGCACTTGTCAACAATGGATAGTATAGTTATTGTCAACTCATAGCTCCACTTCTAGAGAAAATACTATAGGCCGTGTTAATAGGATAACACTTCTCGTATCCTTCATGTTTGTTTTATAGGAGGAGACATTCCGGGTATGATGCCGACCATATAACAGTCCTGATCAGAATTTTTGGCTTTTCATTAATCATAGGCCACGTAAATATCGATCTTTCAAATATACAGGGTGTCCCCATTTTAAATGGCAAACCTTCAGGAGCGTGTAGGAGACCGAAAAACTAAGACAAAAAGTCCTTTAGAGATTTTCTCGTTTTTGCTTCGTTTAGGAGAAAATCACAAAACAAGAAACGAGACCAGTTTTCATTTTTGTTAATACTTATTCAAATTTTCATTGCAAAAATATTGCCAATGCAAATTGTTTCACTCTTCTATTTGTGAATCGGCGTGCATCGCTTGTAAAGCATTACCGTTGCAAAAACCATACATGAAAACTATATCAGGATCAAGAGATTGAATTTTAGTAATTGTTTTCTTCAAACGATTTACAATGACATTTTTTTCCATTAAAAATTTAAATAAGTAAGTACAAAAATGAAATCTTGTTTCGTTTCCTGTTTTGCGAATTTTTCCAAAACGAGAAAATTTCTAAAGGACTTTTTGTCTTAGTTTTTTTGGGTTATATATATACTAGCTGTTACCCAGAGGGCCATGCTACACCTACTTTCTGCCTATGACTCTCCCCGTATCAAGAGCTACTTGTATACCCAAATACATCAAAATCGGTCAAACGGTGTGAATTAGTTTTATATTTGTCTAGTATTTCATAATGCAGCCGGCAGAGGCAGGCACCACTGCAATTCATAAAACAACCGACAGAGGCCAGCAGCGTAGCCTGCGAGTAGATAGCTCTTATCAAAGAAAGGCCAGCGCTCCTTAGTTAGACAGTGACTGTTGATGTAAAGTCATCAATGAGTTCGAGTAATTCTAATTATTACCTAATAGGGACGTTTACCATTTCTTGGTTATCAGGGGTAAAATATGCCTCTTGATTATTGAAAAACTGTGGGGAAAAATTATTTGTCTTACATTCCTACTGAGCATATAACATATATATAAAAAGAAAAGTAAGAATGTAATTTCAAGAAAAAAACATTAATTTTATAAAAAAAAAATTATTACTCAGATCCCTTGTCCTCTGGAGTCTTTATGTCCTCAGGAGTCTATATTGCCATTAACCCACTCATTTTGGGTCAGCATGAGCAATACTACATTCCTTTTTTGGGATCTCACGTGGTCTAGTGGCTAGCGCGCTAGATTCATAAGCGGGAGATGGTGGGTTCGATCCCCACCGGCGACGGGAATTTTCTCATCTCAGGGCTCGCTGAGAAAATTCCTGGCTGCACCCTGGATGTCGGCGCTAATGGCCAAGAATTGTCGATGCCTTCCTTTATTGCGAGTCTGTATATAAGTAATAGAATATTCTATTCCCGTGTTCCCAATGTGCACCTCTATCCACACAATGGTTGATATATTAAGAAACATACAGTCCCGGTAGGTTGTATGATTTCATCCGGAGTGCTTTAACCCCATGTTCCGTGCCCTAATTAAATCTGAATGAAATAACTAACGGTGAAGAGGGAGGCGGGGGGGGAGCAGGGGGGGGGGGTTGGTTTGATGCTAATTGACGAGATATCCCTAGCCCTCTCGAGCTGTTCCTGGTCCCCGTTACTAGGAGCATAATGAACCAGATGGAAAATCTACTCCTGTTCCAAGCCTACCCCATCCTTTCAGACACCCCTCCTATTTGCATTTTTAATAAATATCTCCAGAGCTCCGTTCGTTATCCTAATACTTTATTTGCTCTCCCGGGGGGAAGATCTGTAGGCAATAGAGCTCGATTTTATTTTGAGTGATTATTAACCAGGGGAAACGCAGCCAAACATTTTTAATAAGAACAAAACAGACGACTGAAATTATTTCCGTTTTCAGTAGACATTTTCGCAAAAATTGCATAAATAAAAAACAATTTTTTGTAATAACTAGGAGTTAAATTAAAAAAATGTGCGAATTAAACTTATGCCTACATATTTAACTGTTTTCAACATGGGGATATTTTTGACTACGCATTACTGCGTATGAACTGCTGAGTTATTAGTGTTTGTTTTCTTTCTTGTCTTGTTATCTTTAATTAAGGTATTTATTTTGATTGAAAATTAAGTACGGACGATCTGGAGCCAGTATTTAATAACTGCTTGGGGGCGGGGGATTTCCTCTTCAGCAGAAATTTTTACGTTGATATATCTGGCTATATATATAAATATATATATATATATATATAAATATATATATATATATTTAATTTAAGTTTATTTATTGACAGCTGTACAAATAATAAAGTACATTGGTTAATCATGGTTATTAAGGATGATTTCACACAATGAAATTACAGTAACAATAATACATACTTAAATTAATTAAAAATACAACCAAACACTTAGATAAAAAATAATAAAATATATAACTATACACATATAGAATATATATATATATATATATATATATATATATATATATATATAAGTTATAAAATATAATTTTTTAACTAGGACTTTGGATCATTATTGTCACTTTCTAATTGATAGCTTTTACTGTAATCCCATGCCGATCCTGCAGACTGGCCTTCATGATTTTTATATTTTCTAAGAATATTATTGTTAGTAGATATATTTTACATATATATATATATATACATATATATATATATATATATATATATATATACATATATATATATATATATATATATATATATATATGTATGTATGTTTGTGTGTGTGTGTTATTAAAGAACTGATTCAAGCATCAAGTTATTTTCTCTCAAGAAAATGTCCAAAATTTATGCGTATAAACAATTCGTCATGGAATTGGACGACACCCACTATCGAACCAACATTTACTTTAGGGCGTAAAGAACCGACGGTAAAAGTACAATTTCCTCAAATGAAAATAATTGAAATGAATACTCTAGCGGGAGGTCGGGCGAGAGGTCCCACGGTGGACCTTCTTTCAATCCTTCAATCCATTCCTGACAAAGAGATCAAGCTGAAATCAGCCAAGATAGGAAGGAAATGTTCATTTGACAAAAAGTAGGTGGATAACAAGACACAAAGAGAGGTAGGGAATGGAACAAACAGATGTAGGCTGATAGCATTGTGTCGGAGAACAAACGATACTCGTAACAGTATACTTTTGTGACGTTGCATTCAAGGCTTTGTTTGACTAGGCTTGAGTTCATTCAGTAAGATCCGGCATTTTTCCCGACCACCAACTGATTCTTCAGTACAAAGCTGTAAATTCTTAGATTTCCAGCAGAATATTGACCGATTCCAAATTTGCAATCCGTACTGTTAATACTGGCAGATAAGCATAATTTGACTCAATATGATAATGTTTAGAATTTATATTCATAAGCCCATAAGAATTATAGTTATAAATATTATCAATCAGGGCTGAATAGAATACGAGTATACTGTTTGTATTGCTTAAACACTGTCAACTTGTAATTGATAATCTCCATTTAGTTGTACGAAAATAACATCATCAGAGGTAAAAACTATTTACTAAACACTGCAAGTTTTTAATTGATTGCGCTATATTTAATAGCAGCACTAATCCATCGTCCGGGCTGGAAATAATTAATTAACCTCTATGAACTGGTAATTAAATAATCTACATTTAGTTGTAAAACAACGCCATCCTCAGAGCTGAGAACTATTGATTAAACACTGTCAACTTCTAATTGATTATGCTATATTTATAAAAAATACAAATCCATGGCACTAATGGCCTAGATGTCGAAGTGCCTTAAAAAAAAAAAAATACAAATCCATCGTCCGGGAAAGAACTAATTTATTAAACACTGTACTGGTAATTAAGTACTTAACAGTTAGGTGTTAACCAACGCCATCATCAGAACTAAAAAAATATTTATTAAACACTGTAAACTTTTAATTGATTCCGCTATATTTTTAGCAATACAAATCTATCGTCTGGACCGGAATTAATTTATTAAACACTGTAAACTCGTCTACATTTGGTTGTAAAACAATTACTTCATTAGAGATGAAAACTATTTATTAAACAAACAATAATTTTTTTATTAATTTGTAGCTGTTCCGCTTCATAGCGAAGTATACCTTACATTATGTGTATATGAAGTACATTATGTATATATTATTGTGTATATATTTACAGTTTGTGCATATTAATGGATATTTTGCGCTTGCCTTCTTAGAAGGCATTTGCTATTGCAAATTTGCAATAGCAATCTGAGTTAACGGAAGGTACGCATGAATTATTGATTAAACACTGCAACTTTTAATTGATTAAGCTACATATAATTGCAATAATAATCCATCGTTAGGGCTGGAAATAATTTATTAAATACTGTAAACTCGTCTACATTTGGTTGTAAAACAATTACTTCATTAGAGATGAAAACTATTTTTTAAACAAACAATAAATTTTTTATCAATTTGTAGCTGTTCCGCTTCATAGCGAAGTATACCTTACATTATGTGTATATGAAGTACATTATGTATATATTATTGTGTATATATTTACAGTTTGTGCATATTAATGGATATTTTGCGCTTGCCTTCTTAGAAGAAGTTTTAATTGATTAAGCTACATATAATTGCAATAAAAATCCATCGTTAGGGCTGGAAATAATTTATTAAACACTTTAAGCTGGTAATTAATTACTGTACATTTAGTTGTTACCCAACGCGATCATCACAACTGTAAACTATTTATTAAACACTGTAAGCTTTTAATTGATTCCGTTGTATTTATAGCAATATTCCATCATCTAGGCAGGAAAGAATTTCTTAAACACTGTAAACTGGTAAATGATTAATATACATTTGTACGTAAAACTGCACTATCATCAGACGCGAAAAATATTTATTAAACACTGTTAACTGGTAAATAATTAAGCTACATTTATTTAAAAAACAACACCTTTATTATAGGTGAAAACAATTTATTAAACACTGTAAACTGGTAAATAATTAAACTACATTTATTTGAAAAACAAATCCTTCATTAGAGGTGAAAACTATTTATAAACACTGTAAACTGGCAAATAACACAGGCACAAAAAAGTAGTATTTTCCAAAGACACCATGAAAATATTCTTATTTCCGCACGCTTAATCCGAATATGGAGTCCGTTTCGCCCCAGCAAGTCAGGGTTAAGAGCATTTGAAGGTAAAATTTCGTATGATATCGTTTACGAAGAAATAAATAGAGCTTCCGTGATTTTGATGGTCGCTAATTCAAATCCGGGGTCTGTTTCAACCCAACGGCACAATATCAAGGTCATTTCAAGGAAAAATATTTTGCAAACAAGGAATTTTGACTGCAGATTAATTTCTTGCATAATAAAAATATTTGCCCTTGAAATTATCTTGATTTTTCACCGAAGTGCTGAAACAGACCTCGGATTTGAAGCGACCATGTAAGCTCTAGTTATTTCTTCGTAAACGATTTCATAAGAAATTTCACCTTCAAATGCTCTTAAATCTGTTGGAAGTTGTTCTTCCACGACAGCTGCTGCTTCAATACTATTATATGTTTTAGAACCGACAGTGCAGATAAATAAATTACACTTGTTTAACATAAAATTATTTTCCAGGGCCATCGTGAAAGCAATATATTCGAAAGAGCTGAGTTAGAATATTACACTTTCTTTACATGAATGTTGTTGAATGTAATTGCATATTATGATGGGTTTTCATAAAATTATTATTGTTGTCTCGGATTCTAGTGCGGGTGTTTCGGGTCTGGGTATTACCCATATCATGCTCAGTTTTTATTTCTATTTGAGGGCCCGTTGAAACAATTCTCTGCTGATGTAAGAAAAGAAAATTGACATTTTTAGAATTCGTATCTGTATTTTACAATAAAAAAATGTAAAATAAAGAAAAACTCAAGGTTAATAACCAAATTTAATAACGGTTTAATTAAATAAAACTGATGATGATATTGTCGAAATTGCTAGATGAGTACAAAATAATAAAATTAGAAATAAATTAAAATACATTCCTAGATTAACGGAAAAAATAAAGAAGGGTTTAAAGAAGTATGATCATACACATTTAACAATAGGGCTTTACAATGATAATAAATTAATAATAGTCACATATGCTACAGTATTAGGCAATATGAATGATAACGTTATGTATATAAAAGTTATATATGTGAAACATCCTAAAAAAACGGATTAAAGCTACATATCTGTAATTGTAACAACCCTAAAAATATTAATTGTAAAGCATTAGAAAATCATGCCTTTACCAAACTGTAAATGATAATAATAAATCTAGAAATATAACAGAATTAATTTGTATATAAAAAAATATCAAGGGGAATATTAATATCAAAACAGATGTTAATAGAATAGAACAACAGACATACATAATAAAATAAAGTTTTGATGACTATGTAATGTAATGGATCTGTTCATAGTTTTAATACCTACTTAACATACCTGAGTGTATTTTATATAAAAAAAAAATGTTAAGTAATGATTATGTAAAATATCTTATATGTATTATATTACATACTAGCTGTTACCCGGCGTGTCATGCTACACCTACGTTCCGCATCTAGAAAAGCAAAAATAAATTAGGAGTCAAATAAGTAATGTTACATGTGTGCCAAGTTTGGTAAAAATCGGTCAAACGGTGGGGATATTTATAAAGAACAAACCACCAGACAGACAACTGATAGACGTATTGACTTAGCCTATGACGCTCCCCGGATCAAGATCTACCTGTGTGCAATGTTTGGTCAAAATCGGTAGAACGGTGTGGATTTGTATAAGGAACAAACATACATACAGACAGATGGTAAACGTTTTGACCTAGCGTATGACACTCCCCGGATCAAGATCTACCTATATGACAAGTTTGGCCAAAATTGGTCCAACGGTGTGGACTTGTTAAGGAACCAACATACAGACAGCTGGTAGACGTTTTTGACTTAGCCTACGACACTTCCCGAATCAAGACCTACCTTTGTGCCAAGTTTGGTCAAAATCGGTGTGGATTTCTTAAGGAACAAACATACATACAGACAGCTGGTAGACGTTTTTGACTTAGCCTACGAGACTTCCCGGATCAAGATCTACCTATATGCCAAGTTTGGTCAAAATCGGCCGAACGGTGTGGATTTGTTAAGTAACAAACACAGAGACAGACAGCTAGTAGACGTTTTTGACTTAGCCTACGACACTTCCGGGATCAAGACCTACCTGTGTGCAAAGTTTGGTCGAAATTGGTCAAACAGTGTGGATTTTTATAAGGAACAAACCCACAAACAGACAAACAGACAGGCAATTTTTATATACATAGATTAATTTTATTCATGTACAAATATAATAGGCCTAATCAGTAAGTTGATAAGTTTCTGGTAAAATGACTGTGAGCTAATGAGAATTTGTAAAGTATATATCTATTTAGTAATGGACTTGATTCCTTAAAGAAATAATTTTATTTTAATTCATGTTAAATTTGACTGAATTATTGATAGGACACAGTGAGTGTGAAAATTAGGTAATTATATTAAATTATAATGTATTAATTGTTTAAATATGCAGCTTGGTTAATGGTAATCTATATAATAATGTTTTAAAAGGTCATTGTTGCTGCATCTAATAATAATAATGCTATTGTAGCATTCCTGAAGATGTAAAAGTAGCCCGAAACGTTGAATTGAAGTAATTTGATTTGAATCGGACTTATCTGCTTTACGAGCATTGGAATTACGGAATAGGCACAATCTGATCGGAGAATATGAAAATTACTTTTGAAATTATAGAGGATCCTTCAAAATGCAGATATTAATATGAATTACCATTAGCATTTTTTATATATTAAAATCATAATAATTATTGGCAGTAACGTACACATTCAGCATCAGAGGTTTGACATTATTATATTTCGTTCAATTAATTCTGACCAATAAATTGAAATATTTCATGAAATGAAAATTTATTTATTAATTTGGCTCTGGTTGCATTCCGGAGAATTCATAACAAAATATTAATTTGACATTTAATATCTGTCAAAGAAATGAGCTGTTTTAATAACGAGAGGTTTGTAAAGTATTCCAATATACGCCATTTATTAGAATTTGATCGACATATGTTTGCTGTTGGGTTGACGTATATTGCCTGTGCTCAAACTTTTTCAAGTAAAGTATCATTTTGCAGACCGAATAATCCAAAAAATGATCTAAAATATTTCCTCATCGTATCATGATTCCGTTTATAATTGACCCTAGTGATATTTGAAAAAAAAAATGATGGTCATTTAGTGACGGGATCTTTGACATCATGTGGTAGTTTCCTTCCAGAAAACAAGAGGTAACAAACAGGAAAATAATTATTGCAATTTTTGTGCTGGTAAATCCTCTTTGGTAGCCTTTGTTTTGTCATCCCAATATATGGTTTCACAGTCAATGGAATATAATAGGTCAGATTCCAGATTTTTATCAGTCTTGTCTTTAAGGTATGTTTAATGCTTGCTAATTTTATTAGTAGTTTTATAACCAAAAGAGAAATCATACGCATCATATTCCTTAAATGTTCTTTCAATAGTTTCAGACAGCCCCTTTATATATGTGTATGATTTGAAAGTTTTATTTATTTTATTAGCTGATAAAGGAGGTGATGTTGACTTCATATTTGTATTTTTATGCCAAGCCTTTTTGATTAAGTGTGTGGGATAAAGGTTTTTTTTTTTTTTTTGTAAACATACGGAACACTTCTTCTTTAACACCATTTAAATATTTATTATCCGTTAAATGCACAGCCCTTCTCATAAAGTTATCTAATACATTCCTTTTCTGGTGTTCAGGATGGAAAGATAAATAGTTTAGGATCCTGTCAGAACTAGTTTCTTTTTTTGCCCATCTAGTTTCAATCAATTTGTTCACACGCATTATTTCCATATCTGATTTTCCCATTGTTCTCTGTTTCATAAGTGAGTTTTAAGCTCTTCTAAAAAATATTTCAAATCTCTCTCTTTCATTATTACTGGTTGTATCATCTATGTATTTCATAATTAGCTTAATGTCTACTTTAGTTTTGTCTTTTGTATGTGATATTAATCTATTCATAGTTTTGCGAGAAAATGCTACAGATAGAACATTCCCCATTCAAAGAGCAAAGAATATTGTAGAATGACTAACTACCAAAACGGAGATGGGCGAAATGAGAAATATCGGGTACGGCACTCGGAATAAATTAGGACTAAAAATTAAAAAGAAAGGATGTGACGGTGGAGTGGCTGATTGGAATGGCCGAGGAGTGAACTAGAGGCTGAAGAGCATTCTGCAATTAAAGGTAAAAGGACGGAATGGACAGGGAGCCGCCCAGGAGTATTGTCCCAGAACAAAGGGAAGTGTCTGCTCTCGACAAGCAGTAGTTGCTTCACCTCTTCTTATCAGCTTCCTGTCTCCTCAGCTAGCCCAGTAGCCGCCGGCACCACTGCCGATGACACCCCCTTTTCTCTCCTACTACTTCTTATCTCTCTCTAATACCCCGCTTCCTCTAACGCCGGGAGTAGCCGCCAACCTTTTCGACCAAAGGGATCGATCCATTAGTGGGTTCATAATTATCATTCACTCCCTGGAAGGGCATTCTGAGGTAGAAACAGTGAGATCTGAACCTCATGGGAATGGCACTGGTTAGGTTAAGGGCCGACAATTTGGTCGTCACCACCAAAAACTATAGTGTAACTATGATATCAAGAAATGGTTAGTATTCGACTAAGAGAAAGGTCAGACATAAAAAAAAAACTCCCACTCGCAGGAAATGCTGTCATCTTAGCGCGGTTCCGTTATCATCCCTAGTGTCATTTCAAAAGATTGAAATAGAAACAGTTATTATTTTGGTTCCACCTTTCGTGAAATGCTTTTATGGCCCCAGATACGTGACAAAGGGCCTACGTACTTACCTCGAAATACACCCTACAGCAGGGTCGGCCAGCCTCCACTATCCACGGTAATACTAACTAGAAATAATAATTTCACAGTTCGATGCATTGAAAAATATCAAAACGTTTCTCATTTTTTGTCTTCTTCTACTATAATACTAATTCTACAAATAAATGCGATTAAAAACAACCAATTAAAAAGTGGACTACATAAACACGTTCAAAAGAACAAAACAAACACATTTCTCCGATTGACATCGCCTAATCGAAAATTGCTTAATAATCTTTTTTGTAGAAAGGTTTGAGGTGTTAGGATAGAATAGAATGGCCGGAAGTGCCGAATAAAAAATATACATTGATTTAGTCTTAAATAAATGTATTTAGGACCGTTATATTCCAGCAGGAAAATTCTAGTATTATGCAAAATAAATGTAATGAAGACAAAATTAACATTTGTCAAATTGTTGCTAAATCCAAACGACATGCTTTATATTTATTAAATATGTTTAAATAAAAGGAACTAAGGCATTCAAGCTTTCTAAAACATTTTACAGATAAATCATCGGTCAAATTGGACGGCCTCAGGATTTTTCTTAATTTATCGGAAATTTCATCTTTTAACGCCTAGGGATGTCTAGCGTCTGATCTCATTACAAAAAAAAGTTTTACAATAAGTACAAAAATTCACCACAAAAGAATTTTTTAACGGCTAAAGGTTTTATCTTTATTTTATTTGTCACTGTTTGCATATTTTCAGCAATTATGTGTTAACTTGCTAAGGATTGTGTTAATCACACAGATCCATTTTAACCCTTAGTCCCGGAATGGACTACGTACAGACTCGTCTTTACCCCGTCTCTCTCCTCAGACGGGGATGTATTATCCCCTAAACGCCCCGATTCTCGCTCTACATTCCGCCCTATTATAAGCTCTTTTTTTTTTTAGGTTCTTTCTATTGTCTTTAATTTTCAAAAAAATTGGAGGCCCGGTGGCCGTGAGCGTTAAGGCGCGAGAACTTAACAGTCCGTGCAAAAGGGTCATGGGTTCGATTCCCACTAGGGGTGGTGTCTTGTCTTTAGAAAAAAAGAAAAGGCATCAGCCCTATCCTGGCTAGAAAAGGGTGGTAACCTATAGATAACCCGTCCTAAAATTCGTAGTTAATATTAAATGGACGTTAAAATTTAATAAATTATAAATAATTTAAAAATTGACCAGTTATCTTTTATTTTATTTAGAAATTATAATTATTACTTTAGCATAAGAAAAGATTAATTCAAAATAATTTAAACTAAAATTATTAATTTCGTAAAATAAGTTTTTTTTTAAGAAGGTTAATAAGGTTTTTATTTTTAGATTTTTGTGTTCACATATTAGTAATATATATATATATATATATATATATATATATATATATATATTAATAAATATTCTTTTTTTAGTGCTTCCACTGCGAATTTAATTGTTTACACTGTGTAAAAGGCCTTAACACTTTCTGGATGTAAGGAAGGACGAGACTGCAATATATGTTCTTCCCAGAAGTCTCGCCACTCTACACTCAACGCCACTCTAATATGGTGGGGCTGATATGCATAAGCCAATATACTGGTACTTCGTCGTCTAGGCCAAAGCCGCTCTCGACCAATATATTGGAACTTCGTCGTCTAGGCTAAAGCCACTCACCACCAGTATTATTGGTACTTCGTCGTCTAGGCCAAAGCCGCTCACCACCAATATATTTGTACTTCGTTGTCTTGGCCAAAGTCGCTCACCACCAATATATTGGAACTTCGTCGTCTAGGCCAAAGCCGCTCACCACCAATATATTTGTACTTCGTCGTCTTGGCCAAAGGCGCTCACCACCAATATATTGGTACCTCGTCGTCTAGGCCAAAGCCGCTCTCGACCAATATATTGGAACTTCGTCGTCTAGGCTAGAGCCGCTCACCACCAGTATATTGGTACTTCGTCGTCCAGGCCAAAGCCGCTCACCACCAATATATTGGTACTTCGTCGTCTTGGCCAAAGCCGCTCACCCCGAATATATTGGTATTTCGTTGTGTAAGGGTTAAAATCAATTCAATAATCGCGACATCTGCCCCTCCTCTCTCTACCCCTTTTTCTCCCGTTTTTTTTTTTTTTTTTTTTTTTTTTTTTTATTTATTTTTTTTTTTTTTTTATGCAGTTGTCTACATTGATAAAAGCAGATTCAATAAATGTTTGAGTCCTAATACCCCTGACTTGTTGAAGAGCAGCTGCTACAGGTGCTCCAATCCCATCTTTTCTCTGGAAAGGCTTTATTCTGGAGCAGGTACAACACATTTTCCACGCTATTGCCTCTGTCATCCGTCACATCATGAGACGCCAAACAACTCTCTAGTTGTTTTTCTAGTTTTGGCTGTTGGCTATATTGATTAAGAAATATAAGAAGCTCTGAATGACATGTACGCATTAATATTATTTGATCATAGTGGTTTTGTTATTTTATTTCAGAGTCAAGTTTTACATAACATTTCAAATAGACATACATATATGTATATGTATATCCCCCCAAAAAAAAAACATAAATGTGAAATAGAGGCCAAGTTCCTCCCCCACAAAGAAACACTCCCTTCCCCAAAAATATCCCCTCCTAAAACCCCCCAAAAACGCCTTACCATCCTACATTCCAAAAAAAGTAGTATGATTTAGTGTATGAAGTGCACCATATTTTCAACCAAAAATATTTGCCAATACAAGAGATGATACAAGAAAGAAATGTCATTACTTGGAAGACCTCGTAGTTACTTACTAAGAACAGTAAAGACACTTCAACTGAACTTTTAAAACAACAATAAAAATACTTATATCCAGTTACTAAAATATCACTTTCCTCAAACAGGTATATTCTTAAACTTGGCAATGTTTTATTTGTGCCGAAATTATCTTTAGAGAAAAAACTAAACATTGCCAAGTTTAAGAATATACCTGTTTGAGGAAAGTGATATTTTAGTAACTGGATATAAGTATTTTTATTGTTGTTTTTAAAGGTCAGTTGAAGTGTCTTTACTGTTCTTAGTAAGTAATTACGAGGTCTTCTAAGTAATGAACTTGGACATTTCTTTCTTGTATCATCTCTTGTCTTGGCAAATATTTTTGGTTAAAAATATGGTGCACTTCATACACTAACTCATACTACTTTTTTGGAATGTAGGATGGTAAGGCGTTTTTGGGGGGTTTTAGGAGGGGATATTTTTGGGGAAGGGAGTGTTTCTTTGTGGGGGAGGAACTTGGCCTCTATTTCACATTTATGTTTTGTTTTTTTTGGATCTCATTACTTTTTTCTAAGTATTAATTAAAATTTAGTTGCCGCATGCCTACTGGCTTTTGTACTTCTTATAAAACCAGGGTCTTTGGATTCTGCATAAAGTTCTCCTTACTGCTTGATATTTGATACCAATAATCAACCTACACACATCTAATCACTAGACTAGAAAAGTTAGAAGCTCTTCCAGATGACATTACTCTAGAGGACAAATTGATTGCTCTCTTAACTAAACTATTGCACTGTAAAACACAGGAACCTTATCCCGAGGATAAAGATCACAATAGGGAAAGTGTAGAAGGCCTTCAAGAAAAAGATAAGAAGATTGGGTTTGTGATCCTAAACTTCGTAATTTAGATTGCTCGACTATGAAAAACTTAGTATCTGCTTTCAAGTATATTATGCAGTTAACCCCTATGACTTTATTTACTACATTTAAGAAAGAAGTCACAACTCTTGTTGTTAAGATGCGTCGAAATGTTTCTCAAAACATCAAATATAGGTTCTCCTTAACAAGAAGATTCATTTGATACCCCGCATGATGGGTTTCAGAAGGAATGATGGCTTTCCGATGGAACAAAAAGTACAAAACGTCATAGGTAATATGACACTCCCATATCAAGACCTACCTGCGTGCCAAGTTTGGTCAAAATATGCCAAACGGTGTGAATTTGTATAAGGAACAAACATATAGACAGACAGCTGAAAACCCTTTTTTACCTAGCCTAATGCATTCCCCGGACCAAGGCCTACCAGTGTGCCAAGTTTGGTCAAAATTGGTCAAACGGAGTGAATTTACAAAGAACAAACATGCAGACAGACAGCTGATAGACGATTTTGCCCTAGCCTATGACACTACCCGGATAAAGACCTACCTATGTACCATGTTTGGTCAAAATCGATCAAATCGTGTGGATTTGTATAAGGAATAAACAGTTAGGCAAACAGCTGATAGACGATTTTGAACTAGCCTATGACACTCCCCGGATCAAGACCGACATGTGTGTCAAATTTTGTCAAAATCGGTCAAACGGTGTGTATTTGTATAAGGAACAAGCAGACAGACCGACAGCTGATAGGCAATTTAACCTAGCCTATGATTCTCCCCGTATCAAGACCCATCTGTGTCCCAAGTTTGGTCAAAATCGGTCAAACGGTACGGATTTGTATAAGGAACAAATATACAGACAGACAGCTGGTATAAGAATTTGACCGAGCCTATATGCGTCTAATTGTTTCTTAAAACATCAAATATAGGTTCTTCATACCGAGACGATTCATTTCATACCCCACATCATGGGTTTCGGACGGAATGACGGGTTTCCGAAGGAAGTACAAAACTGGCACGCCCCCGCCACGGAAGCGGAGTCAAACACCACTTTTCAGGATTTTTCGATTTTTTCCTTTAATAACACCTTAATATCTATCATCATGCAAAATTTCAAGTCTCTAGCATCATGGGAAGTGCCTAATAATTTTGATGAGTCAGTGAGTGAGTGAGTGAGTGAGTGAGTGAGTGAGTCCTATAAATCCCGATTTTCGATCGCTTTTATCTCAGAAACTATTCGAGGTAGAATTATGAAAATGTCCAGTTTTACTCACATCTAGTAGTATAATACCTGTGTAAAATTTCATAACTTTATCTTTACCTGGTTGAATGTTAAGAGAGGGTAAAAATCGGCTCTAAGACCTCCTGTAATATACACACAGTATGCTTAGGCCGGAACTTGGCCTAGCGCACTACACCATCTTAATAATATTTTCATTAATTTATTTGATAAAAAATAAGAAAATGGTATTATAGGACTATATTTCATCTGGAAATTAAAATCAATTTTAAATTTATGACAGATCGATTATCGATCAGCTGACTATTTGACACCATATTGGATTCGTTCAGTCAATGACCAGTCTAGACGAGGCCCTGCTAGTGGAAGGTTCCATTCCTCAGGTTGAGGCTGAATTTAATGTTTAAGTGTGTTCCCCTGAAGAGGCACCAAAAAGGGTGCGAAACATGTAGGGAAGATAAATAAAAGTGTAAAAGTGTGTGACGATATTTTATTGACCTTCCGCCTTATTCGCCAGTTATATATATTTGAACTAAGGGTCATTTAATGAATGATTTAGTTTATTTTTACAACGGAATTCTCTCTTTAGATCAAAATAACGAATACCGAGTTACGTTGAAATATAACAAAAACTACGGCTGGTATGGTCAAATTAATGTTTTGGGTCCGGGGTAAACCCCTCTCCCGGTGGACCGATTTTGGTGGTTAACGAACTCGTTCAATCGTTTGCTATTTGAACGCTATATAACACGTTTCATGAAGAAAAAACAAAAACTATGGCCGCTATCGTGTTAACAGACATATATATATATATATATATATATATATATATATATATACACATATAGATATATATAAATATATATATATATATATACATATAGATATATATAAATTTTAACGGGGGTCATTTTCGGTGTCTACTAGGTAGGATCGATAAAGATTCGAAGAAATTTTTCAAAAATTCCGTCATGACCTCAATAGCTACTTTCCTTCGGAGGAAAGTGCTAAAAAAAACAAACTTCATCTAGTTCTTTTAGTAGTGGGCATTATTCTATAATATCGAAATATTGCTAATTATGTTTATAACGTTGTCAAATCTTATTTATACAAAATTCCTTATGATAAAAATATTTTCTACGATAAATTACCGAAATCAACAAATACAAAAGGTTAAAAAAAATAAAAGTCACTTAAATTTGGTAGAAGGTCAATAATTTAAAACAAACTGCCAACTTGATTTTGAGCATCCTTTTCCCCCTTCTCTCCTACCGACTTGCGGTATGACTAAATCTGAAAATGAATAAACCTATGTAAGGCATATTTTTTCATTTTTAAGAGACCACAAAAATACATACTTGTTTTTTTGTTTTAACAAATAACTATAATATTATTGACCATTAGTTTAACTTATGTATCATCTTGTAAGTCAGATAGACAAACTGGCAGCAATTACCGAATTTAAGGTTTATCGCTGAATAACAACAAGCAAGTATTAAAAAAAATTGCTAAAAAAGTAGACATGATGAAATTTTTTTAGTTATTTTTTTCAGTATCAGCAGAAAAAAAATCGAGTACGTAATTTTTTTTTCGCCTAGCGCTTTACATGGGGCTACTAAATGAGAAGAAGTTCACATATGAAGTATCGTCGTTCTCTTTGGGCTGTTTCACCATTACTACAGTTATACTGTTTCCCCATCAAGCTTTTTTTTTAAGCTCCATTATCTTTGGGAAACTAATCTCATGCATTTTCTTGGTCTCAGTCCTGTGTAATTGATAACATAAGCAAAAAATGATTTCCTGTTATTCGCTAAAAGCTTCACATTCCAAAGGAGTTTCCTTAGCGTTGGCGGATTATTGCTGTGGCTACTTATCCAGTATTGCATCCAGCCCTAAATATTCAAAGGGCTATTTAACCGGTCTTGTCAGACCTTAATGTTCAATTATGAAATCTCAACTGCCTTCCCTCCTCCTCAGCCCGCATCCTCGTCGAACAATAATTTTCTAATTGAGAGTCTTAGAAATATTCCATCAGGATTTTTTTTTCTTCCGCATCCGGCTCAAGGGCGCTTATTTTTTATCGTCCCGCCATCTATTGAGCGATGAAGAGAAGAGTAAAGGTAGTGGATGGATTTGTGACAGTGGCGTGGAGCGATCTCCCAGGTGCCCCTTCCATTGTACGTCCCTATTCCCCATTTAGTTTGGGGGGGGGGGAGCCCTTTCATCTCATGCCGACCACCGCATATTTCATAACTGCACTCACCCCTACCCCTCTCTTCTCCTCCCCTTCCACTCTCCTCACTCAATCACTCAATTAGAAGCTGCGTTTAATCATTGACTCAGTCTCTTGTCGGCATGGCTCAAAAGAACTATGCTGCGGCTTGCCTTCAGCACATGAATTAGCTGACTGTGTAATGAGAGTACCGTTAGCGTTAAACATCAAACATCTAAAGAGAAGAAATACCACGATTTCCAATCGTTTTCGACATATTTAAAAAAATATACGAAAATCCCAAAGAGTTTCATGTATATTAAAATAAAATATATTTTCTTAAGTAACTGGGTTAAAACATTAACTTATATTAGCGACGTTTCGAACCTGTTTAGGTCCATCGTCACACATCTACATAAAATAAAAGTAAAATGAGGAATAAGGAGGAAACTTCTCCTACGTCACTAATATCACTAATACAATAAATGAGGTATATAATAATACAATAAGACCTGAACACGACTTAATATAAGGCACCTAATATATTGTATTATTAGACAGGGTGTGGCGCAATGAATGGATACTATGGTACCTGCGGGTAGAGAGCGTTGTGGCGGTTCAGAAAAATATGTTTTATGTTTAGTAAAAGTCCTTCGGTTTTCGATATATTTGACATTTTCGAAAATTCGAAAAAAATACGCCCTTTGCCACACGTTTTGGTGGTCCTACCTGGCCGAGGGGTAGTTACCCTGAATTCAATGGGATAGGAAGGACCTCGTTGTTAAAAAAAATTAAAAACATAGTTTACACGGAGGTGCTAAAAACTAGCAGTCGAAGCACCTAAAAAAAACAAGTTTTACATTAAACTAGGCTTTGACTCATTGAAATAGGAATTTATTTAGTATTAAATGCTGTAAATACAGCTTGTCATAGCATTTTAGAATCTCCATGAAACAAGAATGTTTTTCCTTAACTTGGCCCACAGGTAATAATTTTTTTGTTTACACCAGTTTAGGTTAATGTTTTGGTCGTGACACCAAATAGAGTGGCAAAGGGTGAATTTTTTTGTAATGTTCGAAAACGTCGAATATCTGAAAAATCGAAGGAATTTTACTAAACCGCCACAACGTCTTCTACCCGCATTTACCATATTACCCATTCATGATGCCACACCCTGTATACCTCCTTTATTGTATTTGTATTGATATTAGTGACATAGGGGAAGTTTCCTCCTTATTGTTCAATTTAACTTTTATTTTATGTATGAGCCTGACGCCGGACGCCTCTTTAGGTGCTTCAGCCTACCAGTAGAAATCCACTTAGGCTGTGATACAAAGGCTACGTCACGGTTGAAGATCCTCTTAACTCCTTAGAGAAGTCATCTATTTAAAAATCGATACAGTCGAAAGTAAAGGACATTCGATAATCAGAAGAATAACATCGATTTATTTAAATTTGTTTTTACAGCTAACGTTTTTTAACATGACTTAATTTTACTTCAAATATTCATTTTAATTCTGTTATTAATTTTAAATTGGAACATTATATTTAATTTATTTATTTGTTAAATATTGTGAGAAAATACATGCGGGTTACTAAGGTATGAAAAAATATAAATAATAAATAAACAAAACGAAATACAATTATCCAAAAGAAAATGAGTCCAATGAAGAAAAAATTCTTTACTTTTAGTCTATCGCTACAATTTTTTTTTCGTTTTAAATCTAAAAATATGTTATTTAAATGTTGTACTTCTGTCTTGTTATTTACAATATTTAAAATTTCTTTGTACAAATATTAATTGATTCAAGAAAAGGTTCTTGGACGTAAAATTAAAAATAGTTTCTCAAGAATACAGGATAAAATAAAGGATAAAGAAAAAAATAAATAAATAAAAATTGACCGCGCTGACCGCAATATAGAATAGAATAGAATAGAATAATCTTTATTTCCAAAAACTCGTTTTCGAGATATGGACACGTCATATAATAATATTATAATACATTTGCAAATTTAAGTCAGGATGCCAGTCTTGATGCTAAATCTATTTCAAATAAATCCTCAACTGTATAACACGTTGTTTGTCGGAGTATATATATATATATATATATATATATATATATATATATATATATATATTTATATATATATTGGTGAATCATCGCAGCAGTTAAGGAAGAGGATAAAACAAAAGAAATAAAATATTTAAAGAATATATCTTTTAATTGTTAAGGTGGGATTATGTATTATAATCATCAGTAGTTGTTTTTTTTATTAGCATTTTTTGTTATTATTATTTTTTTCTATCTAGGATTTTTATTTTATTTTTAATTAATATTATGAGTACTTATTTTTTTATTTCATAAGATGTGATCATGAAACATTCATGAGTAAACTCATCATCCTTAACTAAAGTACTTTATTGTTTTACTCAATAGGCAGTAAACGACATCCAAATTTTGCGCATCGTAATTTTATGATGACCCCATGCCATGTAATTTAAGGACGTATTCAAGTACGGAGGATCAGAAGAATTTATCGGAAATAATTTTTAAAAGTGATTTCTTGACATGTTTTTTTTTTCTAATTTTTTATTAAATGTGACGTTCGTCTTTTGTACTCTATCCTTTAACACTTGAGTTGAGTGCTACCTCTGATTGAAACTCCTCCATTTGTATAAATAGTATTCATTTCATTGAATTCTTAGAGGCAATAAAGCAGTGACATTATCTTTTAAAGAATTTATTATTTATGTGCGAAGTGTTTCGTGCCTTTTTTCGAACCTGGCCAGGTGCATTTTTTGTTAAGAAGTCTTCTTGCTACCGTGTAATCTCAATGGAGGCTGGTTTTCTCTATGATACTGCTTTGCTGATAAGAATAAATATTAAATATATATATATATATATATATATATATATATATATATATATATATATAAATATATACACTTAGATAAATACACATCAATATTTAAATAAGTAATTTAAAAAGAATTCTCTTCTTCTTCGCTTTTAATACATTTATCTTTGCCCTACTTGTCTTACGCCTTTTTTGGTGCCACATTCTTGATATAAATTATAAATTAAAAATCTACAGCCTCAATTTTGAAGAGATGTTCCATTCCATTGTACGGCCACGTCGAAACACTTAAGTGGAAAGTTTTCTCCATCAAGTTGAGGCTGTAAGTGTTGTATTTATAACACATTTCCTTGAAGAGGCACCAAAAGGGCGTAAAACATGTAGGGAAGAAATACATGCATTGAAAGTTTATAGTGAAGACAATTCTTATATTTTAATAATGTGTCATTTAATTATTAATTGTATAAATTCAAGTTAAGTGTTTTTGATTTGCGATGATATTAAAAGCTGTCTATTATTGTTTAAGATATTTATGGCTTTATCGGATCTTTTTAAATTTCCAGTGAGAGAAATCAACCTTGTGGAATTGATATTTATACACTGGAACTAAATCATATCAGGAATCACACATTACACTAAATTTTCTTAAATGTACATGTTGTGCTTTAAATATTTTTCCTGAGGCCTATTTGTAAAATAATAAATATTACTTAATCATAATCCTCACATTTCATTTACATAACGTTAGAAAGAGGATTTTAAATTCCCTGAAATCCTGGCCATTTTGGATACATTTAAACGATGCTGTTCAATTAAAATCCTGCTCAAATTAATATCTGCCCGATAGCCATTATAACGAGACTTGTAATTATATTGTTTAATAATGTGAATAATCAGGTTTTTAAAGCAGGCAATTTTAATCGGACGTAATAATTGGATATGAGGGGGTCAAAGTATTAAAGCGGCGTAGCATTTTAATTAGAATTACAAGAGCAAAAAGGCAATTTTACTTGAAATTTGAGGAATGGAGTTCTTGAATAATTATAATTTTCAACGAATTCAAAAGTATTATTTGAAATTCCTCATTTACTCATTCTATCAATTTAGATATTAACAATTCCTATTTGTTTGTATTTTATTAATACGTATATTTTTTATACATAAATATGTGTATATACATTCATACATAGACGTCAAGTCGTATGTTATACGAAGACTATAAACCAACTTCCGTAGCTTAGAATAACAAATTGTTGTTGATATCGTGTTAGCAGTCACAGACACATACTCACACATTTGTGAGATATACATATACTACGGAAACAGCTAATTAGGTTTCATTAACCCTTTCGAGTCTCCTGGTATACAGTATGTACCAGTAAATGTTTTATATAACTGAATCCTTTAAATTCGGTTCACAAAAAAAATTTTGTTGTATTTTCTCCAAATAAAATATTGTCAAGAAGATTAAATAATTATTTGTAATCCTCAAATAATCTCGAGAGCGTTTAGCGATGAAGTACTTTTAATCATGGAAATATCATTCATTTTGAAGGTTAAAACGTTTTCGACTGAGATGCTTCAAAAATTGACCTTATGTAATATCCTTTCAGATGGTCATGAGCAACGAGATCTTTTTCTAATATAAAATTCGGTGCTAATGACCCTGGCAGTCGGAGCACCTAAATTTAAAAAAAAAATTAATTATTTTTATAAGAATGTCTATCGGGGTCTCCCGTGGTCTAAAAGTATATCTTGACGTACCGGCACTGATGGAAAATACTGACGGTATAGTGAACTTTAAAGGCTCAGACTGTAAATGTTAGCCCTGAACAGGTGGGTATACCTAAGTGTGGCGTCGAATTACAGTGTATTACCCTTTATTGTAACAGTACAAACTGATACACTTTACGACAGTCAGTTATGCGGCTTTGGTAGAAACTAACGAAATATACATTAAAAACTATTCTTAACTGTACAGTACCGAATACCGCTGCTGAATCGCATAGTATTTGCCATTGTTGGGCAAAAATCATTCAGACTAATGAATAATGAATAAATTTGTTATTTCATTCTGAATAATGAATAATATTTCATTCATTATTTAGGCAATTCAGTGACGTTTTGAATAAAAATGATTTATTTGAATGAAAATTGTAATCAAAATAAAGAGTTGTACAAAAATAATTGCAAGGTCCGGACTTGAACCGGAAGTTTCACAGATCGATCCGGAAGTGGGATGAATGTAATGGCCTTAAAGTAATTATGAGAGACCAAAAGTAAACCGGAAGTGAACCGGAAGTACCCGGAAACTGGACAGATCCACCCGTTGAGTCAAAAGTAATTTTGCAGGCCGGAAGTGTACCAGAAGTGAACATTTAAGTGGCATGTTTGTTAAATTTCACGAATGAAAAATAATGGATTATTCATCATGCAAGAATAATTGAATCAATCAAAAAATCTTATTGAATAAAAATTGATTGAATAATAAGCCAACCATGTTATTCAAAGAATAAAAAAATCAGTGGATGAATAAATTCTTATTCAATAAAAATTGTATTTGAATGATTATTGAATAATGCCCTCTCTGCTATTTATCCACGAGTATTGAGGTGTCGTTAGTGTTAATAATAAAAAAAAATAATAGAAACGATAATTATAATAATAATAAATGATTGTTTTCTATAAAATGGAAATATTCTTCTGTTGGCAAACTTTGGAAATATGTAGAATGAAATAAGACGCAGGCCCGCAAAGCATAGTATTGCAGGTAAGCATTGCCTTCCAAAACTCGGCGCAATGGACTTCCGTGAACTTGATTGTGACCGATATGCGAGGTTGTTATTTGATTTATTTATTTTTTTATGTCACAACTGCTTCTAAGGCCATTACCGTCGGGCGATCTAAAGGTTGCCACCCGTTCTAGGCAGAAGACAATTTTAAAGGATTTGTGGTAAATTCCTGTGCCTAAATCAATGATGCTGACATATATTAAAAAATGTAATAGAAGCCTATGGAAACCTAAAAAATTCTAAAAGAATCGTATATTTTCCACAAAACTTAGACTATAATCGTCTCCTGTAAAAAAATAAAATTCCTTATTCTTCTTGTTACTGTAGCTAATGAGGTTATAAATAGAATTGTTTTCTACTTCATATGCTTTATTAACCGTAACCAGTTCCAAGCTATTCTGTTCCTCCTCAAAGGACATTTCAGACAAATGTTTAGTAATACATATATCTATTGCTTCAGAAATATAGTAAATGCTGAAATGAGTTTATTTACAATAAAAGCACTTAGCACAGCTCGTTCGGTCGATAAACAATTTATAATGTACTTGGCAGAATCTGAGAATTTCTGAAATGAAGCATGAGTCACACGCCAAACCCCTATCCGAAGACACTATATAAAACTCGCAAACAATAACATTTCCATATATATATATGTATATATATATATATATATATATATATATATATATATATATATATATATATATATATATTCCTTCCGAAGTGTCCCCCAATCTTTAATCAGAGTAAAAAGTGTGTGTACCAAGTGCGGGAAGGATGGGACATCACCATAATCCTGTGAAATTAAATAATGTTTTCAGAATGGCTTCTTCACGCTAAAACAAATTTATTGATTTTGACTTAGAAATCAGAAAAATTTAGACTCAAATAATTTTTTTTTTCTAAAACAACAAGGTACCATTTTAAAGCTTATAAAATAAGGCAACTTTTGAGGCGTAGGCAAACCTCTAAGCCTACACTAATAACAATAGTTCACATCTGTTTGGCTCTTAGTATAGCTCTCAATTTACATGACGACATTTGAATAACGGGTGTTTCCTATTGGAAATTTAATGTATATTGTAAATATGTGGTCGTTATTTGCAATACATTAACCAGAAATCCGGAAAACACAGTTTTCCTTCTAAAATAACAATAGTTTTGAAAATAGACAAAAGTTTGAATAGCTCTGCTACATGTTGAGATAGGACGCTCATTTCTGCGTCCCTGAAATACAAATGAGGTGCAGAATAAACTCCTAAAGTTATGACATCATGCGGTACACCCTGTATAAAGAATCGTTACGGAACTGCCAATTAGTGTTCTTAAGTAAAAACGGAAAATAAATATATGAAGGATGATTTAGGTATTTATTGGTAAGAAAAAGGAATAAGATTGGCTACTAATTATTAGGGGTTTATATTGAGGAGCGTCTTAATTTAGTAGATTTAACTCAGTCGATAAAGATAAGTAATCCTCGATAAATATTTATCGCGTATTGTTCTGGGTGGATGAGGGAATGGATGTAGGAGAAAGGATGGCTTGGTAGATAAGGATTTGGATCAGTGTCTGCCGGAGAGACCAGATGGCTTATTTCCTTTTTATAACGCGCCTGCAGATAAAGTCCGTAGGGGGTTGGTACAGCTTACAGGGGAGTGAAGCGGCTGACGCTTGGGGGCGGCAGTGACTCATCCAGATTGATTATCTGGTTGTTTTGGGGCTGCCGCTTTGATTAAAATATTGTTAATACATATTCGGAAGTCTGTCGGCGGGGGGGGGGGGGGGGGGGGGGGTGAGGAGTGGGGGGAGGCCGAAGGGTAGGGGAGGGGCCGGGTGACAGCGTTGCCTAGCGACAGCTGGATTGATTGGCCCTCTACAGCAATGGCCGTCCTTTTGTTGTGGCTCGTATCACTTTCACACGTGATACTCCTCCCGCGAAGGTGCCCTTAAATTAAAACGGATTGCCGGCAGAGGCTCCACCCCGCTCTTTGCCCTTGGGCTCTTTTCAAAAATTCACTAACCCTTCCACTGATCGTCACCCTCCAGTGTTTGAACCCCCGGCGCCGGCAGAGTTGAATTTCTCGCCTCACCACCAGACTCTAGTAATTCCATATCAATCGTACCACGTAGTTCTGATTATATTTTGCCCTCAGATAAGTGATGTTATTAATATAAAAATATTCTTCGACAGGCTTTAACCTACTGCCAGGCGCACCATTCTGATTCAGGTGATGGGGTGCCCACTGCATTGTATGCGGAAAGTCCGTAAACTTCTATAAACAGTAAAATTGTTTAATTGGGAAACAGCTACATCTATTTCCCACCTAATTTAGGAAACTCTGTTTGATTCTTATCCATTTGATAAACTTTGTATTCACATATTTTTTAAAATTATTTAAAAACAAATTAGTATTCAAATTGGTATTCGAGCTAAATCTATATATATAAAAAGTCCGACTCGCAGGAACTGCCTCATCTTAGCGCGGTTCCGTTCTTATCCCTAGTCTAATTTCGAAAGATTAAAATAGAAGCAGTTATTATTTTGTTGAGAGGAGATCGTTGAATGTTGATGATGCAAGGTAGGGATTGTCGGGGTTCGGTCACTGCTACTTAATAATATATACCCCATATGTGTATGTATGTGGGCATATATATGTACATATGTGTGCGTGTATAAGTGTATTTGTATATGCTTATATATAAATATATAAATATATGTATATATATATATATATATATATATATATATATATATATATATATATGTTAGGTATATTTACATAGATATGTGCATATATTAGTGTTAAATATGTCCTACTTGTATTTACAGCCCTGATGAAGGCTTGAAGTTCAAGCCGAAACGTCGGCACAATAATAAAACCATTTTTACGATAAAATGTAGTTTTATTAAGTAGCAGTGACCGAACCCCGACAGTTATTATTTTGGTTCCACCAGGCTTGAAAGGTAGGATTTACAATCTTACCTGGAAGGGTCAGCAACACTTGAAACGGTCCCGCTAGTTACAAGGTCTTGGAATCTTGGAACTCTATGTTTCTAACAATAAATTGTTTTTGTTATTTTACTTAACCTGTTTTATTTTCGAATACATTATCCAACTATAAGCAATTAAAAAATAACAAGGAATAAAAAACAGACAAAAAGAACAGTTCGAATAAACGAAATCAATTACTTTAAAGCTTTAAACTCTTATTTCTCCGATTGACATCGCCTAATCAAAACTTTCATTAGAACCTTTTATGTAGAGCATTTAATAAGCTTTCTAATGGTATTCTTCCGTTTACCAAGATTTTCAACCGTTTTCGAGATATTAATGAAAGTTTCCAAAATTTAAATTATTTCTAGCAACAGAAAATTGGTCTCATTTTTCATATCCTGTTTTACACACAAACTTTTCCAACATAAGAAATTAAAAAAATAAAAAGCAATAAAAAACCAAGGGAAAGAGACAAAAATTACAAAAAGAACGACAAAAACCCGTTCATAAGAACAAAACAGACGTATTTGAAGTTTTAAACACTTATTTCTCCGATTGACATAACCTAATCAAAAATAGTTTTAGAATCATTGTTGTAGAGAATTTAGTAAGCTTTCAAATAGTTTCTATCCACCTACCACGATTTCCCAACCGTGTTCGAGATATTAATGAAAGTATACGAAGTTCCCAAAACTTTTCATGTCTGTTCATAAAATATTTTATTCTAACCCTTCCTTAACTCCAAACGTAACATAACTTTTAACATATTAGTTTTAATGAAAGTAGAAACTGCAGATAATGTTTCAACTAAATCCCGTCATTCTAAGTACCCAAACCAAAAACTGTATTCAAAAACTATTTTTCCAATTTTCTCGAAAACGGTTAAAGCTATCGCCTTGAAAATGGTTTCATTCGTTTTCCTAGCCCAAGAAGCCTATAAAAAGAGTACTTACAAGCTTATTAACTCAAAAACGTAAGCGTTACGATTTTTTCTGCGCGAATTTCGCCCCAACCGCCATCTTCCAGTTGGCGGATTTTGCTGGTTAACGAACTTGACCTTTCAAATTGGACGACGGATTTTTGTACCAAATTTCATCAAAATCGGACCATCAGGGAAGCCAGAAATGAGCGAACAGACAAATATATATATATATATATATATATATATATATATATATATATATATAAATAAATATATACATATATATATATATATATATACAAATTTGAACCACCGTTATTTTCGGTCTCTAGGGGTTCTGAAACGCGAAATGTTCTTGTCGGCACTTCCGGATTGTTTCATTGTATCAACCTTATAAGCGGGGTTCCTCCCTATGGGGGAGGGAGGAACCGCGCTAAAAATCACGTGTCTGTCTGTTTGTCCGTTTTTTCTGTTTGTTCCCTATACAAATCCACACCGTTTGACCGATTTTGACCAAACTTGGAATACTGGTAGGTCTTGATACGGGAAGTCTCGTAGGCTAAGACGAAAACGTCTACCAGCTGTCTGTCTGTATGTCTGTTCCTTATACAAATCTACACCGTTTGACCGATTTTGACCAAACTTGGCACACAGGTAGGTCTTGATACGGGGAGTGTTATAGGCTAGGTCAAAAACGTCTGTCTGTATGTTTGTTCCTTATACAAATCCACACCGTTCCAAGCCCCGCCTATGACTCTCCCCGTCCACACAGGGAGAGTCATAGGCTAGGTTAAAATCGTCTATGACTCACACTTCGGAGATCACGAGTTCGAAACAATGAATCCAAATAGTTACAGATTTGCGTTATTAGATTTTAATATTAAGTATTTGGTTTCTAATTTATTTATTTTTTTATATATGCAGAAAGTAGGCGTAGCATAGCAAGCCGGGCAACAGCTAGTATTTTATAAAACTTACAAACAAAACATATTCTTTAGAAATAATCAAATTTTCAAGTTTTTTTTTATACATAATCACACAGATCAGAGAAGTGAAATTAATTTTATAACGTAACTAATATATAAACTTCTGTATTGACATTCTGTACATCATTCAGTTTAATAAATATTGTTAGCAGTTTTCTTCTTTTTCCCCACTTTGATTGGTATCCAGTTGGTCAATGCAGTTTGCCAATGGTCTCCTGCTGGATGAACATGATCGGGCGCGTGCTCCATTTCGTCCAGCAGGCTATGATTCACCACATTCAAATTTCGGGAGTGACTATTATTCTCTTAGCTGATAGTAGCGATGGCCCATAAGATACGACAGTAGTAGGCAATAGGATTGCCTAAGGTACAAAGACAATCCGCTGAACGCCTCCACCATATACGAAAAATATCTAAGCATGCCGCAGTCAGTTGGGCGACGCTCCCGGCAGTGGCTTAATCCATAACTTTTTTTATTCTAACATTTTCTCCCCACATTCCTATTCAATAAACTTTCATTTGCAATGTAGAACCATATATATATCACGTAAGAGTTAAAGCTGGGAATTGTATAACGGAATTCCACCAGAAGTAACCGTGATCATAACTCTACCCAAATTACCTGGACAGTAAAAAGTCCGTCTCGCATGACTGCAACATCTTAGCGCGGTTCCGTTCATATCCCTAGTCTAATTTGGAAAGATTAAAATAGAAGCAGTTATTATTTTGGTTCCACCAGTCTTTTTTTTAAATTAATTATTATAATGGCGTGTCAACCCTTAAGGTCACTAACGCCATTCCTGTGAGTAGTAAAGTCTTGAAAGGTCATGATTTACAATCTTACCTGGAAGGGTCTGCTACACTAGAACCGAACCCGCTAGTGACAAAGTCTTGGAATCTTGGAAATCCATATCTCTAACATTAAATTGTTTTTCCTATTATTCTTAACTTTTTTTATTTTCAAATACATTATCCAACAATAAGCAATTAAAAAATAACAAGGAATAAAAAACAGGCAAAAAGAACAGTTTGAATAAGCGAAATCAATTACTTTAAAGTTTTAAGCTCTTATTTCTCCGATTGACATCGCCTAATCAAAACTTTCATTAGAACCTGTTTTGTAGAGCATTTAATAAGCTTTCTAATGGTATTCTTCCGTTTACCAAGATTCTCAACCTTTTTCGAGATATTAAGGAAAGTATACAAAGTTACCAAAACTTTTTATGTCTGTTAATAAAATATTTTATTCTAACCCTTCCTAAACTCCAAACGTAACAAAAATTTCAACATATTAGTTTTAATGAAAGTAGAACATGCAGAAAATGTTTCAACTGAATCCCATGATTCTAAGTACCCAAACAAAAAACGGTATTCAAAAACTATCTTTCCAATTTTCTCGAAAACGGTTAAAGCTATCGCCTTGAAAATGGTTTCATTCGTTTTCCTAGCCCAGGAATCATATAAAACGAGTACTTACAAGCTTATGAACTCAAAAACGTAAGCGTTACGATTTTTTTTGCGCGAATTTCGCCCCAAACGCCATCTTCCAGTGGGCGGATTCTGCTGGTTAACGAACTTGACCTTTTAAATTGGACGACGGATTTTTGTACCAAATTTCATCACAATCGGACCATTAGGGAAGCCAGAAATGAGCGAACAGACAAATATATATATATATATAAATAAATATATACATATATATATATATATATATATATATATATATATATATATATATATATACAAATTTGAACCACCGTTATTTTCGGTCTCTAGGGGTTCTGAAACGCGAAATTTTCTAGTCGGCACTTTCGGATTGTTTCATTGTATCAACCTTATAAGCGGGGTTCCTCCCTATGGGGGAGGGAGGAACCGCGCTAAAACCAACATAAAGAAATCGATTTTCCAGGTTGTATTTATATTCGTCTTTTTCTTTTGATAATGCTACAGGTTAAGTATGTATAACCTCGTGCAAAATTACAGTGTAGCAATTATCGTTCAATTTTTTTTTTTTTAATTCTTCATTTATGCTATTAGCTAATGACGCGGAGCATCATCATCCCCCAATAAATAATAGTAATAATAATAATTCTTCATTTATAAATAATTTTGTACAATTATAATATATTTTTTATTATATTACAAGGGGAGTATACAGTTATGGGGTCATCGATTTGGCCCATTTTTTCGAGTGATTCTACATCGAAAAATAGTAGACACGTGTCCGAGAGTTACGTCCAATGCGCTTTAGGAGCTGAGAAATAAAATAAATTAGGTCGAACATCCTTTATTTTATATATCGAGTTTGAAAAATGATATCGATATGATGATTCCTTCATTAATTTATTTCTTTCAGAGAGTAGATTAAAGAAAAAATACTGTCGTTATACAATAATTGATATTTCGTCCAATAAATTCAAGAATATGCTTACGTTTTCAAGTAAACTAGCATTATACATTTTTTTGTTTTACAGTAAAATAATAGCAGATTAAAAATCAGCACCCCAAGAAACCCCAATGTGGTAAATATTATCTCAAACAAAAAAATAATAATGTTTCCTAGTTCGGAAAAGATTAAAAATTTGTTAGCATAAAATTTACGTGACGTCTTGAAATTCAATCTTTCTCCTTGAGATAATCCGATTTTTACGAACTAAAGTTTACGAATTTAGTAAAGAGCCCAATCAGTGACTAGACTCTAGGACTGAGACATGCAACAACAAACTGAGACAGACCAAACCAACAGTAGCGGAATGGCCATCCAGCAGGAGAAGTACTCGGAGAGAAGAAGTCGACTCCGTATTGGACATACCCTACTTGCTCACGGATACCATATGACTGAACAGAACAGAGCTATTTGAGAACAATGTAACTAAGTACTCACAATGAAACATATACTGACAATCAGTGGACGACGAGAACATTTAGACATACCTGTGGACCTGACCGAACTTATAACAAATGACTGCCAACATATTGAAGCGATAATTAAACGTCATAAAAACATTAACATATGAACAAAAATTTAACTTATTTATATTATTTTATGTCATTTCATATTATCTCGCTTAACATTCTTTAACCTTTATTTTTAACGGGTAACGGTTTTATTCACTGATATAGTGTTATTATTACGAAATTACTCGAACATTTTTCAATGTTTTATGTGTCAGAGATAGATTATTTGTTCTGATTTTTATTAGTTTTGTTTTTGTTGCTTTTTATACTTCATTTCTTTAAAATACTTCTATTTCTAGTTTATAATTAGATGTATATGTAAGATCATATTAGCATATGATCCATATAGAAAAATGTAAACAATTTTAGTTATAAAAGATGTGACAAACTAAGTCAAATGGGCTATGTGAAATGTAACTAAAATTTAAAGGTTTGCAGTTTCAAGATTAAAAGTGATGACAAGACCTTGCTGAAATAGGGTTTATAATATGTGGACATATGAATCAAGTTGTATGAGGATGGATCTGAGGACGAAACGTCAAGTTAAAAAATGTAATTAGCTGATAAATAAAAATTGCTGAGGTGATGATCAAATGTGAATTATAGTGGAAATAATTTATACCTCGGAAATTCCTGTGGATAATCCTTGTATATACATACATGTATATTATTTTATGTCATTTAATTTTTTCTCGCTTAACCTTTATTTTTAACGGCTAACGGTTTTATTCACTGATATAGTGTTATTATTATGAAATTATTCGAACATTTTTCAATGTTTTATGTGTCAGAGTTAGATTATTTGTTCTGATTTTTATATGTTTTGTTTTTGTTGTTTCTTATACTTCTTTTCTTTAAAATACTTCTATTTCTAGTTTATAATTAGATGTATATGTAAGATCATATTAACGTATAAGTGTATAAAGTGGAACATGGATTATTCGAACTTCGATAATTCAAAATCGTCTTTAATTGGAATATTTCTTTCGGTCCCTAGAATTTAGGGCATAAACAATGTAAAAAAATCGTGGTTAATTCAAATAATATTTTGGATAATTCGAATTTTTACGAGCCTGTGCATCCAATGGGAAGTGGAGAGAGAGGCGGTCGATCTTAAATCTTGTGAAAATATTCCCCCCTCGGGTAAGGCGGATAGTAAGATACGGATGTAGGGGTTCCGAGACAAGAAGCGCGGCGGTCTCATAGATGAAATGTTGGAGTTTCCAGATGACCCCTATTATTATGCACATCATTTTGAAGGGCATTAAAAAACAAAACCTTAGTCGCAAACCGCACTTCGATATCTTTTAATTTAAATGAGCTTCGTGCGATTTAAATTGTATTGTTTTAAATTAAAACGATTTATCGTAGGCACTCACAGAGGTCGGTTATGAATGTGTGATACTTGGCTTTGAGGTATTTTTTTCTCAACTTTCTGAAAACAATATGGCCTCTAAAAGAAATATTTTTCCTAATAACTTTAATAAAATTAAAAATAAGTCATCTTTTTTAAGTGTTTAGTCTGATTTTTCGTTTGAGGCGTACAATATAAGTGTTAACCCTATTTCATTGATAGATTAAATAATAAATTGTAAAAAAAAACTCTTATCTTGAAGTTTCAAAGCATCCATTTTACTGTATTTTTATTTCTTCAAAAATGAATAGTGTCTTCAAAGATGCCACCTTCAACATCCAGACACCTTTGAAATCTGGAACATATGATGTCAACTGCTCTCAATACTTGATCCTCCAATATGGCACTGGAGGCTTGAGCAATCCTTCCTCGCAGTTGGTCTTGTGTACTAGGCGGATTAGAGTAGATCATATTTTTGAGTGTACCCCATAATAAGAAGTCCAGCGGAGTGAGCTCGGGTGATCTAGGAGGCAAGTTGAGGAAAAAATACCTCAAAGTCATGTATCACACATTCATAACCGACCTCTGCGAGTGCCTACAATAAATCGTTTTAATTTAAAACAATAAAATTTAAATCGCACGAAACTCATTTGATTTTAAAGATATCGAAGTGCGGTTTGCGACAAAGGTTTTGTTTCTTAATGCCCTTCAAAATTATGTGCATAATAATAGGAGTACCTCTGACATTTTTATCTCAGACCAACTGTTTGGCCGCGAAATTAGTTTGAGCCGTCTTATTTGGGACACCCTGTATATATATATATATATATATATATATATATATATATATATATATATATATATATATATATATATATATATATATATATGTGTGTGTGTGTCTGTTAACACGATAGCGGCCAGAGTTTTTTTTTTCGTCACGAAACTTGGTGTACAGCGTTCACTTAGCAATCGATTGAACGAGTTCGTTAATCACCAAAATCGGTCCTCCAGAAGGGGGGGTTCACCCTGGACCCAAAATACTAATTTGACCATGCTGCCGTAGTTTTTGTTATATTTAAACTTATTCGTTATAAGGGGCGACTTATTATGATCTACAGGGAAAAATTATTTGTAAATATAAACTAAATCGGTTCATTAGGAGGGGGATTTACTCCCGACCCACATTACCAATTCGCCACTACCAGCTGTAATTTTTGTTATATTTTGACGAAACTCAGCATTCGTTGTTGTATTCTACAGAGAAAAATTGGTTGTAAAAATAAACTAAATCGTTTTATTAGAAGGGGGGGTTTACTCCGGATTAAAATTATAAATATACTCATACCGGTCGTAATTTCGGTTGTATTGTAACGAAACGTGGTACACGTCGTTGGTAACTCATGTGAAAGAAGTGTTGTAAAAATGAACTAAATCTGTCTATTGAAACGGGAGGTGTAGTTTGTACTATATATAAAAAGAATTAGCCCGCCAGACGTAGGTTCGCAAGGGTGCCGCAAGGAGCACTTTCTGCTACTAGAGGGACTTTATCCTGTTCCTGCGTCATATCAAAATACATGTATAAACATAACTCTGGAATCAAATTAATTACAAAATTAATAATTGAACAGTTACTCATTGCAAAATTAAAAGAGAACTATTCATGTTTTTATTTAATTTATATAGGATATTTTACGCAAATTATTCAGGAATGCAGTCTACACTACTCAAATTGTGAGGAAAGTGCTTAGTTATGCAGGAGTAGTGTCCCAGGTATAGCCTATGTCACAGCGTTTTTTCTAGCTCCGTTAAACGAGTGTTTTTGAAGTGGTTCGAGGTGATCCTCGTTTATGAAAAGTGACTCAGTGCTAGTTGATCTACTCCTCCTCACTTCTTCCCGGAATATTTCGATGGATTCATCTCCATCTTCTTCAGCCAGGTACTTGTTTCTTCCTCGGTGGTAGCCAAGGGAATGACATTTTTCTCGATCTGGGCTCCTTTTCTCCCCTCTAGCCACAGCAGGAGGAGAGAAAAAAAAAAAAAAAAAAAAGACGCAATACCATCAGCGCTGCCAACGGACAGAATCCCAACTACACCAGGGAGCTTCAACACCATTCGTCCGCCGATACTGTGGCTAGAGGGGAGAAAAGGAGCCCAGATCGAGAAAAATGTCATTCCCTTGGCTACCACCGAGGAAGAAACAAGTACCTGGCTGAAGAAGATGGAGATGAATCCATCGAAATATTCCGGGAAGAAGTGAGGAGGAGTACCACCGCTGGAGAAAAATGCCGTTCCATCTAAAAATACTATCCCAGCGATGAAAAATAACATCAAGCATATAAAACCTTACGGCGAGGATAATAGAAGCAGGAGGAGAAAAAAAAAAAAAAAGACGCAATACCATCAGCGCTGCCAACGGACAGAATCCCAACTACACCAGGGAGCTTCAACACCATTCGTCCGCCGATACTGTGGCTAGAGGGGAGAAAAGGAGCCCAGATCGAGAAAAATGTCATTCCCTTGGCTACCACCGAGGAAGAAACAAGTACCTGGCTGAAGAAGATGGAGATGAATCCATCGAAATATTCCGGGAAGAAGTGAGGAGGAGTACCACCGCTGGAGAAAAATGCCGTTCCATCTAAATATATATATATATATATATATATATATATATATATATATATATATATATATATTTTAAAATTAATTATTGTGGCTCACGATGTCCTCAATTGAAGCTAGCGACCAGCGCATGACAGTCATTGAGTCAACTTCAGCCAACGACTTCGATAATATCGCAACGGGGAGACGTAAAAGGTTACGCAAAAAAGCCAGTGACATATTGACCCCCCTAAGATTAAACAAAAAAAGTCATCTCAGACACAAGGCAACTGTTCAAAGCAAATTCACACTTCCGAAGAAAACCCTACAAAACCTCCCAATATTTACTTCAGAAAAGTAACTGACTTCAAACAACTATGCAGTACTCTCACAAGTCTTGTTGGCGAAAACAACTTTGAATGCCGAGCGAGATTTAACGACATCGTCATTAGACCTTCCGATAGTGACTCCTATCGGAAAATAATTCACCACCTGGAAAGTACAGAAGCTGACTTCCATTGCTATCAACTCCCAGAAGATAAATCCTACCGGGTGGTTATCCGCCACCTCCATCATTCAACTCCCCCGGCAGAAATCATCAGCGAACTCACCAAGAATGGCTACTCAGTCAAAAGAGCGCACAACGTAAGGCATCCTGTCATAAAGGCGCAGCTACCACTCTTTTTTGTAGATTTAGAAAAAAATGAAAAAAGTAAAGAGATATTTCGGGAACAATATTTACTCTACACAAAAATTAAAGTAGAGGAACCACGTTGTCGCGGTGACGTCATACAATGCCTAAACTGCCAGGAATTCAATCATACCCGCTCATACTGCCATCATAAATCCAAGTGTGTCAAATGTGGGGCTGAGCACTCCTCTAAGGACTGTCCCAAACCACTCGACGTACCTCCTTGCTGCGCTAACTGCGGCGAGAATCATACCGCCAGCTACAAAGGGTGCGAAGTCCATAAAGCGCTTAAAACGATCCGAGTGCAGAGGCAGAGAATCCAGCTCACCCATCAAAAAGATGTCAAGAAGTCTTCACCACCCAGCGGACCATCCCACTTCCTCAGCCTACCACCCGTTCCAGCAGCACAGGATACGTCTCACCGCAGGCCGAATGTGACCTACTCATCTCTACTGACTTCGTTGCAGAAAAAGAAGCCGCCTGTCCCAACACCAGCTCAGACCCCCGTACCAAAACCACAAGAACCATCTTCCCTTCCTACCTCATCAACTACTTCTTCGCAATCCCCAACCCTGCCTACCTTCCCTACTACTCCAGCCCCACCTAAGCAAATCCCTCAGAACCAGGCTCAAGATCCAATGATCCTTTTCTCCTCTTTTCTAAACAAACTCGAAACCCTTCTCACTCCACTTATAAACCCGATGACCACCCTTATAGCCCACTTCCTTCCTAAATCCCAAAATGCAACCCTTCCATAATCCCCATCTCTCCATCCTTTTGTGGAATGCCAACGGACTTACTACAAGAAGACATGAACTCACACTTTTACTAACTGACAAAAACATCGACATTGCTTTAATAACTGAAACACACTTAAAGAAATCTATGTCATTCGGTGTTAAGGGTTACTCCTGTTATCGAACCGATCATCCATCTCTGGCGCAGAACGGGACTCTAATTCTAATCAAGAGCAATATCAAGCATCACCAGGAGTCCAGAATCGCATCAGCAAGCCTGCAGGTAACTTCCATATCCCTTTCCCTTTCTCCCTTCGATATCATACTGTCCGCAGTGTACTGTTCTCCCAACCACACCATTTACCATCCTGAATTCCTGTCAATATTCCAATCCTTTGGTCCCCGCTTCCTCACCGGGGGTGATTTCAACGCGAAACACCCCATGTGGGGAAGCCGTTCAGCTAACTCCCGTGGCAGAATCCTTTACGATATTCAGATATCCTTAACTCCCAGAATTATCGTCCAATATCTCCCAACACTCCAACATACTGGCCAACCGACCCATCCCGCAGTCCTGACCTAGTCGATTTCTTCATCTCGTCTGGCTTGGGAGGTATAGCGACTTCTATTGAATCGCTCCTCGACCTATCCTCGGACCATTCTGCGGTTCTCCTAACCATGTTCTCCTCCCCTGTACCTCGTTCTTTACAACCAACCCTTACACCCGGTCCTATCAACTGGCAAACATTTCAGCTTAACTTAGAACGTTCCATAGACCTGACTGTTTCCTTAAAAACCCCTACAGATTTAGACAAAGCCACTGAAAAATTTACTAGAGCTATTCAGGACTGTGCTCGCAATTCATGCCGACCAAGGACAAGTTTGCCTCCTCCGCCCAAACTGCAACTCCCAGCCCACATCCAAGAACTTCTTGCAGCCAAGCGTCGGGCCAGAGCTCTATGTCAAAGATCCCGTTATCCCTCGGACAGAAACGCATACAACAGACTGACACGACAGCTGAAATCTTTCCTATCCCAATTCCGCTCAGAATCCTTCAACGAGTACCTTTCATCCCTCTCCACGGAAGACTGTTCTCTGTGGACAGTCACTCGTAGAATCCTAAAGTTCCACCCAATACCTTCCCCTCTCAAACGCAGCGACGGGACCTGGGCCAGAAGTGATGAAGAAAAGGCGCTCCTTCTCTCCACACACCTAACTACAGTATTTTCCCCTAATCCGCAAACCAGCCCCTCCCACGACGAAAACATCGAAGATTACCTGAATTCTCCTCTACCTTTGTCCCTCCCTCCCAAAGCTTTTCTTCCGTCAGAAGTAAAACACATCATCAAACACCTCCCTAAGAAATCTCCTGGTTATGACCTTATCACCTCCACGATTCTCAAAAAAACTCCCCCAGAAGGCCATCACATTCCTCACATATCTGTTTAACTCAATCTAAAGAACAACCCATTTTCCCAATCCCTGGAAACTCTCAGTTGTTATTGTTTTCCCAAACCCTATAAGCCTCCCGATTGCCCATCTTCCTATCGACCTATCAGCCTTCTCCCATTAATGTCTAAAATATTCGAAAAACTCCTTTATAAAAGAATCCTCCCTATCATAGAATCCTCGAAGAAAATTCCCAACCATCAGTTCGGTTTCCGCTCCCATCATTCCACTATACAACAGTGCTTACGAGTTGTAGACGCTATTTCCTCCTCGCTTGAACGTAAGAGTTATTCCACGAGTGCCTTTCTCGACATTGCTCAAGCATTCGATCGGGTTTGGCACCCGGGATTACTTTACAAAGTAAAGCAAATACTTCCACACACCTACTTCCTTATCCTCAAATCCTACCTGTCAAACAGATCCTTCCAAGTCAAGCAAGGCACAACTCTTTCCCCGACCTGCCCCATAAATGCCTGAGTCCCTCAAGGAAGTATTATTGGTCCTCTCCTTTTCATTCTTTACACTGCGGATATTCCCACACACCCCCAAACCCTTCTAACAACCTACGCAGATGATACTGCCATCCTATCAACTTCCCCCGATCCCTCAGTAGCATCCCAACACCTGCAGGAACATCTTACCGCTATTCAACATCGGAGTGAAATGTGGAGAGTAAAAATCAACCCGGAAAAATGTAAGCAGGTTACATTCACTCTCAACCGGAGATCATGCCCTTCTGTACATCTCAATAACACTCCACTACCAGTATTCAACGAGGTTCGATATCTAGGATTATACCTTGACAGCCGACTGACATGGAACCCTCACACGAGACTGAAAAGACAAGAACTGAACAAAAGATACGGACTACTTAGACGACTCCTTGGACCCTCATCTAAATTATCAATACAGAACAAATTAACGAAATACAAAACAATCATTCGACCAATATGGACAACCGGACTTGAACTCTGGGGATCTGCAAAACCATCCAACATCAACAGAATACAGGCATTCCAGTCAAAAGTACTCCGTAAAATTGTAAATGCCCCTTTCTACGTCTCAAACAAAACCCTTCACAATGACCTTAACATTCCATTTGTCCTTGACCTTGCTAAAACCCGTTTCCAAATATTCCACTCCAAATTGTCCTACCATCCTAATCCTGAAGGTCTATCTTTATCGTCCCGATCCCACCCAGACAATCCTCCCAGGCGGCTCAAGAGACAGTGGCCACGAGACAATTTACTCACCTAACCGTATCATGATCATTGAAATAGTTATTTAGACAGCCACGGAAGTGCCAACAATGGTTGGCTCCTTCCAAATTTGTATGGTTTTTATTTTTTTTACTTTAACCGTTTTGTTCAATTTATTACATTATGTATTTGTATCAACAAACTTGATAATTGTACATATAATAATTTGTACAGATTTCAAATAAATAAGTTAATAAAAAAAAAAAAGTTATGCAGATTCTGCGCGACGGACTTTCTAACCATATAAATATCTATTGAATTATTTTAGATGGTACTTGTAAGAAATGGTTCTCAAAATAAAAATCGAATTTAAACATTTTTGCATATACCGTTGATTTCAGAGCACGTAGAAATACCCGAATTAGATTAAAATGTGTAACTTTGGATTCTTTATTGATCGTCCAAATTTGGTTTGAATCGGTTAAATATTCTTTGAAATATGGCCGGATTTTTGAATCTTTAAGAAAACTTTGTCAGCCTTAGCGAAATTTAAAATAATCTTTTTTTTATTTTTGGAATCGACCGCTATGGGTGGATATAGGGGTTTATTAATGTGCTAAATACAAATCTGACATCCGTTTTGAAATCAAACCTTTTTTTTTATAATGAACAACTTTTTAAAGGAAGGTGCATGGAATATCTTGGTAAAAATAAAGAATTCTATAAAGTGTTGAAACGAATGAACGGTGCTAATGATCCCAGCGATCGACGCACCTTAAAAGCCCAATACATAATCTATAAAGTGTACTATGTAAAACAATTTTTGAATATTTTCATTAATCTGCTCTCTAAAACAAATAAATTAATAAAAGAATCATGTCGATATCATTGTCCAAACTCGATATATAAAATAAAGCGAATTAAACCTATTTTATTTTATATCTCAGCTCTTAATGCGCATTGGAAGGAGCGCTCGGACATATGTCGGCTATGTTTCGAAGCAGAATCACCAGAAAAAAAGTTAGCTAAATCGGTGACTCATCCTTTTTTTTTTTTTTTTTTTTTTTTTTTCCTACTTTGAAAGAAAATTAACAAATCAAAATTGCTGGCTCGTGCCATTTCATGTTCTATTCCACATTACACAAATAATTGTCAGTGTTTGAGGCTGGAGTACAATTCATTGTATCCTCCTTTGGCTCCCCTTTTATGAAGGGCTCACCACTTGAAGACATGAAAAATAAAATCATGTTGGCAGTAAATTAAATTTTAGCACCAGAAATACACAGTACCGAAAGAGATTTCAGATATTGTCTTTTGAAGTGTATAAATGAGAAAGGCCACATTTTCGAACATTTGTAAATACTAGTTGTATGTATTGTAGTGCAAACAAAAAACTGGTTTCTGTTTTTACACGAAAGCATAATCCATGCAGGTGGAAAAAAGTATTCTTTTTACAAATTATTAGTATGTAATTGGTTTAAAGTAGAATAATTCTAAGAATGTGTTTTGTTATGTTCATGTTTTTTGAAGTAATAATTTTCTAGATTCATTCAAGAATAAGTTTGCGTTATCCCGATTGAAATACTTTCTTAATTTCAAAATCCATTCTTTTTCCCGTACCTTTGTATCAAAGATAATTTGTTGGCTACAACTTTTATGTCGCAGAATGTATAAATAAAACGTATCTGAGATAAAGACGCGTTAAAAAAAAGAGAACAACAAAAGACGAGTTTTTACGGGCTTTGGGCATTTTACGGCTAAAGGATGTCAAATCGAAAAGTTCACCAATATAAACTCGTTATAGAATTTCATTTTCTACAAGAATCCGTCATAAAAAGTATGGCATTCTATTGGAAATTCAGTTATTGTAGCTGGAGAAGTTTATGAGGTTGAATATGGACTGAAAAGATTCTTCAGGGGTCACAATTAGGGCACTCCTTGTCTCAGCCCTGAATTAAAACAATTGCAGATATTAAGGGTGTAGGCGCATGCAAACTTAGGCACCCTGTGTGTTTGTATATATATATATATATATATATATATATATATATATATATATATATATATATTTGTCTGTTCGCCCTGTAGCTGGGTCACAAAATTCGTGCGACAAAAAAACTGCAACGCTTATGTTTTTGCGTTATTAGGCTCCAGGTACACGCTTTACAGGTAACTGGACTTGCGGAATCTTATAAAATCATTGTCAATGCAATATCTATAACCGTTTTAGAGAAAAATGGAAGCAACTAGGTTTTACTTGGTATTTTCAGATATATTCTTGTATATCTTAAAACCTTGAGTGGGGAAATGGTAGTAAATATAAGTCATGTATGCGAAAGCTTATTAAATGAAAAAAAAAAGTAGTGTGCAATTTTTGATAGAGCGATCTCATTCGCAGGAGCCGACAATTCAAGGGACTGATTTCCACTTGGGATACTGTCAGGTTCGTATTGTGGCGCCTAAGATCTTGCTTTACTTTTGAGATTTAATTTTAAATGTTCACATGTGTTTTCAGGATAGATGGAGAAAAGACATTAACTGTTTCAACATTAAGGTTCTTAAATGACACAATAAATGAGAACTATAACCGCGCTAAGATGGCGTAGTTCCAGCGAGTTGGACTTTTTTTGAGCGTTGTTCTTCCCTCCCTCCATAGGGAAGAACCCAGCTTATGAGGTTGACCTTAATGTCACTTAAAATGGTATCGACATGATTCTTTCACCAATTCATTTGTTTTATGGAGTACATTAAAGAAAAAATACAATAGTTTAGCAATAATTTATATTTCGTCAAATAAATTCAAAAATATGCTCACGTTTTTAAGTAAACTAGTATTATACATTGTTTTACACCAAAAATAAGAGAAGGTTTAAAATCAGCACCCCTTGAAACTCTAATGTGGTAAATATCATCGAAAACAGAAAATAATAATTTCTTGCAGTCCGGAAGAGATTACAAATTTTTGAGCGGAAAAGTAAAATGACGTTTCAATATTCAATATATCCCCTTGAGATAATCCGATTTTTACGTCCTTGAGCTGAAAAGAAAAAAGACTTGTTTTTCTAACCATTGAAATGACTATTGTATTATTTCAGAAAGTACTTCTAGAAAATGGTTCTCAAAATAAAAATAAAATGCAAATATTTTTGCATATAACGTCGATCCCAAAACACGTAGAAACACGCCAATTGGAAGGAAATTGGTCACTGTGACACCTTAATGACCCTCCAAGTTTTGTTTAAATTGGGTAAACATTCTTTGAAATATTAGCGTAATTTAAAATACTAGTTTATTTTTGGAATCTCCCCAAAATTTGAATGTAGGGTTTTTTTTAATGTACTAAAAAAACATCTGACGTCCGTTTTTAAATAAAAAAAATGTTTTACATACTTGACTCTACAAAAGTCATTATTCTGTAAAAATATTCCATACACCTACCTTCAAAAAGTTATCCATTATAGAATTTATTTTTATTTAAAAACAGATGTCTGATTTGTTTTCAGCACATTAAAAAAACAAAACAAATTCCAATTTTGGGAAGATAAAATAAAAAAATTAATAAATTTAACAATCCGGTCATATTTGAAAGAATATTTTCCCGTTTTACACCAAACTTGCGGGGTCGATAAAGGCTGTGTCACTTTGAAGCCTTTATCAACCCTGCCTGCTTCATTCTTTTGCTAATGGCACGGGATATGAACGGAACCGCGCGAAGATGACACAGTTCCTGCGAGTCGGACTTTTTTTGTCTTGAGGACGATGTCGTGGGGACGTGAACTATGTTGTATTAGTCTATCTACTTTTTATCGTGTCGGTATTTTATTTTTTATAACTTTACTAGCTTAGAAACCAAATAATACTTAAATTAGAACCTAAATAAGTAATATTAAAATCTAATAACGATGATCTGTAACCAGGGTTGATCAAAACTTAGCAATCGCTAAAAGCTAATACCTCGGCGCTAATTTTGCGCTACTGTATAAACCCAGCGCTAAAAATTAGCACTTAGCGTCTGCACGGCGCTAATCGCTAATTCATTTATGAAATGTTTAAGTATCGTTGTTCCTAATAGCTAGTTAGCTTTACTATAGATACAACTACAATATATTGATTTCTTAATGTTCACTTTCGGTCTACTCTGGCCCTCTTCCACCCCATACATGTCTACTCTGGTCCACTTCTGGTCAGCTCTGAGCAACTTCCAGGGGCATTCTAGCTCACTCCTGTTCCACTTCCGCTTCAGGTGAGAACCAGCAGTACTGTAATGTCTCTAGGGTCCATCCGGAAACGTCCGGTGGCTGAATGTGTCCCGAAAGTAATTTTGAAAGACCGAAAATAATCTAGATTAAGGAGGGGATAGAGTGGACGGAAAGTGTGCCAGTGTCCTTGAGTGACCGGAACTGAGCCAGATCGAACCGGAGTTACCCAACCTGGGCCAGAGAAAGGCATGAGTTGACCGGAAGTGATCCAGAGTGACACAGATGTGATCGGAAGTTATGAAGACTGAAGCGGAAGTCGAACAGGAGTGTGCTGCCCCTGGAAGCTGCTCAGAGCTCACTAGAAGGGGACCGGGGTGGACCTGTGCAGGCTGGAAGAGGGTCAGAGTAGACAGGAAGTAAACTTTGAGATGAAAAATTGTTGTAGTTTTGACTATAGCTAAAGCTATTAGCTGCCACGATATTTAACAATTTTATAAATAAATTATCGATTAGCGACAGTAGCGCAAAATTAGTGTGGATTTGTATAAGGAACAAACAGCTGATATACGAGTTTGACCTAGTCTATGGCACTCCCCGGATCAATACCTACCTGTGTGCCAAGTTTGGTCAAAATCGGTCAAAAGGTGTGGATTTGTATAAACGAAACGACAGATAGACTGCTGATCAACGATGTTGACCTAGCGTATGACCCTCCCCGGATCAAGACCTGGCTGGTAGCAGAGTTGGGTCAAAATAGGTCAAATGGTTTTCCTATCTATTGAGGGAGGAGGAAACGCGCTTAAAAGACTACCTGGAATCATAGTAAGGTGAAACCGGAAGCATTGCGATTTTAGCACATTCTTCGGAAGGAAGGTAACTACTGAGGTCATATATATATATATATATATATATATATATATATATATATATATATATATATATATATATATATAAATATTTGTGTGTGTTGACTGAACACACGCCAGAGTTTTTGCTCTTCAGCCCCACGAAACTGGGTATACAGGGTGCCCTAACACCCATAACTTTAGGGGTTTATTCTCAGGGAGGAGGAAACGCGCTTAAAAGACTACCTGCAATCATAGTAAGGTGAAACCGGAAGCGTTGCGATTTTAGCACATTCTTCGGAAGGAAAGTAACTACTGAGGTCAGATATATATATATATATATATATATATATATATATATATATATATATATATATAAATATTTGTGTGTGCTGACTGAACACACGCCAGAGTTTTTGCTCTTCAGCCCCACGAAACTGGGTATACAGGGTGCCCTAACACCCATAACTTTAGGGGTTTATTCTGCACTTCATTTGTAGTTCAGTGGCGCAAAAATGACCGCTTTATCTGAACATGTCGGAGAGCTACTCAAACGTTTGTCTATTTTAAAAACTACTGTTTTTTTAAAAAGAAAAACTATATTTATTATAATATTTTCGGGATTTCTCATCAATGTATCTTAAATAATGACCACATTTTTAGTATCTAAAATAAATTTCTAATAAGAAACACTCGTTATTGAAATATTACCATGTAAATTAAGAGCTATATTAAAATCCATAAATATGAGAATGTTTGATATGAGTATTTTGTTCAATTATTCAATATTTTCTTAATCAGCTATTTTTATAACTAGAGGTTTGCCTCCGCCTCAAAAGTTGCATTATTTATATGCTTTAAAATGGTACCTCGTAGTTAAAGAAAAAACTATTTAAATTAACTCGTAGGCTTCCACGGTCCGAGTCATTACACATATTATAGTCTTCAGGTATTGACCGTGTCACAAATATCTTTGCCGACGTTTCGCTAGTCATACTGCCAGCTTCCTCAGGGCTTAGTCTGAGAATGAGGATGTTCTTCTAGTTCTTCTGTATAAATACCTCTCTTTGTATTCATCCGCGGGCGTTGTCTGCTCTTCAATGTCCCTGATTGGTTGGTCCCGGTCTTGCTTGATTCTGGTTGTTGGGTTCCATCTGGATCATTGATTGGCTGAATTTCGTTTTTTCTTTTTTCTCTAAGTTTAATTACCGGACGCCATAATTGGCTGAGCTTGTACCCATTTTCTTTGTTGAAATTTTCCGGGCATCGTACTATTTCTATGGCTTCCCTTATGATACGTTCTTGATCATTTTCTATTTTCGCCAGAATGCTTACTTGGTCGAACTGGATAAACAAGAAGTAAATAGATTTTAAACAGAGTTGCGCCAATTTCATTTCTTCGTCGTTGAAAAACCTCTTCATTAGCTGCAGTGTTTCTTCCAATGGGACCATGGTAAACATGTTTAAAATCTACTTACTTCTTGTTTAATGGAAAATATTATAAACAGGTTGAAGGCGCTAGCATGGGTTCACCACTCAGCCCAGTGGCAGCAGAAATATACATGGAGGAGTTTGAGAAGACAGCTATAGAAACTGCGGAGTGGAAACCAAGGTATTGGTTTAGATATGTTGACGACACGTTCGTGATTTGGCCTCACGGAAAAGAGACATTAAAACATTTTTCCAAGCACATTAACAAGATTCACAACATCAAGTTCACCATGGAAATTGAAGAAGATGGGGTATTGCCGTTCCTGGATGTGAAAGTAGAGAAGATTGGAGACCGTCTAGAACATTCAGTTTACAGAAAACCGACTCGCACAGACAGATACCTAAACGCAACTTCTCATCACCACCCAGCCCAGAAGAACACTTTGATCACTACCCTCATGACCAGAGCTATCAGGATTTCCCAACCAAACCATCTCAGAAAAGAAGAGAGGCACCTAAAGTCAGCTCTAAGAAAAAACGGGTACACGGACGAAACTATAAAAAGGCAAACCACCAAAGCAAAAAGAAATGTAAAGTCGACAGAAAAGGGAATGCAAAAAGACCCATACGAGAAAAAAGTTATCATTCCCTATGTAAAAGATACTACAGAGAAGATTACAAAGTTTCTAAAGAAACATAACATAAAAACAGTTTACACCACTGACTGCAAAATAAGTCAAATAATAAATAACCCCAAAGATAATTTACAGTTAAAATCACCAGGTGTCTACAGTATCCCATGCTCCTGCGGAAAAGAATACATTGGACAGACAGGAAGATTGGTGTGCACCAGAATAACAGAACATATGAAGACGGTTAAGAATGGCAACATTGAAAAATCGGCGGTAACAGAACATTTTTATAACACTAATCATGCTATCCAGTTCGACCAAGTAAGCATTCTGGCGAAAATAGAAAATTATCAAGAACGGATCATAAGGGAAGCCATAGAAATAGTACGATGCCCGGAAAATTTCAACAAAGAAGATGGGTACAAGCTCAGCAAATTATGGCATCCGGTAATTAAACCTAGAGAAAAAAGAAAAAACGAAATTCAGCCATTCAATGATCCAGATGGACCCACTAACCAGAATCAAGCAAGACCGGGACCAACCAATCAGGGACATGGAAGAGCAGACTACGCCCGCGGATGAATACATAGAGAGGTATTTATACAGAAGAACTAGAAGAACATCCTCATTCTCAGGCTAAGCCCTGAGGAAGCTGGCAGTATGACTAGCGAAACGTCGGCAAAGAAATTTGTGACACGGTCAATACCAGAAGACTAATATGTGTAATAAAAAAATATTTGAATCGACTTTTTTCCGATTTCTAAGTCAAAACCAATAAATGTGCTTAAGCGTGAAGGAACTATTCTGAATACATTTATTAATTTCCCACGACGATGGTGATGTCCCATTCCTCCCACTCTACATGGCGTGTATAACACAAGCCCATCATCATCAAGCATTCTCATCTATATGCCTTCTAATAAAGCTCTTAATTTGCATGGTAATATTTCAATTACTGTTGTTTCTTATAGGAAATTTAACGTCGATTCTAAAAATGTGGGCGTTATTTACGATAAATTGATGAGAAATACCGAAACCATAGTTTTTCTTTAAAAAAGCCAGCAGTTTTTAAAAAGACAAAAGGTTGAGCAGCTCTGCTTCATGTTGAGGTAGAACGCTCATTTTTGCGCCACTGAACAACAAATGAAGTGAAGAATAAACCCCTAAAGTTATGACATCTCAATGCGGGACACCCTATATAGTACTCCCCTAACGGACGATTGAACGAGTGATTTGCCCATACTGGCTGTAATCTTTGTTGCATTGGAACGAAACTAGGTATTCGTCTTGGTCATCTAAATAGAAGAGTGCGATGTAAAAAGGAACTAAATGGGGTGGTCAAGAAGGGGTTTTCACACGATCGAAATTACTGATTTGCTAAAGTCGTAATTTCTCTTGTATAGTAACGATACGTGGTATACGTCATGGGTATCTAATGAAAAAGAAGTGTTGTAAAAATGAATCAGTTTATCGAAAGAGGGGGCAGGGTTTACTTTGTACTATATTCAAATTGAATGACCCGCTAAACATAGTTTGGCAAAGCAATCACTAGGAGTGCCTCTGTTTTTTACGACTTTAAATGGGTTGTTTTCCTCTGACTTTCTACCACTAGGGGCGCTATATCCTGTTCCTGCGTTATTTTTGTAGGCTGTTCTCTTTTACATGGGGTCGCTTTTATTATTCATCAAGATCAATAGACGAAAATGTGAAGTTTTTTTTTAATACAAAAATCTCTGGGAGGAAATTAATAACAAAATTAATAATAGGAACAGTTGCTCCTTATAAATGTAAATGACCAGAACTATTTTTTATTTTCTTTATATAGGTCATTTTAAGCAAATTATTCAGGAATGCAGTCTGCCACTACCCTAATTATGAGAAAAGTTCTTAGTAAAGCAGCTCCTGCGTGAGGGACTTTTTTTAAGTTCTAATGTTGCCCAAGAACCCATTTGCCAGTGGACGGATTCTTTTGGTTCGGAATCAATTTTAGAAACCGTCCACTGCGATTCTGTTAGTTAACGAACTTGACATTTCAAATTAGATAACTGAATTTCCAAAATTGATTCCGAACTGAAGAATATATTTAATATAACCTTATTCAATGTTGTCCAGGGAGATCTCTGTTCGTCGAATCTAAAATATATACATGTTTACTCTCTTTTTACACCCAAGTATTTTCTTGACCTCTTGATATGTATATATATCTAATATATAAAATTCTCGTGTCACAGTTTTAGTGTTTATACTCATCCAAAACGGCTTAAGCGATTTTGATGAAATTCAATATGTATATTCACTAGGTCTGAGAATAGGTTTATAACTAATTTTTATATTATTGGACAAAATATTTAATTTTTTTATGAATTAGCATTAAAAAAATACAACCCCAAATTTTCAACCGTCTACCACCAATCTCCATTTTATAATAACGATATTAGTACTTTGGTTTTAATAAATAAATTTTAGTTGTATTCAACATATGATCTTTTGAGAAAGAGAAATATGGCTCCAGATTGTAACCTTTTCCTGAAATTAATCCCATCATTCAATTCATGTTTCCAAATGACATCGTTCGGATGTCTGTTCGGAAGTAGTAAAACATTATGCTGCAAATGTTCAACAATTTAATTCAGCATTCAAAATCAAAGGCCAAATTTATCACAATGTTGGATTATTGCTGCCAATGCCTAACGAACCACATCAATTTTTACAAATTTTCTTTATGGGAGGTAAGGACTACGAAAACGCTCTCGCCAATCGCGTGAATGCACGTTGGGGCTACATTAACCTCAATTCACGGTTTGCCAGGAGCATCGACAGTAACCTGGACGATCTATTGAATGAGCAGAATGAATTGTTGAAATTATTTAAATCACACATGCACAAATTACAAAGTGACAATCACGCTATTGTCATCAATCCTGATAAAGAACCATCTGGAGAGTACATTCAATGCACCTGTTGCTGATGACATTGCTGGAATCGTGGTTGGCGACCGTGCAGCTACGCGGGAAATCCTGATTCGAAGAAGAAATAATAATCTTGAGTCCATTGCTGATACACGCCATTCATACGACGCTATCCAATATCCGCTAATGTTCTGGAAGGGCCAAGACGGTTATTGCATAAATATTAAACAACGAGAACCTGCAACAGGTATGGGATCATTATTTCACTACCAAAACGATGTATAAGGAAAACAACGTTTGCTGGGTGAGCTAGTATGTATATATATATATATATACATACAAGGCGTCCCAAAAAATAAACGGCCAAACTTCTGGAATCAGTAAAAGAAGAAAGTAAAAAAGTCCTTTGGCATATATCTCGATTTTGCTTCGTTTCCAAAGAAAACGCAAAAAAAAAACAAAAAAAAAAAAAAAACTAAGAGAAATTATGAAAGGGCAGTCTTTCATAAGGCATATATAAACATTTTTAAAAGTATATGTTTCACCTTTCCCTGCCCTCCGCTCACCCTCACCCCGAAAATATATGAGAGAGTATGCCTCTGATTTTTTGACGAATACTGAAATGACAAGTCGCCATTTTTTAACCCCTCAAATTAACGCTCTTCCCACTTATGTGGGAGGATTAAAGATTGATAAATATCAATTCATTCAATTTTTTTTTTTTTTTAACTTTTTATTTATTTACAGAAGTATTACATTCTACAATTTTTTTTTTTTTTTTTTTTTTTTTTTTTTTTTTTTTTTTTTTTTTTTTTTTACGGCGCATCTACATCTAGGTCATTAGCGCCGACATCCAGGGTGCAGCGAGGAATTTTACCAGCGAGCCGTGGGGTGATAAAATTCCTGCCGGAGGTTGTGAATCGAACCCACCATCTCCTGCTTATGAATCCAAGGCGCTAGCCATTAGACCACGGGAGACCCCACATTCTACAATTATGTGTATTTTGTAATTTGATATAGGTAGCTTGACCACGCCTCAGGTGCCACCAGTTGTCAACCGAATACCTTCCTTAGGAAGGATTCTAGGATGACCTGGAGTCACCATACATCATCCAACCACACCCTGCGACTAGCAGGGAGGATTGGAGACGGGTAAGACGTGGCCTGTGATTTCATGAGAAGAGAAAATATCCATCGATATCACTCTCATAATTACATTAGTTCTGATTTTTGGTCACTGCACTACACTTCACTACCTAAGTAGATCCCGGGGCCACTTCCTATTAAGACGTCTTGGTGGAGAGGAAGGATGATTGATGCTGGATAAGGATTGGGCTATAGGATTAGGATGATTGATCAATTTACTATGGGATGATGAGGAGCGGCTAGGGATTATATCTTGAACAAAAGGGATATTTAGGTCATTATGGAGGGTGCGATTTGAAACGTAATAAGGAGCGTTGACTATGATTCGTAGGATTTTGGATTGAAATGTTTGGATTCGGTGGATGTTGGAATGCTTGGCTGTCCCCCAGAGTTCTACTCCGTAAGTGCATAGAGGTTTTAATAATGAGTTGTAGACAGTTAGTTTGTTCTGTACGGTTAAGTGTGATGTTCGATTTAGTAGTCTGTATAGTTGTCCTAATCGTCGATTGAGTTCTTGTCGTGAGTCAAGATAAAACCCAAGGTATCGGATGGTGTTGGTTGTGGGTAACGGATTGTCGTTAAAGGAAACGGAAGGACAGGTTTTACGTCGAAGAATAAAGGTTATTTGGTGACATTTTTTGACGTTTATTTTGATGCGCCACTTTACTGCACCACTGTTCAATTTCGGTTAGATGGGTTTGTAGGTTCTGGGAGGCTGTGTCTGGATTTATGTGGGGTGAGAGGATGGCCGTATCATCTGCTTACGTTGCCAGGAGGGTGTCGGGGTGTGTTGGAATATCAGCCGTATAAAGGGTGTAAATGATGGGACCGAGGACACTACCCTGAGGAACTCCCGCTTCTACAGGGCAATAATCTGAGTAGGCTGTTCCATGCCGGACTTGGAAGAACCTGTCTGAGAGATAGGAGCGAAGGATTAGGTAAAGGGTGCTAGGAAGGAAAGTTTTGAGCTTAAAGAGTAAGCCTGCATGGCAGACTCGGTCGAATGCTTGAGCTACATCCAAGAAGGCAGACGTGCAATACTCTTTTCGCTCGAGGGATGAGGAGATAACATCAACAACCCGAAGCTCTTGATTCACTGTGGAATGTTGGGAGCGGAATCCGAATTGGTGAGATGGGATGAGATTTTGGGAGTTTAGGATAGGTAGTAGACACTTTAATAAAATCTTTTGAAATAGTTTAGATAATATTGGGAGAAGACTGATAGGGCGGTAGGAGGAATGATTGTTGGGAGGTTTACCAGGTTTAGGAAAAAGGATGACAACTGAGAATTTCCAGAGTATGGGATAATGGGTTGTTCGGAGGATGCAGTTGTAGATATAGGCGAGGAATACAATGGCCTTGGTTGGGAGCTGTTTAAGGATTCTGAAGGTGATGAGGTCGTAACCAGAGGATTTTCGGGAAGGTAGTTGGGATATTAGAAATTTAACATCAGATGGATTAACTGCTTTTGGTGGTAGGGAGAGAGGAAGAGGGGAATGTAGGAAATCATCTAATTCGGGTAAATAGGAATCAGGATCAGGAGGAGGATGAGGAGTAAATGTTCTTTTGAGATGATCAGCAAACAACTCGGATTTCTCTTCGTCGGAGGCGGCCCACGTGCTGTCCTCTCGGCGAAGGGGGGGGGAGATACGGGATGGTATTTAAGGATTTTTCGAGTGGCATTCCAAAGGGATTTGTCAGAGGTTGATAGAGATGAAAGCTAGGAATTAAAGATTCGGAACGATGAAGGATTAATTGTCGCTTTACTAATCGGCATAATCGATTGTAAGAGCGACGGTCAGAGGGATGGCGAGTTCTCTGCCACAGAGCTCGTGCTTGACGTTTGGATATTATTAGGTCTCTTAGGGATTGGGGTAGAGGACTTTCAGCTGGGATTGGTTGATGATGGCGTTTAGGAAGGGAGGATTTCCATGCGCACTGTTGAATGGTGGTAGTGAATTGTTGGACAGCTATATCTAGGTCTTCGGGGGTTTTAAGGGAAATATTGAGGTTGATGGTGTCTTCAAGGAGGGATCGGAAGAGGTTCCAATCGATTGGTCCAGTGATTAAGGAAGGAGGTTGGGGCTTTGGAATAGGTTGTAGCGAGAGTGTAAGGATTAGAGGACTATGGCCAAAGGATAAGTCATCTAGGGAATCTATTGAGGTAAAGACGGATGTAAGGCCAAGGGATACGAAGAAGTCTATTAGATCGGGGATACGGTTTGGGTCGGTAGGCCAGTATGTTGGGGAATTCGGGGAAATGGTTGAGCAGTGCTTTGAGGAGAGTGCAGAGAGTAGGGTACGACTACGGGAGTTGGTTACCCTTGACCCCCACTAAAGATGCTTGGCGTTGAAATCACCTCTTAGAAGGAATTTGGTACCAAGGGATTCCAGAAAATCTAGGATTTCTGTTACTATTAGAGGTTTATTAGGAGGACAGTAAACAGCTGACAGGGAAATTGGAAAGGAAAATGTGGAGATTGTAATAGTGGCGGCTTGGAGTGAATGTGTTGGAGTGGTAGGACGGGGGTGATGGGATAAGGTTGTTCGTATTAGGATGGCAGATCCGCCATGGGCTTTACCGTCTGGGTGGTCGGTACGGTAAGTGTTATAGTCCTGAATTCGTAAATGCTTATTCTTAGACAGTCGTGTTTCAGTGATGAGTGCTACATCTATACCTTTGTCTTGTAGTAATGTAGTCAGTTCGTTCGTGTGATTTGTTATTCCATTAGCATTCCAAAGTAGAACGGAAAGGGATTTTTTTTATGGGAGAGGGAGTCATTTTGGAAGGGACGGAAGCAAGTGAGTGACAATGGTATTAAGGAGGGTTATGAGAGGGCTAATAAGGGATCTGAAGTCTTACAAGAAGGTATTAAGAAGGGAAGTGATGTCATTGGAGAAGGTTGGTGGAGGAATGAAGGGAGTGGCCCGTCTTGGAGTTGGTGTTGATGCGATGCCTGGATGTTGGTCGGCGGGAGCTGTCTCATTGAGTACTGGTTCCTCTTGCTGGCTTGATCCAGCAGTGAGTTGTGCGAAGGAAACTCCAGCTTCAACTCTTCTGGTGGGTTGTGGACGTTCTTCACGGGGAGCCAACTCACCGTTGTTTCGCTGCCGGGTGTTGCTCATTATTTTTAAATTTTTGAAAGTTTGGCAACCCTTGTAGTTAGCCGGATGGTTTTGAGAGCACAGTGCACAGACCGCAGGGCTTTCTTTTGGCTTTTTGCACTCCTGGCTCTTGTGGTTTTCTTCACAACTGACACACCTTGGAATATAATTACAATATGCCTTGGTGTGGTTGTACAGCTGGCAGTCTGTGCACTGTACAGGCTCTCGTCTGCGGTAAGGTTTTTCGACTTGTACTCTTGTGTGGTAAAGTGTGGTAATGCTGTAAATTTTATCAACATTTGGCTGCTGTTCTAGATCCTCAAAGAAGAGAGGTAAGGCAACTTTCATCATTCCTTGTTCAGTAGATCTCTTGACGATGCCGTTTGTAGCTTGCCTCGCCTTGAATCCAAGTTTAGCGAGTTCTGCTATGATCTCTTCTGGAGGGGTTGAGGGATGGAGATTTCTGATGACCACTCGCAGGGCACGTACATCCTTCAGTTGATACGTGTGGTATGGAGCCTTGGAGTCGTTTAAATATTTAATGATTTCTCTGTATGTGTCAGGAGTTGTGCATGAAATCTTTGTTGTGTTAGTTCTATTAATACATGTATATGATTGTGGATCAACTTTCTGATTTAGGTGCGTGCAGAAAATGTTAATGTTTTTGATGTTGTTGACAAATATAGGGGGAGACCTTATGATTTTATCGTGTGCTTTTTCAGTTTCCATTTCTTCTTCTTGCTCTTTCTGTAACGCTTGGAATGGATTGGCTGTGAAAAATGCAGACTCTTCTTTTGTCTCTTCATTGGTTTTTGAAGTACCTGGAGTTCCTTCAGCTGATGTAGACGAATTTTCATTTCTTAAAGCCTGTTTCTTGGTAATCTTCCTTCTAGAACGCGTATTCTTGGACGGTGACGTAGGTGGAGAGCTGCCAGCTGACCTGGATCGTTTACCACCGCTTGCCATTACCATGTGGTAAAATACTCCCATAAATTATTATAAGCACGCGTACGTGATAAATAAAAATTAACGAGCAAAAAAAAAATATAGATAGATATATCTTTTGCAATAAAAAATATAAGGCGCCAACAGAAGTCTCGAACTCGGACTTCTTAGTCCCAGACTCTTAAGACGATAGCCCTGATCCAGAGAGGTGATGCGGGAGAGTATCTCGATTCCCGTGAAGGCCCCTAGTTTCTGAGCTAGCTAGGGAGGCAGCTAGTAGAGTGGGACTGTTCTGCAGAGACAGGAATAGCCCCCACCTCTCGCTAACCGTGAGGCAGGGCAGAGAAATCACAATATATATTGCAACTTAACTCACTTATTTCAGGTTGTTTTTGTACAGGAATTCCGAGGAAAATTCACAGAGTCTGTACTCAACGATTAACTAATCATTTGAGCAAGTTTAGTTTAATTTCGAGCTCAATGAACCACTGAACAATTCACAAATAGCGAGAGCTAAAAAAATACACAACTTCACAGTTCAATGGCTGAAGCGCGACTATATTTGTTTCAATATATTTGCATTCAATATGTCTGTTGAATACTCATAAATATTCAAACAGTGGTACAACTTTCTCAGCAATCGTCCAAAATTAATCGCTTTAGGCGAAATTAGAAAATGCTTCAAGCATTAATTTTGCCGAGCATTCTGCAATTTCCACAGACCATTCAAATGTGCCAATCACTACACAGAAACATGTCACAGTTCAGCGACTCCGTTTAGCGCGGTTCCTCCCTCTCTTCCTAAGGAGGAAACCCGCTTATAAGGTTAACCTCATGACGAAATCTCGCTGTACTGACTAGAAAACTTCACGTTTCAGATCCCATAGATCACGAAAATAACAGTGGTTCAAATTTGTATATAAACATATATGTATATATATACCTATATATATATATATATATATATATATATATATTTGTCTGTTCGCGGTGTATCTGCATGAAAAATGGTCCGATTTTGATGAAATTTGGTTCAAAAATCTTTTTTCTTATTTGAAATGTCAATTTCGTTAACCAGCAGAATCCGCCCACTGGAAGATGGCGTTTATGGCGAAATTCGTGCAAAATAAATCGTAACGTTTACGTTTTTGAGTTCATAAGCTTGTAAGTACTCATTTTATAGGCATCTTGTGCTAGGAAAACGATTGAAACCATTTTCAAGGCGATAGCTTTAACCGTTTTCGAGAAAATTGGAAAAATAGTTGTTGAATACCGTTTTTGGTTTGGGTACTTAGAATCATGGGATTCAGTTGAAACATTTTCTGCATGTTCAACTTTCATCAAAACTAATATGTTGAAATTTTGGTTACGTTTGGAGTTAAGAAGGGTTAGAATAAAATATTTTATTAACAGACATGAAAAGTTTTGGTAACTTTGTATACTTTCCTTAAAATCTCGAAAACGGTTGAGAATCTTGGGAAACGGAAGATTACCATTAGAAGGCTTACTAAATGCTCTACAAAAAACGTTCTGAAGAAAGTAGGCGATGTCAATCGGAGAAATAAGTGATTAAAACTTTAAAGTAATTGATTTCGCTTAGTCGAACAGTTATTTTCGTCTTTGAGTTTGGTAGTTAGAATTATGGGATTCAGTTGAAACATTTTCTGCATGTTTGAATTTCATCAACACTAGTATGTTGAAATTTTGGTTACGTTTGGAGTAATGGAAGGGTTAGAATAAAATATTTTATTAACAGACAAGAAAAGTTTTGGTAACTTTGTATACTTTCGTTAGTTTTTTTGTTTTTTTTCCTTGTTTTTTTTTACGGCGCATCTACATCTAGGTCATTAGCGCCGATATCCAGGGTGTAGCGAGGAATTTTACCAGCGAGCCGTGGGATGATAAAATTCCTGCCGGAGGTTGGGAATCGAACCCACCATCTCCCGCTTATGAATCCAAGGCGCTAGCCATTAGACCACGGGAGACCCCACTTTCGTTAGTATCTCGAAAACCATTGACAATCTTGGGAAGCGGAAGGTTACCATTCGAAAGCTTACTAAATGCTCTACAAAAAAGGTTCTGAAGAAAGTTTTAATTAGGCGATGTCAATCGGAGAAATAAGTGCTTAAATCTTTAAAGTAATTGATTTCGTTTATTCGAACGGTTCTTTTTGTCTGTTTTATTCCTTGTTATTTTTTAATTGCATATAGTCGGATAATGTATTTGACAATAAAGCAGATTAAGTAAAATAAGAAGATCAATTTATTGTTAAAAATGTAGCGTTCAAAGAGAGAGATCCCAAGGCTTTCCAAATGCCTCTGAGTGGAGGCCTTTCTGGCCGACTTATGGGTTGGCCGACCCATACGGGTAAGATCATAAATCAAGACCTTTCAAGACTGGTGGAACCAAAATAATAACTGATTCTATTTTAATCTTTCCAAATTAGACTAGGGATAAGAACGGAACCGCGCTAAGATGATGCAGTTCCTGCGAGTCGGACTTTTTGACTTCATATGCTTGCATGTACTCGTTTCATAGGTTTCTTAACATAAAAAAAACGAATGAAACCATTTTTAAGGCGATATTAGTAACCATTTTTGAGAAAAGTGGAACAAATGTTTTTGCAAATCACATTTTTCTACATCTTTGAAATGCATCTAAACTAATGTGTTTAAATTTTGGTTGCATTTGGAGTTAAGGACGTATTTGACAAAAAAAAATATTTTATTAGTGGACATGGTTTTTGGATTTTCGTATATTTTCGTAAATATCTCGAAAACGGTTAGGAAATCGTGGTATGTAGAATGTGACCATTCGAATGCTTACTAAATTCTCTACAAAAAAGGTCCTGAAGCAATTTTCGATGGGGCAATGTCAATCTCATAAATAACTGTTTAAAACTTTAAAAGTGTTTGTTTTGTTCTGTTGAACGGGGTTTTGTGTTTCTTTAACTCAATTTTTAATTGGTTGTTTTTTGTTTAAAATTGCATTTATGACTAAAATTTTAGTAAATTTAGTAAATTTTAGTAAAGTAAGGAAAGAAAATGAGAAACTTATTGGCAATAGTGGCTTCCTAGAGGGAACATGAGATGGCGGGCGAGTCATTTCCGCTTAGGGTACTGTCAGTTTCCCTTTGCGGTACCTAAAACTTCCTGCTCTTTAAGATTTAATTTATCCTTTTAACGAAATATGAAACGCTACCAAATAACTGCTTCTATTCCTATGCTAATATCACTAGGGATAAGAAATGAACCGCGCTAAGATGACGCAGTTCCTGCGAGTGGGACTTTGTTTTGTTCTTTGTTCGCCCTTACACAAATTTACAGTGCTTATTAAATTGCCATTGATATTTAAAAAATATATTGACAAGAAAACAATATTATGTTCTGTCTACTAGTACATTGCAAAACACAATTATACTATAGGTTGTAACGGACCACGAACTCAATTAAATAAAACACCTACTCAATTGAATTTTTGACATTTTAAACGCCATTTAACTTACAGCGGAAATAGCTCACTCGGCCTCTTCGACTTCCGCTCGGAAAGACCTATGACAAACAGCCAAAAGTTTTCTCTCATTATACTTACGTTTTACTGGCAAGTTGATATTATTGCTAAAATCAATTACAAAAACGACAAGCGTTAAAAACCTGAGAAAATCAAAAACAAATAACCGCTCAAATAACCGCTGCCGGAGGTTGGGAATCGAACCCACCATCTCCCGCTTATGAATCCAAGGCGCTAGCCATTAGACCACGGGAGACCCCACTTTCGTTAGTATCTCGAAAACCATTGACAATCTTGGGAAGCGGAAGGTTACCATTCGAAAGCTTACTAAATGCTCTACAAAAAAGGTTCTGAAGAAAGTTTTAATTAGGCGATGTCAATCGGAGAAATAAGTGCTTAAATCTTTAAAGTAATTGATTTCGTTTATTCGAACGGTTCTTTTTGTCTGTTTTATTCCTTGTTATTTTTTAATTGCATATAGTCGGATAATGTATTTGACAATAAAGCAGATTAAGTAAAATAAGAAGATCAATTTATTGTTAAAAATGTAGCGTTCAAAGAGAGAGATCCCAAGGCTTTCCAAATGCCTCTGAGTGGAGGCCTTTCTGGCCGACTTATGGGTTGGCCGACCCATACGGGTAAGATCATAAATCAAGACCTTTCAAGACTGGTGGAACCAAAATAATAACTGATTCTATTTTAATCTTTCCAAATTAGACTAGGGATAAGAACGGAACCGCGCTAAGATGATGCAGTTCCTGCGAGTCGGACTTTTTGACTTCATATGCTTGCATGTACTCGTTTCATAGGTTTCTTAACATAAAAAAAACGAATGAAACCATTTTTAAGGCGATATTAGTAACCATTTTTGAGAAAAGTGGAACAAATGTTTTTGCAAATCACATTTTTCTACATCTTTGAAATGCATCTAAACTAATGTGTTTAAATTTTGGTTGCATTTGGAGTTAAGGACGTATTTGACAAAAAAAAATATTTTATTAGTGGACATGGTTTTTGGATTTTCGTATATTTTCGTAAATATCTCGAAAACGGTTAGGAAATCGTGGTATGTAGAATGTGACCATTCGAATGCTTACTAAATTCTCTACAAAAAAGGTCCTGAAGCAATTTTCGATGGGGCAATGTCAATCTCATAAATAACTGTTTAAAACTTTAAAAGTGTTTGTTTTGTTCTGTTGAACGGGGTTTTGTGTTTCTTTAACTCAATTTTTAATTGGTTGTTTTTTGTTTAAAATTGCATTTATGACTAAAATTTTAGTAAATTTAGTAAATTTTAGTAAAGTAAGGAAAGAAAATGAGAAACTTATTGGCAATAGTGGCTTCCTAGAGGGAACATGAGATGGCGGGCGAGTCATTTCCGCTTAGGGTACTGTCAGTTTCCCTTTGCGGCACCTAAAACTTCCTGCTCTTTAAGATTTAATTTATCCTTTTAACGAAATATGAAACGCTACCAAATAACTGCTTCTATTCCTATGCTAATATCACTAGGGATAAGAAATGAACCGCGCTAAGATGACGCAGTTCCTGCGAGTGGGACTTTGTTTTGTTCTTTGTTCGCCCTTACACAAATTTACAGTGCTTATTAAATTGCCATTGATATTTAAAAAATATATTGACAAGAAAACAATATTATGTTCTGTCTACTAGTACATTGCAAAACACAATTATACTATAGGTTGTAACGGACCACGAACTCAATTAAATAAAACACCTACTCAATTGAATTTTTGACATTTTAAACGCCATTTAACTTACAGCGGAAATAGCTCACTCGGCCTCTTCGACTTCCGCTCGGAAAGACCTATGACAAACAGCCAAAAGTTTTCTCTCATTATACTTACGTTTTACTGGCAAGTTGATATTATTGCTAAAATCAATTACAAAAACGACAAGCGTTAAAAACCTGAGAAAATCAAAAACAAATAACCGCTCAAAGTTTTAAGCACTTATTTCGTCAACTGTAATTATCAGATTGAAAATTACTTCGGAATATATTTTTTAAAGAATTTAGTAAGCTATCGAATGGTTAAGTTTCATCAACCAGGATTTATCAAATTTTTTCTAGATATTTAAGAAAATATATGAAATATCCCAAAACGTTTCATGTCTCTTAACAATGCCCCCCGCCAATTCTTCCTTAACTCCGAACGGAACCAAAATTAAAAAAATTTAATTTTTTTAACAGTTTGGATGAATGTCAAACGCCACATTAACTGAATAAATCGTTTCTGAATATCCAAACCGAAAATTACTAATATATTTATATGTGGGACATGGTCATATTCGAACAAAAACACTCACTTTCTACACTACTCCTTTATTGTGCTCTACATGATTCGCGTTCCTATGAGTCCTCTTCAGGAACTCTTAAGAGACAGCCGTGGAATGATGAGATCATGACAGTCTAGACGTGGTCCTACTTGTAGAAGGTTCTCGGTGGTGTAGGCTGTAATTATATATTACTTTAAGAGTTCCTTAAGAGGTGTCATGTGAACGCGAAACATGTAGAGCATAATAAAGGAGTAGTGTAGAAAGTGAGTGTTTTTGTTTGAATTTGACCTTCTCCCACATATAAATATATTATAAACGATTTATTCAGTTAATGTGACGTTTGACATTCAAACAGACAGAAAAAAATCGATGAGGAGGCCCCTAAACTTCAAAATTACCGAAAAGGAAATCGTCTTAGTCTGGCCAGAAAAGTGTGGTAATCAGTAGTTAACGCTATGTATAAGTGGGCGATAGAATTCAGACAAATGAAAAACATAATAAAAGGAGGAAAACACTATTACCAATATGCTTCTTATATCCTTACCTCGTTTTACTAAAATAAACATTTTACTGCTAAACACAGTTTAAGAAGAAAAAAAGTCCGACTCGCAGGAACTGCATCATCATAGCACGGTTCCGTTTTTATCCCTAGTCTAATTTTGAAAGAATGAAATAGAAGCAGTTATTATTTTGGTTCCACTAGTCCTGAAAGGTCTTGATTTATGATCTTACCCGGTAGGGTCGGCCAACACTAGAAAGGGTCCCACTTGTTACAAGGTCTTGGAATCTTGGAAATCTATATTTCTAACAATAAATTGTTTTTGTTATTTTACTTAACCTGTTTTATTGTCAAATAAATTATCCAACTATAAGCAATCAAAAAATAACAAGGAATAAAACAGACAAAAAAAAAAAGGTTTAAGCACTTATTTCTCCGATTGACATCGCCTAATTAAGACTTTCGTCTGAACCTTTTTTGTAGAGCATTTTGTAAGCTTTCGAATGGTAACCTTCCGCTTCCCAAGATTGTTAACCGTTTTCGATATATTAACGAAAGTATACAAAGTTATCAAAACTTTTCATGTCTGTTAATAAAATATTTTATTCTAACCCTTCCTTAACTTCAAACGTAACCAAACTTTCAACATAATAGTTTTGATGTAATTCGAACATGCAGAAAATGTTTCATCTGAATCCCATGATTCTAAGTACCCAAACCAAAAACGTTATTCGACAAATATTTTTCCAATTTTCTCGAAAACGGTTAAAGCCATCGCCTTAAAAAGGGTTTCATTCGTTTTCTTATGCCAAGAAGTCTATAAAACGAGCACTTGCAAGCATATGAAGTAAGCGGAACGATTTTTTTCGCGCGACATTCGCTCCAAAAACAATGTTCCGGTGGGCAGATTCTTCTGGTTAACGAACTTGACCTTTCAAATTAGACGAACGATTTTCGTACCAAATTTCATCAAAATCGGACCATTTGTCTGGGACCTAGAGAGCGAACAGACAAATATATATATATATATATATATATATATATATATATATATATATGTATGTATATATAAAAAGTCCGACTCGCTGGAACTGCATCATCTTAGCGCGGTTCCTCTTCATAGTTTTTTTTTTTTTTTTTTTTTTTTTCTTTTTTTTACGGCGCATCTACATCTAGGTCATTAGCGCCGACATCCAGGGTACAGCGAGGAATTTTACCAGCGAGCCGTGAGATGATAAAATTCCTGCCGGAGGTTGGGAATCGAACCCACCATCTCCCGCTTATGAATCCAAGGTACTAGCCATTAGACCACGGGAGACCCCGGTTCCTGTTCATATCCCTATTGTCATATGAAAAGCTTAAGAGTAGAAACAGATCATATTTTCCTCGGCCTTTGTTCAAAGGGTTTTATGGCATTACCTGCTCGGGTCCGCCAGACTCTAGAATCCTCTTCTACCGATACTTCATTTCATACGTTTCAATGAATTGGAAAATATCAAAATGTTTCACATATTCCTGTGTTCTTTTACTATAGTAATAATTCTACAAATAAAATCAATTAAAAAATAAAATAAAAAAAACCAACAGCATGAAGGCAATTGAAAATATTCAAAAGACGTCATCGAATCTCTTTCTCTTGGCAAGCTATATTTCTAACAATGAATTGTTTTTCTTATTTTGCCTAATACGTTTTATTGTAAAATACATTATCCAACTATAAGCAATTAAAAAATAACAAGGAATAAAAACAGACAAAAAGAACAGTTCGAATAAGCGAAATCAATTACTTTAATGTTTTAAGCACTTATTTCTCCGATTGACATCGCCTAATCAAAACTTTTACTAGAACCTTTTTTGTAGAGCATTTAGTAGGCTTTCTAATGGTGTTCTTCCGTTTCCCAAAATTCTCAACCTATCTCGAGATATTAAGGAAAGTATACAAAGTTACCAAAACATTTTATGTCTATTGATAAAATATTTTATTCTAACCCTTCCTTAACTCCAAACGTAACCAAAATTTCAACATATTAGTTTTAATGATAGTAAAACATGCAGAAAATGTTTCAACTGAATCCCATGATTCTAAGTACCCAAACCAAAAACGGTATTCAAAAACTATTTTTCCAATTTTCTCGAAAACGGTTAAATCTATCGCCTTGAAAATGGTTTCATTCGTTTTCCTAGCCCAAGAAGCATATAAAACGAGTACTTACAAGCTAATGAACTCAAAAACGTAAGCGTTACGATTTTTTTTTGCGCGAATTTTGCCCGAAACGCCATCTTCCCGTGGGCGGATTTTGCTGGTTAACGAACTTGACCTTTCAAATTAGACGAACGATTTTTGTACCAAATTGCATCAAAATCGGACCATCAGGGAAGCCAGAAATCCGCGAACAGACAAATATATATATATATAAATATATACATATATATATATATATATATATATATATATATATATATATATATATATATATATACATATATATATATACAAATTTGAACCACCGTTATTTTCGGTCTCTAGGGGTTCTGAAACGCGAAATTTTCTAGTCGGCACTTCCGGATTGTTTCATTGTATCAACCTTATAAGCGGGGTTCCTCCCTATGGGGAGGGAGGAACCGCGCTAAAAAACAATAACAAATAAAAAGTTAGTTAAACAGGGACAAACCCCCGCTCGAAGGAACAAAACTAAGACTTTCGAGGTTTTAAGCATTTATTTCTCCATCGATTATTGACATCGCCGCATCGAAAACGGCATCAGAACATTTTTTTAAAGAGAATTTTGTAACCTTTTGAATGGTCACATTTCACTTACCACTATTTTTTACCCGTTTTCGAGCTATTTATCAAAATATACGAAGATCCCAATACGTTTATGTCTATTCATAATTTTTTTTTAATACTTTCTCAACTCCAAATGCAACCAAAAGTTAAACATTGTAGTTTAGATTAATTACAAACATGTAGAAAATATTCCTATTGGATCCAACTACTTTAAGTAACCAAACCGAAAAAATATGTTATCCACTTTTCTCGAATCCGCTTAAAGATATCACCTTGAAAATTGGTTCAATATTTTTGGTACGTTAGGACATCTATATAAAGAGTACCTTCAAACATATTAAATCGAAAACGTAAGCGTAACGATTTTTTTGGCGCGAATTTTGCCCCCAAAACCATGTTCCGGATAGACGGAAAGTTGAACCTTCGCTTTCCTTGTTAGGAAGTCCTCTCGTCATGTTCACTCTTTTGAGTCGGGCGTCACAAACACAAAATATCTCGGGCAAAATATAGCAAATAAATTAGTAGAACTGAACGAATGGTGTATTACTTTATGCACCCCCTTCCTTAGAAAGATGTAAGAAAAAGTGAAAAATATATATCGGGTCATCTTTCAGAAGAATTATATATACCTATATACAAATTTAGAGGGGTCATATTTGGTATCTAGTAGGTAGGATAAATGAAGATTTTGAATAAATTGTTCACAACAAACATAAGAAACACCGATACAACCATTTAGGCTGAAATACTCAATTAAAATTTACATGTAAACTTTTTGATAGGAAACTTATTAAACTTTTGAATAGTCACGTTTTTCACCAACATACGTCGAATACGTAAAACATTTTTTTTACAAAATATACTAAAAGCAAAAATATGTCCATGCCGTTACCCTAAAGATGGAAGGTTCATATACTCAAGTTACGGCTTAGCCGATTATACAAATACTTATAGACTGAGCCTATAAATACAAAGCCTTTGTATTTATAAAATTTTACCTTGAAGAGGCACCACAATAGTGTAAAACATGTAGCGTTGGTTTAGGTTGGGGGGTTTAAGGGCAGAAAACGTCTAGGTCATCAACACCCTGAAGTGAAGTTTTAGAAAGTCGTGTGTAGTCAAATCGTTTAATGTATAATTTTGATTGAAAGTGCCTCGAATGTTGTGTTTAGGACAGTGTTGTATTTCCAATACAACATTTAAGACATTAACCCTCTAACGACAGAATTCCATAGATGTTTATTATTTGTTTTCTTAATTTTGATATTACATTTATTTGTTTTTATTTAACTGTATAAAACATGTAGGGAAGCGAAGACATAAATATAATTAAAAAAGTTAGTTGAAGTTTTTTTGACCTACCGCATATTTCCATAATTCCTGAATTTGAGAAGTACCATTCAATTATTAATTACAAATAAATTTGTAAAAATGCTTCAATTCTGAGTAACTTTGTTTTACCATTATGAATATATATATATATATATATATATATATATATATATATATATATATACACACACAAATATATTTTTTTTAAAAAAGTTGAACCACTAATAGTTTCATGATTTTCATGTAATTTCTCCACACGTTCAGGCGACCGGCTTTCAGGCGGACTGTTCAGGTCTAACTGACAGGCCTGCCTGGCCGTGTGTAGGCTGCTTTAAGCGAAGCGTTCCTCGCCCTAAGGGCATGGAATGGTTACTGTCCAGGCAACGAACAGTTATCGATGGAAATTTTTGGAACATTTTATGTATTTTCTTTCAAACGTTATATACGCACTCACTTGGTCTTAGCAAAACCATTGGCAATATAATGGACAAGATCTTATCTAATTGAGTGTGAATAACTGGTCAGCAGGTCAAAAATAATATATTTCGTGCTATTTATTCTTCCAGTACTCGAGATATTTACATAATGGAGTATATTTTGGACAATACATTGACTGGAAATGGTGAGAAATTGTAAGATTCATTGGTCGACAGTTGTCGCCAGGTTTCATGATGAACGCTAAAACTTCACGTATACACGTTTGAATGAAAATACGTAAAATAGTAAATTTATATATATTCTTGAAGGATATGTGATGCTCTACAACCCCATAAACGGCATTTATTTTTTGGGTTTATTGTTAAAGAGTTATCCTGTCAAAATGAGCAAAAAGTGTGTTTTTCCCCCAAAATGACAGACATTCAAGAGGGGATATTTCGAAAACTAAAGATATCTCGAAAAACTTTATTGATTTGAACATGTAGCATATTTAATCAGCGATCATTTGTTATAGAATGGTCATGTCGCTAGGGCGCAGGGTTTCCGAGATATAAGTGAAAACCCGAAAATGGGATCTTCTATACCCCCCCCCCCCGGCACAAAGGCTACGGGCGGGGACTTTTGATATGTTCACCTCCTATCCAGCCCAAACAAAGTTACGAAAATTTTGTTCCAAAAATTTCCATCTATAGCTATTTTCGCATTCGTTTCCTGGACTGTTACTTGTGTGACAAGTTTACTTTGTAGGGCGCTTATTTAAGAACTCTTAAAATGAAGTACATGAAAATAAAAGTTAATGTAATTCTCTTATTTTTTTTAAATCTGAAGTAAAAGTTTTGAGTATTTTAATCAAGAATTTTAGGGTTTCCTTGGTTTAAAAATAAGTGAAATGTTCTTTGTTTAAAAATTTATTTTTGTTTATTTACTGAAATATATTTCCTGATAAAAAACAGAAAATAAACATTAGTAGCTTTAATTTATTCCTTTAAGCGTTTTCCTATAAAGCATTTTAATAACAATTACTTTAAAACTTTTATTCTTTAAGTAGAAAAATAACATTAAAAAAAAAATGTTTTTTTATAAGTTTAAACTCAAAAAGTTATTTTCGTACTTTTACTTTTTTAAATGGAAATAAAAGTAAAAGTAAAAAAAAAAAAAAAAAAAAAAACTTTTTTCAAATAAAAGTTAACAATTATTTTTGACCCCTGCGTTGAAATGATTGTCCCCTGGAAGATAAAAAATATTACATACTTTCTTGAATTATTTGTTTTTCAATTAATTTTATTCCTTCAAAAATGTTGGTAAATTGGATGGTCATATTTATTGAAAATACCTATAGGATTAACCTTGTAGTTAATTTAATATTTGCAGTATCATAAATCATTATGAAGGGCTACGTTATTATTATTATTTTGAGTATTCTGCTGTCACTTTGAGGTGAAGTTGAAATCTAGCTTTAATATTTTTTAAAATCATCAAAGATATAACATTTTTATTTATTATTATATATTAGATTTTAATAATTAGATTGTATTACTTGAAAAATAAAATTGAAGCATTAGAGTATTGGTTTTTATTTAAATCTGAAAATGTATCCCTGTAATTTCAGCAGTAAGCCATAGAAGCTTGTTTCTCATATTGTTTGTTCATTAATGATATATTTTAAATAAATAAAATCATTGTTTAATTTTGGAAAGCCTTTTATACAAATTAGGTAGTTATTAGAATGCAATGGAATATTGTTCATATCATTAAGAACAAAAAATAATGTATTACAGCAGTGCGAAATAAAAATTAATATTTTTTAATAATAAACGAAGTATTATACAATTTACAAAAGTAAAATAAATAAAGAATAGGGAATGAAATGATAAATTTGGTGCATATGTGAGGTATTGGAGTCCTAGAAGTGTAGCGAGTCGCCGCTAGATAGCAGGCAAAGCTCCTAAGCTGGTTTCCGCAGACCAACGCGGGATTTAGTACCAGCAATGCTTATACAGAGTAATATTATTATAAAAAAATTCATAATTGATTACAATGAAAGTCTTCCCTGTAGAAAATAAGTAAACTAATGATACCAATGCTATCAGGGCTACGGTGTGACAAAGTATAGAGTTTTTTCATTTAAATTATTATATGAGTCGTTCATATGATACTCCGACTTTCCAAATTATAAATTAGAGATATTTTTATAATGTTTTCTTATAAAAACTACCATATTACCACTTGAGGTTAATACTTAATAAATGGTCATTAGGGGTATGTTTGTTGACAATAAACAATGGTTTTAAATTTTTGTTTATACAACTTTAGGTGTTTTTTTTTTTGTAGCATAGCACAGTGGTCTTAGTCAGAGTGTCAAGTGAAAAATGTAAAGGATTCTGGCGGATCTTTGATTAAGTCCTTTGCTTCAATGAGATTTTAAGAAAATTATCAGAAATAAAGGGAGGGAATGAATGAACAAAACACTGTTCTAAACGGTAGGTTTATTGGGATCACAAAAAAGTGACAATAAAAAATGAAAGTCTAGTATAAATGAAAAATGAGTTGCACTTGAATTTTGTAAATAATGTTTTTAAATATTTTCAATCATAAAAATATCTTCTTTCTTGGGATTCATTTCAACATTAGAACGATGCTTCGAGATTCTCTTACAATTGTGATAAATCGGAGGTATAAACGGCAAAAGTTGCAACAAATAGTTTTTCTTTTCAAATGTTTTTTTTTTTATTATTATTATTGATTATTACAACAATATGAGTTAACATATTTCTAGTAATATTGCTGGTTCAGTTATAATGACATTGTGAGGCTTGATGTGGGAATATGAACAATTACAAAACCCACAATAGTAATGCATTAAAGAAAAAATAAATAAATAAATAAAAAGATAATATAAAATAATAATGAAACAACTGTAAAGCATTTTAAATGAAAATATAACACACTTTGTGCACTGCAGATGTTAAAGCAAATTGTCTCTAGGCCACCTCCGCTTCAGCCTTCTATGGGGATTTTGTGGATTTTGGAACGAGGATAGAGAATTTATTAAAGGATTTGGATGGCCTGGGAGATTAGAATGGAACTTCTGATAGACTGATTTGGCCAGGGATTGGATAAAGGGGATATTGAAGTCATTATGGAGGGTTAGGTTCGAGACATAGTAAGGAGCATTGGATATTTTTCGAAGGATTTTGGATTGTATTGTTTGTATTCTGTAGGAATTGGAAGGTTTAGTGGAACCCCATAGTTCTAGTCCATAAGTCCATATTGGTCGGAGTATGGTATTGTATATAAGTCGTTTGTTAGTCAATGATAGTTTTGAGCGTTTGTCTAATAAGCGTGATAAAAGTCTAAAACGTCTGTTTAGTTCCTGTCTTTTCTGAGTTATGTGTGGCTTCCAAGTTAAGCGTTTGTCTAGTATCAGGCCTAAGTATTTTACTTGCGATTTCTGCGGATTATAATGTTTTGGAGGGTTATTGGTGGGCAGCTTGACTTACGAAGTGTGAAAGTTGCATGGCTAGATTTTTCTGCATTTACTTTGAATCTCCATTTATTTAGCCATGGTTGAAGTAGACACAGGTGTTCTTGGAGGGAATTAGAAGCAAGAATTGGATTTTGGGTGACAGTAAGGATAGCAGTGTCATCAGCATACATGTGGAGTACACATGTTACACTTTTCAAATGTAATGGATCTACAGAATTTGTTTGATACTCCAAATATCTTTTGGCCTATCAGGTCCATTTTCTAAAATATGATATTTCTGAAAAATCTCTTGGGTTGTTGAATGTTGCCTTGTACTGAATAAGACAAGGGTTCCACTGTTTTTCAACCAATTAACATTTTCAATTATTATGTTAAATTTACGATAGACAAGCTCGGCTTCTAGCATATCAGTTTTTAAAAATCATTATGATTTATTTCTGTCCAAAAAAAATAAAAAATTGTAATCCTAGATAATGTTGTGCCATTCTTCAGGAGAATATTAATACAGCCACTAACTATAAATTCCAAATCAATAGTTGACATTTTCATTCCTAGATTCAAGAGAAGTTTCATTAAAAAAAACACTGATCTATTATGTCCACTGATATAATATATGAAACGGATTTTTGAAAGACCCACCTTTGTTTTCTTGAATAGTCCAAAAATCATTATAATAATAAAAGTGGACTTAGTCACTCTGTCAACGAAAAAATGTTTCATATTCTTCTGAGTGACTTATTTCAATTCAAATTTTCAAAGTGTTAATGATTTCATTGACTAGCTACTCGTAAAAGAAAACATATAAACACATTGTAACCACTGTTACTTTCAGCAATTCCAGATTGCGGCATGAGGTCAACCTATGGACGGAGGGAGGAAACGTGCTAAAAGGCTTGACGAATTTGTGGCTGATTTTAATAGATGAATTGACTTTGTATATTCTGTTTCTATAGACCTTCGGACATGTATATATTTGTTGAAATGAATTATGCCAATATAACAACCCCTTTGATATTAATTTATGAACTAATTAGTTTAGTTTATAATACATTCAATAATATTAAGACTTGATACTATAGACAAAAATTAGAATTGATATTATACCAAACTAAATGATTAAAATTCCAGAAAACATATATAAAGTGTTCCTACAAGCCTATTAACACAAAAACGCAAGCGCTACAATGTTCCAGCGAATTCCTCCCAAATAAAAATGTTCTCGTGGACGGATCTGATAGTTAATGAACTTGAGCTTTCATATATGAAGTCTTTCTGTGCCAAATTTTATTAAACTCCGACCTTATTTGGTACTGTTAGACAGAGATTAGACACACACACACACACACACACATATATATATATATATATATATATATATATATATATGTATATATATATATATAGATAGATAGGTAGAGTAGCAGATAAGAATATATATAGGAAGGTGAGCTACCTGCTAGGTATTGAAGTTTACTATCAGGCTGTACCGTATGAAATGTCAGTTTTGTTTACTTTGCGATTTAATCTTTTCCCTTTTTTATTTCATTATTTCCAAACATCATTGTTATTCATATAGCATTAAAGCTCTTTTATTCCTATTATTTAGTCAGTAACTTGCGTACTGCGTTGTGAGAACGATCCCCTGAGAAAAAAATAAAACTTAAATTATGACTTCAACGGAAATCCGTATTATTTTTCGTTATAAATTTACGCTCGGTCATAGCGCTGCTGAGCGCTGAACTGTTTACCGGTGGTTTTCCAGGTTTCGAAGTGGAAATTTTGACCTTGACAACGAGGAGCGAGGAAGGCCAGAAACCAAGCTTGACAATGACCACCTGAAAGAAAGGGTTGAAGCTTGTCCCTCAAAAAGCACTAGGGAATATGCCAAAGAACTCGGAGTAGGAGCCACGACAGTTTCAAGACTTTTGAAGGGAATCGGCAAGTCCAAAACTGACATTTCATACGGTACAGCCTGATAGTAAGAAGGGTATCTAGCTGCAAGATATTGAAGTTTGCTAGGGAAAAGATAGTAAGAAGGGGTAGATAGCAGCTTTGTATTACCTAACACTAGATATACCAGACCTGGTACTGGTATAAACGTCAAAAACAAAAAATATATTTGTTACTAATATATATAAAGTAACATTAAGTTCATTAAATGCATTCTCTAGTTATGGCTACAAAAGTCACAACATCATTTAGGAAGGCAAATGTTTTATGTAGTAGGAATTTTGAATTGAAATTGTACGACCAGTCGAAATGACTGGTCTGGTAAATATAGTGTTAAAGCTTGCTAGTAAGAAGTATTGGTAACTACTTGGTACAGAAGCTTCCAAGTAAAAACGTAGGTGTTTATACTTGCTGATAAGTAGGATAGAAAGCTACTAGGCATTGAAGGTTGCTAGTAAGAAGGGATAGCTAGCTGCTAGGAATTGAAGCATGCTAGTAAGAAGGGGTAGATAGCTAATTGGTATTGAAGCTTTCTAGTAAGAAGGGGTTGATAGCTACTTAACATTGAAGGTTGCTAGTAAAAAGGGAAGCTCGGTGCAAACAAAAAAGGCCTACTGGTAAGAAAAAGTAGCTAGCTGCTAGGTATTGAAGCTTGCTAGTAAGAAGAAGTAGCTGGCTGCTAGGTATTGAAGCTCTCTAGTAAGAAGGGGTAGGTAGCTACTTAGTATTCAAGCTTGCTAGTAAGAAGGGATAGCTAGCTGCTTGGTATTGAAGCTTACTAGTAAAAAGGGGTAGGTAGCTACTTAGTATTCAAGCTTGCTCGTAAGAAGGGATAGCTAGCTGCTTGGTATTGAAGCTTGCTAGTAAGAAGGGGTAGGTAGCTTCTTAGTATTGAAGCTTGCTAGTGAGAAGGGATAGCTAGCTGCTAGGTATTGAAGCTCGCTAGTTAAAAGGGGTTGATAGCTACTTGGTATTGAAGCTTGCTAATAAGAAGGCGTAGTTCGGTACTAGATATTCAAGGTTGCTAGTAAGATGGGATAGCTAGCTGCTAGGTATTGAAGCATGCTAGTAAGAAGGACTAGCTAGCTGCTAGGTATTGAAGCATGCTAGTAAGAAGGACTAGCTAGCTGCTAGTTATTGAAGCATGCTAGTAAGAAGGACTAGCTAGTTGCTAGGTATTGAAGCATGCTAGTAAGAAGGACTAGCTAGCTGATAGGTATTGAAGCATGCTAGTAAGAAGGACTAGCCTGCTACTAGGTATTGAAGCATGCTAGTAAGAAGGGGTAGCTAGGAGCTAGATGGTGGAAGAAAGCAAGAGGGTTCTGGGACTGGGGTGGTCAGGGCTTGATCAATGTGGCAGTGGATTTGTCACCAACAGACGCCGCCAGTATCTAGCCAAGTGGAAAGCAGCTCTGTGGCTGGGCAATATTAAGCGATGCCTTCCTTCCCCTCAACCCCTAAACCTTATTTCTTGTAAGTAATGTAATACTCCTAGAACAAAACTCATCAGCAGAGTTTTTTTTTTCTCTTCTCTTGTTAGTCGCAATAAATTATGTTACTTACTATATATTGTTTTAGCGTGTTTCCTTCAGGAAATCCAGCTTATGATGCAATCCGGACGTTTTAACTATAAATATAAGGCTAAAAAATCACCAATTCCGAATTATTATAAATATAAATATATATATATATATATATATATATTTTGATGTTAGTACGGCATTCTCCAGCGGTCGGTTTCTCTGGGTGATATTTTGCAGGAATCCCATCCTGCTTCATCAGACCGTTGTCCATGTTTTTTTTTTCTTTTTCGACTTTTTTGTTTGTTATTTTATAATAACCTTTTATAATAAAAGTAGTAGTAGACACTGAAAATGACACCCGTTAAAATATATATATATATATATATATATATGTATGTTTGTTAACTCGATAGCGGCCAGAGTTTTTGTTTTTTTCCACGATACTTGGTATATAGCGTTCAATTAGCAAACGGTTGAACGAGTTCGTTAACCACCAAAATCGGTCCACCGGAAGCGGAGGTTTACCCCGGACCCAAACCACTAATTTAAGCATGCCAGTCGTATTTTTTGTTAAATTTCAACAAAACATTGTATTCGTAGTGGTAATCTACAGAGGAAAATGATTTGTAAAAATAAACTAAATCGGTTCATGAGGAGGGGGGGGGGGGCTTACTCAAGACCCAAATTACTAATATACTCATACCGGTCGTAATTTCTGCTGTATTGTAACGAAACGCGGTATACGTCGTGTGTATCTCATGAGTAATAAATGTTGTAAAAATGAGCTAAATCGGACTATCGAAAAGGGGGGTTTACTTTGTACTATGTTTCAATAGAATTAGCCCGTCAGACGTATGTAGGTTCGCGAGGGCGCCGCAAGGAGCGCTTTCTACCACTAGGTAGTACCTCCACTAGGGGGACTGTAGCCTGTTCCTCGTCAGTTCAATTGACGAAAATATGTTTTTTTTTATTTATTTATTAAGTATTGTAGTACAAACACAAACATAACTCTTGAAGAAAATTAATTACAAAATTAATAATTGAACAGTTGTTTATTACAAAAGTAAAAGAGAACTATTCATGTTTTTTTTTTTTATTTATCTAGGTCCTTTTTAGCAAATTATTCAGTAATACAGTGTACACTACCCAAATTCTGGTGAAAGTGCTTAGTTATGCAGCTCCTGCATGACGGTCTTTTTTTTTTATAATAGACTCCAGTACAAGATAGTAACTAGTTAAGCTTTCATAACACTTGGGCGCACCGGACCTTCCCAAAAAGGATTTTTCCTAGAATTTTTATTTTACTTCCTCAGACTTTTGCTCGTTATATATATATATATATATATATATATATATATATATATATATATATATATATATATATATATAATATGTCTGTCCCCTAAAAAAGGAAGAATAAGAAATCAGTGAAATCAGCACACTGTTGTTTTTAGGAATTTTTAGTAGAAATAATTATGGTGTAAGAGACTTACAGGTAAAGACTTACATAAAGACTTACATGTTTTTGGTCAGTACTTGGGAACGATCAACGTAGATAAGCAAATGAAACCACTCCTAATGCAATATTCGTGATTGGGTTTGAAAAAAATAGAGATAACTCATACGACGGGTAAGGCAGAACATATTTTCAGATATATCTATCTATATATATATAAAAATCACGTGTCTGTCTGTCTGTTTCTTTGTTTGTTTGTTCCTTATACAAATCCACACCGTTTGACCGATTTTGACCAAACTTGGAATAATGGTAGGTCTTGATACAGGAAGTCTCGTGGGCTAAGTCAACAATTTCTACGAGCTGTCTGTCTGTATGTTTGTTCCTTATACAAATCCACAATCCTTCGAAAAATATCCAATGCTCCTTACTATGTCTCGAACCAAACTCTCCATAATGACTTCAATATCCCCTTTATCCAATCCCTGGCCAAATCAGTCTATCAGAAGTTCCATTCCAATCTCCCAGGCCATCCAAATCCTTTGATAAATTCTTTATCCTCGTTCCAAAATCCACAAAATCCCCGTAGAAGGTTGAAGCGGAGGTGGCCTAGAGACAATTTGCTTTAACATCTGCAGTGCACAAAGTGTATTATATTTTCATTTAAAATTCTTTACAGTTGTTTCATTATTATTGTATATTATCTTTTTATTTATTTATTTATTTTTTCTTTAATGCATTACTATTGTGGGTTTTGTAATTGTTCATATTCCCACATCAAGCCTCACAATGTCATTATAAGAGAACCAGCAATATTACTAGAAATATGTTAACTCATATTGTTGTAATAATCAATAATAATAATAATAAAAAAAAAGGTAAGTCGTGATACGGGGAGTGTCATAGGCTAGGTCAAAAACGTCTACCAGCTGTATGTCAGTATGTTAGTTCCTTTCATATTCAAATCCACACCGTTTGACCGATTTTGACCAAACGTGGCACAAAGGTAGGTATTGACACGGGTAGAGTCATAGGGTAGGTTAAAATCGTCTATGACTCACAGTTCGGATATCACGAGTTCTAAACAATGAACTCGAATTGTTACAGATTTTAATATTAATTATTTGGTTTCTAATTTATTTTTGCTTTTATAGATGCAGAAAGTAGATGTAGCGTAGCACGCCGGGTAACAGCGCGTTACCTTTATATAAATTAGGTGATTTATCTGTCCTTGCTGGAGAGCTGTGTCAATGAATATGCTGGAGGACCTGAGTTGATCAATAAAGATTTTATCTTCTAGTGTCTTCGTTGGCGGGTTGGATTCGGGATAACAGTTCAAGGGCCTTCGTCTATAGGCCCGCCAAGTCTTTAATTAATTTAATAATGGTTACCTGAAAAGTGGAAAATCAGGCGGCCAGCGCAAAGTACTGACCACAGTATCTCCCTAGTGTGCCGTATGGTCAAGTATTAGAGATATCTACAGTATCTACCCCTCTGGGACCTCGTGGTCTGTTAGGATACTGATTTTTTTTTCTTTATCCGACCTAGTGGGGGGCAAAAAGGCAATTTGAAGTTTCACCACTGTAACCGACTCGGTTAAATTTTTCGCTTGTCATGTTTCGTGGCACCTCATAACGGGCACTTCTAAAACAACTTATTTTGCTAGATCTCAAAACATTTTTTTTTTTTTTTTTTTTTGTATAATTCTGTATTTAGTAAGTATCAGTAACTACATTTTGTCTTGTACCTTATTAGGAAGTCCTCTTGTCACCGTGTGATCTGAATGGAGGATAGTACAAGACTAAGGAAATATGGCTGGCTCTGTCTTTATCGACATATGGTATATTTTTGTTGTAATAAGTGATATGAATTAGAACAAGTTTAATAATCCGAATTTAATCTATTATTGTATAGAAACTTTGGTAAACATTTTTCGGATCCTGCCGTTTGTTAATGGCTATTTTTGATTTTTTTTTTTTATATATAAATGTTTTCATTAATCTTTCTGTTAAAAGTTTGTCTTTCCTTGTTTAAAATTTATGTTCTTGTAAATAAAAAATATGTGAGTTAGTTATTGAATGTCCCGTCAATTCGGTACTGTTTTCGTTTGTTTGAAAACTCTGAGTCCGAATTATGAATTTCGTAGCGGCCGTACTTCCTGGTGCTAACAAAACTCGGTAGTCGTCGTGGGTATCTTAACCCATTAATTCCCAGTGATGCGAAAATGCTGGGCATTAATGGGTTAACACATTAACCCATTAAGAAGAAGCAAAGTGATGCATTTTCGCATCACTGGGCATTAATGGGAGGTAGATGTATTTTAATAATACACTAAATCGGTTCAACCTTATTCTGTACAAACTAAAATAAACCGCCAAACCTCGGGGATTGGTTATTACTCCTACCACTAGAGGCGCTGAACAATAGTATTTGGTTTCTTCATTGTTTTGATTGTAACATGTTGTCTTTGTACATGTGGACGCTTTTATTGCTCATTAAGATCAATAAAATAATAATATACAAAATAAACTAACTAATAATACTATACACACTCAAGACGGTTGAAGGCTGTAATCAATTAAAACAACAGAAAAGTATTCAAACATCGAAACTGATATTAGGGAAAGGAGATTGAAATTCTTTGGTCACCTCAGCTGACAACCAGAAAATCGATTGACGAAAATAATACTAGATTACATAACCTCACTTAACTATTCCACACCTGATGAAATTCGAAAGAGCCTCAAAAATGTAAACATAAGACCAGCCGGAAATTCAGAGAGAGGCATCATCAAACAAAAAGTAGACAAATAGGAAGTTATATCAGACCAACCAAAACAAAAACAGTACAGACCAAAGTGGTCGGAAGAGCGTAAATAAGCCTTTTCGGAAAAAATGAAAGCCTTTTGGAAGAACAACAATAACCCAAATAAAAACTGTGGTATTTGCTTAAGGACTTCCATTCCTGGGGTAATTCGCTAATAATAATAATATATACACCACTCTGGAAGAAAATTAATTTAAAGATTAATGATTGAGCCAGCTGCTCAGCACAAACATAAAAGGTAAAATCCATTTGATTTTATTCTTTTTTATTTATATACAGTGGCTCACAGTCTAAATGATGCAAGATATTTACTTTTAAAAAAATATATTTAAGATCAACCTACAATTTATTCTGAAAAATCTTTGTTCACAAAGATACAGTAGGATCATCAGGCCAGAATATACAATAGTTAAAAATTAATTTGAGATCAAATCAAAAAATTAAACAAAAACTTTATACATTTATATACACTTCTAAGGTCACAGTGAAAATGATGCAAAATGGAAAACGTCCAAAAATTCAAAAATATTTTAAACTTTATTACTTTTTAGGTAATCCTTTATTATTTATTATCACATTCAAACAATTGGGCATGAATTCGACAAGCTTTTCTGTTCAAGATGGCCATATCTTCCCCCATTCTTCTTGAACACTCTTTTTGAGATATTCTTTGTTTGATGTCTTATGTTTCCTCACTTCTGTTTCTAATTAACTCCATAAATTCTCTATGACGTTGAAGTCTGGTAATTAGAGGAGTGCTTTCATAGTTTTGGAGCAATTATATGAACCAAATTTATTCCGAGATAAGAAGAATGCTTGGGATCGTTATGTATATAAAAAGCAAAATAAATTATTATGCCAAGCTTGGCTGCAATATTTTTTTCAGGATGTCACAATATCAATGTTCCTCCATTGTTTCCTCAATAAAATGATGATATCCTACCACCGAAGCAGCCATACTCCCCCAAACCACAACATGACCACCTCAATGTTTGATGTTCTGGCAAAGATTTTTCCCATGGAGCTCTTCATTTGCTTTTCTCCAGACGAAACTTGTTCTATCAGGGCCAAACAAAGTAAATTTTGACACGTCCAAAAACAAAACAGTTCTCCACAAGCCCATCTCATCTTTAAATAATTCTTGGGAGAAATAATTTGCATCTTTTAATATTTTAAGTTCATGTAAGAATTTTGCCTTGCAACTCTACCATTGTATTGCCTTTATTTTTTAAGATTCTTTGAATGGTTTCATCACAAACCATTTTATATAAACGTTTTTTAATTAATGTAGCCAACTTTGCAGCACTTAATTTTGTATTATTTTTTATTTGGCACAAAATCCAACTTTTGTCATTGCCGGTAAAACGTTGATTTTGTAATGACTCTAGATTTTCTTATTATTTTGTTTTCTTTTTTAAAATTTTCAATAGTATGTTGAATGGTCGCATAAATCCTATTGATAATAGAGGCGATTTCATGTTGTTTTTCTCATTTTAAATTTGTTAATCACTATTTCTCGTTCAGGAATAGTTGTACGCGTACCAAATTTAAGCAAATACTCGTACAGGACTGATTACTTGTATTCATATTGTTTATTTTTGCTTTTATTAAAAGAATGAAAAGGAATTAAAATATTAGTAAACTCATGCCCTAAAAATTGAAGGATAGTTATTTTCTACACAGAAATAAAGTTTGCATCTTTTTCAATATGACCTTCAATTCCTATGAGTTTTAATGAAGATTTTTGTTTCTATTGGTACAAATGTTGTAGAGTTGATTTGATTATATAAACTTAATGTATGACAATGGATCATTATGCCCTCATGTGCTTTAGCATTTAAATTGCAACAAATTTTGAGCAACTAGCAATAGAAATAGAAATTTTGGTTTGCATCATTTTGACTGTGAGCCACTGTAGGTTATTTTAAAGAAATTACAACATTGAAAAGTAAGTAACATAAGTATAATACAGAAACATAAGTATAATACAAAAGTTCCCTAAGATATCACAGTTCCTAGGATTCGGAGTTGTAGGAAAATCAATTGCATAATGTTTATAAAAGCATTATATCTTTCTTTCGTGTAGATAAAAAGGTAAATAACGCCTGAAATATCACTTTCAAGAGTTCTTTCAAGCCCTTCTTCCGAAATATTACTTAATAAAGCGAGATTCAAGTTCCACAATAACTTATAGAAGAGTTTGTTGAGGACAATCCCCCCTCCCCATTGACTCCACCAGGTCCATCGAGTACTTCTCGACATGGCAAAGAGGCTTCATGTTTTTCCGTCTCCAAACAGTGAAATTTATAAGTTCGTGACTTTCGACACATAATGTGGGTACACATGCAACGAAAAGTTTTTAAAATGGTAATACAAATTAGTACAAAGAGCAAATAAATATAGGAGTACGAGGGCGTAGACGTCGCGTGCTAACGAATCCAATGGTTTCACGAAACCCTTAGGATCCTACTCACCAACAAAAATACGGGCTGAATTTGTCGAATATACAATAAATCAAAATTCTTCTCCTGATCTGAGTGGCATACTTGCAACGCTTTATCTTCAACGCTATATAGGAAACCGCAAGTACGGGGAATACTGCTGCTCTTTGTGTTGGAAAATATTTGACACATTGGCCTCATTTTACTCCTTTCTGGAGACCAGCATTTCAAGGACACAGCTTGGATTTTTAGCCTTTTTGGGGGAATTAAAACTTTGCATATGTGGTTTTTACCTGAGGGAATTCCAGATGAATTACAAAATATTTTTTAGCCAGTCCTTATTTTTATGAACCTGTGCCACAGGTAAATGACAGATAATTTTTGCGGGAATATCTTCGGAACAACTCAAATAACAATACTTCATGTATGCGTAAATCGACAAATTCCTGGTACATATTGTTTTTTTAAATATAAAAAAAAAAGAAGTTTTTTTTGTAGTTATTTCGCTCATAACTTCGAAAGTATTCACTCTAGAAATTTTGTCAAGTCTTCAAAATATTTGTAATGAAATTTATCTATAAATTATCTCACTTTATTTAGAAATGTTGAAATTTATTTGCTGTTCTGCAAAACAGCAATAATTATGATAAAGGGTGGAAAACAGTTTTTATATATTTTTTTGGCAGCTTAAAATTCAGTTAGGGCCTTCATATTTCAGGAGAAAAATTGTAATTATACAGGGCGTCCCGAATTTAAATGGTAGAACTTCAGGAGCTGCAGGGGACCGACTACTAAAAATAAAAGAAAATAAAAAATCGTTTAGAGCCTTCTGCTCAAATTCAGGAACATAAATATGCTTTAGCTCCATCCACCGAACCTATGCAATGTACTGTATAACATACAGTCTTCTTTTTCGTACATGGCTACCGAACATGCGCGAACGCCAGCGGACAGTTTTTTGTGAAAATTCGTTGTAACGCTTTTTTGTAACTTTTTTTTCCAGTTTAGTCATCGCTAAAGCATATTTATGCTAACAATTTGCTCGTTTTTGCCTTGTTTTGGAGAACATCGCAAAACGAGTTTTCATTTTTGTACTTACTTATTTACGTTTCTGATGGAAATTAATTGTCATTGCGAGTTTTTTCAAGAAAACAATTACTAAAATTCATTCTCTCGTCTCTGATATAGTTTTCGTGCACGGTTTCTGCAACGACAATGCTTTAGAAGCGGTCCGAGAGTATGCGCGTGTATGATTCCCTAATAGAAGAGTGCCTAATCGACAAGTCTGATAGTTGCTACCCTTCCTAATGCATGTATGCATTGTTTTCAGATTTTTTTTTCTTAAAAAGGAAATGTCACGCCTTTTTTTATTCAATAAATAGATTCGGAGCAATGACTTAATGGAAACCGATGACATAGTTTGTCGTATGTCCCATTTGCTTATATTCTACGTTTTGAATGTTTTTTGAGGAAAGCTCTAAACATCTGCTGCCATATGCCGTGCTGGTTGAATGGACAGCGCTTCCTGTTAGAGATAGTATGCTTGAAGGAGAGTTATATGCTCTACGAATAATACCCGCATATAAAGACTCTTGACATATTAGGCATTTATTTACAGCAGCTCTGCCCTTAACCCCGATAGGCTTAAGCGACTCAGACCAATTGAACTGTTTGTGGCCTACAACAGATGTAAAAAGAATAATTCATGATTGATTTAGCGGTCGGTGTCGCTTGACTCCCATTTGTCGGGTGATTAAAGGTGCTTTCTCACTTTGTGTAAGAAGTTAATCTTCTCAGGAAAATCATTATCACATCATGCCACAAAGAACCACCACCACTTTAGTTTTGAAGATTATGATATAATTGATGACCAGAAAAAGAAATAAAAAATGCATCCATTTTCCTATAGCTATTACGGCAATGATAAACACCAAAAATGTATTAATAATTATGTTTGTGTAAGTCTTTTTTTCTTTTTTTTTTGTTTTAAATGGTGCTTATACTACTGAGGTCATTAACACCAGTGTAAGTCTTGTAGCAGGTTTAAATTGTCTTAAATTGGGTTTTTAATTTGTGTATTATTTTTATTCACTATCAAATGCATCGTGATTTTTATATATCGATGGTTACAGGGAATTACTCGGTAAGTTAGAATTCTCCACTTTTCAAGGCAGCTCTTTAACAGAGAATTCACACTATTTTACGAGATACCAAGAAACCTAAATCTTTATAAGTCGGAAAGGATCAAGGCTGTATTAGTCTTAGAAGATAATCATAGCGAACTTTAATCATTTTTTTCATTTTTCGACTTACCAACCTATTCCCTGTGACCATCCATACATTTTATTTAAGTTTTATTGTAACGATAATCTAGCCAATCTTCCTACCGCTATTTGAGCTTTCAATTTTAACTGTGTAAAAATGTATTGTGTTTTATATATATGCATATGTATATATATATATATATATATATATATATATATATATATATATATATACCAATTGAGTAGATGATGAATTTTTTAAATTGAATCCTTGCTGTTTTTCATGGTTTTCGTAATATAAACCACGTTAATCTTGCAAAATAATTATTCCATTGAATTGGTAGTGGTCTCATTCGATTCAGGACAAAAAAAAAAATACTTCAAAAATTATACCGAAATCGGAAAGATTCAAGTACCTACAGATTGTTTCCCTAAATAAGGTGCATGGCACCTCTGTGCGTCGTCAATATCTCGGAGGTCATGGTACTTAGCTCTGGAATAGATTTTAATACTTTGGCATTCTGCCTGTCAAATATTTCATAACTTTCTTCTTTAAAAAAAAATAAAAATAATCGATCAACTTGATTGTATTTGTTTTTCTCTCCGTGCATTATCCACTGGTTTTTTGTTTGTTAACTCCTTAGTATTGTTGTTATGGGAAAACGTCTATGTGCAAAAGTCCCTACTTATCATTCAAAGCTACCACTGCGGTTCGCCCAAGGCCAATCTCTTCCCTCCCCTCGAGGCACTAGAAATTCCTTGGGACGCAAATTTATTGAACCGGCCAAATACTCTTCAATTTAAGTTGCATGCTCTCGTGGGATTGTAAAAGGGCCGACGCACGGCGAGATATGGGCAGGGTTTGTTGGTTTATCTGAGCCAATAACGCCGGACTTGGGGCAGTCGGCCTTTATCTTCACCCTTCTTTCTGGCCCATTTGAGGGATGTTCCGTGAGCGGACTCACCAAAGGCTGCCGCCCTCTCCCATCGATTCAGTATTCAAGTCCAGTAAGTAGCTAGCTCACTCTGGTCGTGGTCTTTGGCTCACACGTACCTCCCATAACTCCAACGGCACTAATCAGCTTTCATTTATTTCATCCTCATGCGTTCATTCAGTTATTTTCTCTATTGGATTCAATTGTTCAAAAAGAGACCAGAACTAACTGGATCAAGACTAACTAATTGCCCAGCGAAGTCTTTTCAATTTTTCTTACCCAAGGTGGAATAAACTTCCTTTGCTTGCTAGGTTCAACCATAAACATATTCCCAAGATGAAGATACTCGATGATCGATAATAAAAATTTATTTATTTATATAAATTTTAACGTCCATTATTATTAACTAAGAATTTTAGAACGGGTTATCTATAGGTTATCACCCTTTTCTAGCCAGAATAGGGCTGATGTTTTTTCTTTTTTGCTAAAGAAAAGCCACCACCCCATAGTGGAAATCGGACCCGCGACCCTTGGCCCTTGGGGGTGTTAAATTCCACACCTTAGCCCTCACGGGCACCGGGGAATAATAATTAAAAGTCCGTCTCGCAGGACTGCATCATCTTAGCGCGGTTCCGTTCATATCCCTAGTCTAATTTGGAAAGATTAAAATAGAAGCAGTTATTATTTTGGTTCCACCAGTCTTTTTTTTTTAATTAATTATTATAATGGCGTGTCAACCCTTAAGGTCACTAACGCCATTCCTGTGAGTAGTAAAGTCTTGAAAGGTCATGATTTACAATCTTACCTGGAAGGGTCTGCTACACTAGAAACGAACCCGCTAGTGACAAGGTCTTGGAATCTTAGAAATCCATATCTCTAACATTAAATTGTTTTTCCTATTTTTCTTAAGTTGTTTTATTTTCAAATACATTATCCAACAATAAGCAATTAAAAAATAACAAGGAATAAAAAACAGACAAAAAGAACAGTTCGAATAAGCGAAATAAATTACTTTAAAGTTTTAAGCTCTTATTTCTCCGATTGACATCGCCTAATCAAAACTTTCATTAGAACCTTTTTTGTAGAGCATTTAATAAGCTTTCTAATGGTATTCTTCCGTTTACCAAGATTCTCAACCTTTTTCGAGATATTAAGGAAAGTATAAAAAGTTACCAAAACTTTTTATGTCTGTTAATAAAATATTTTATTCTAACCCTTCCTAAACTCCAAACGTAACAAAAATTTCAACATATTAGTTTTAATGAAAGTAGAACATGCAGAAAATGTTTCAACTGAATCCCATGATTCTAAGTACCCAAACAAAAAACGGTATTCAAAAACTATCTTTCCAATTTTCTCGAAAACGGTTAAAGCTATCGCCTTGAAAATGGTTTCATTCGTTTTCCTAGCCCAAGAAGCCTATAAAACGAGTACTTACAAGCTTATGAACTCAAAAACGTAAGCGTTACGATTTTTTTTGCGCGCATTTCGCCCCAATCGCCATCTTCCAGTGGGCAGATTCTGCTGGTTAACGAACTTGACCTTTTAAATTGGACGGCGGATTTTTGTACCAAATTTCATCACAATCGGACCATTAGGGAAGCCAGAAATGAGCGAACAGACAAATATATATATATATATATATATATATATATATATATATATATATATATATATATATATATATATAAATATATACATATATATATATATATACATATATATATATATATATATATATATATACAAATTTTAACCACCGTTATTTTCGGTCTCTAGGGGTTCTGAAACGCGAAATTTTCTAGTCGGCACTTTCGGATTGTTTCATTGTATCAACCTTATAAGCGGGGTTCCTCCCTATGGGGGAGGGAGGAACCGCGCTAATAAAGCTAAATTTTTATATAACAACGACTTTTTATTGCCATCGTTTTAGCTTGAATTTCAGCCTATAAGCAAAAATGGGCAGGGTTGCCTCTGTTTTCCCAAGGACTATCACTCTGCTCAAAGCACATTCAGAGCATATTCAAAATATATTTCGGGTTGATAATTTGTCGAAGTTGGAGTCCGGTCTGTAATTTGGTGTCATCATTACTAGGTTTGCTTGAGGGTAGTACATTGAACCCAGAGTTGGGCAAACGTTAGCGCGCGCTAAAAGCTGATACCTCTCCGCTAATTTAGCGAAACTGTAGAAAGCCAGCGCTAACCGCTAATCTATTTATGAAATATCGTAATTGCTAATAGCTTAAGCTATAGTTACAACATTTTGTCATCTCAAAGTTCACTTCCGGTCTGCCCTGAGCAACCTCTCTCCTGTTCCACATCCGCTACAATCTACAGGATTTCCGATCACATGAATGTCAATTCGGTTACTTCCGGTCGACTCATGCATATCACTGGGTAACTCCTGTTCGATCTGGCTCACTTCCGGTCACTCACAGACATTGGCACACTGACACTACTTAATCTGGGTTACTTCCGGTCCTATATTCATCCCTGGGTCGTTTCCGGAAGTACCCCAGGGCCTTCCAGGTACTCATGATAGACCGGAGGTGTACCAGCAATGACCCGGAAGTAATTGTAAGCAACCGGAAGTGAAACCGAAAGTGGTCCGAAGTTGTCCGGATTCATCCGGAAACTGTCCAGGAGTAATTTTGGTGACCCGGAAGTCATTTTGAGAACCGGGAAGTGATACCGGAAGTTGCCAAAAGTTGTCCAGATTCATCCGGAAACTGTCTGGGAGTAATTTTGGTGACCCAGAAGTTATTTTGAGAACCCGGAAGTGAAACCGGAAGTGGTCAAAGGCTGCTCAAATTCGCCCGGAAATGCCCCAGGGATTCTCAAAATGGCTTGCGGGTCACCAAAATTATCCCTGACTGTTTCTTGAACTATCTGGGCAACTTATGACCACTTCCGGGCTCTCAAAATGGCTTCCGGGTCACAAAAATTACTCTTGGACAGTTTCCGGATGAATCTGGACAACTTTTGGCCACTTCCGGTTTCTCAAAATGGCTTCCGGGTCACAAAAATTACTCTTCGACAGTTTCCGGATGAATCTGGAAATCTTCGGACCACTTCTGGTTTCACTTCCGGTTGCTTACAATTACTTCCGGTTCTCCACCGGTCTATCACGAGTGCCTGGAAGGCCCTGGGGTACTTCCGGAAACGACCCAGGGATGAATATAGGACCGGAAGTAACCTAGATTAAGGAGTGTCAGGGTGTGCCATTGTCTGTGAGTGACCGGAAGTAAGCCAGATCGAACAGGAGTTACCCAGTGATAGGCATGAGTCGACCGGAAGTAACCGGAATTGACATTCATGTGATCGGAAATCCTGTAGATTGAAGCGGAAGTGGAACAGAAGAGAGGTTGCTCGAAGCAGACCGGAAGTGACCTTTGAGGTGACAAAATGTTGTAACTATAGCTTAAGCTATTAGCAATTACGATATTTCATAAATAGATTAGCGGTTAGCGTACTGCCGCCGCTAACCGCTAATTATTAGCACTGGCTTTCTACAGTTTCGCTAAATTAGCGGAGAGGTATCAGCTTTTAGCGCGCGCTAACGTTTGCCCAACTCTGATTCAACCCATATTCCAGCATAAAATTCTTTTATCAAAGGAATTTCATTTAAGCGTAAAGTGTATTAAATCTTGGGATGCATGGCCACCGTAGAATTTTATCATGAAGCAGAAGACAATATTTAGACCAAGCTTACTTTTAATCAAGCTAATACCGAGTATATGCTAAAAAAAAAAAAAAATTGTAATTATCCTTGAAACAAAATTGTATTACACACAAGTAGTGAATGTAGAGCATAACTGGCGTTTATTCATTTCCTCCAAAAACCTAGTATGTAGATCATAATCAAAGGATAAATTTATCGAGGAAAATATGGGGAAGTTGGAAAGTTGCGGGCGGAGGGGTGAAAGAGACGCGAACCTGGAGAATAAGTTGGAAGCAAATATTTACTCGGTTGCATAAGTTGCGAATTGAAAGAGGAAGGGGCGATGGATTGGCGGAAGGGGGGGGGTGGATAGGGCAATCAGGGTGACGGCATGACCGACCCGATCAATTACAGGCTATCACCAAATAGGGGTATGGCAAACAACACTCACCCCTGGCTTGACCCTCACTATTTCTTTTAGTCCATTTATTCTCTCCAAAGGAACAAGTCTCAATTGGGATGGTGAGTTCCAAGAAAATGCTTCCCTATTTTTAGGCTAATGGTGAAACATAACATTAGTCATGGCGGAGCATGTCATCAAAAGGAATTTTTTCTCTGACGCAATGCTCCGTAGTAGAATATGAACCTTGTCTTTGAAAACTAACAACCCTGTTGACATGTTGGCTCTGTTCACATAGGTATTCGAAAATCACTGCTCTGAGGCTGTATTGGCGCTCATAAAACCAGTCCTTGAATATCACTGCTATGGGGCCGTATAGGTGCTGCTGAAACCGGCCCTAAAAATCATTGCTGTTGGGCCGTATCGCTGCTGCTGACAGAGGTCCTCGAAAATCACTGCTTCGGGGCCATATTCGTCCTGTTGAAACTGGCCCTAAAAAATCACTGCTTTTGGGCCGTATAGCTGCTGCTGACTGAAGACTTCGAAAATCACTGCTAAGGGGCATAATGACTGCTGCTGACGGAGGTCCTCGAAAATCAATGCTACGGGGCCGTACAGATGCCGCTGAGGCCGGTTCTAAAAATCACTGCTATTGGGCTGTATCGCTGCTACTGACAGAGGCCCTCGAAAATCACCGTTAGAGCAGTAGTGCTACAGCTGGCAGAGGCTTTAAAAAATAACCGCTATGGGGCCTTAAAGCTGTTGCTGACAGAGGTCCTTGAAAATCACTGCAAAAAAAAAAAAAAAAAAAAAAATACTATCATAAAAGGAGGGCATCGGTCATCAATTGTGTTTATGGATTGCCCTTGGGAGTCTAGTTATATGTCCTCGAAAAAAAAAACAACTCTGTGGTTTCTGGTTGTGCTAAGACCCAAAAATCATTGTTTGAGTCTTATAGAGAGATATCATAGATAATTTATTTAGCCTATTCATTTCACTAACAATGAAGAATATTACTAATTAAATTATCGGTAAAAGAACCTGGCCGGTAACTGCTCGCTTTCGTCCCTTCTGTTAACCTGCTAGCTTGTTAAGTAGAAGCGTATTACGTGTGAAACTTTAGTTTTCTCATATCGTCTTACGCTTTGGAATTAAATAACCAATATATAAAAAAGCTTATATGAATTAACTACTAAAAATGAAATGTAAGACTAGCCCAATATGAATTGAAGAAGCTTTAATGTTAAAATTAAGTGAGCCGTTTGTGTTTCGGTCTCGCCTCAAAGCGGGAGATACCTGGGCCGTATTCAATAAGGCTTAGTAGTCTGCTTAGACAATTTGTCTCCGCTAAGTAAATAGAGCCGTTTTAACCTAGGAAGAATCGACGCCTATATGCCAAGAGTGCAGTATGTCCATACGTGAGAATTGACAACTGATTCTAATTTTTGAATATGCTTCATAGAAGCTTAAATGTATACTGATTTTTTAGTAGAAAATCTAAATTAATTTTTCTAATACGCAGATAAGCATATTACAGACTTTCTCAGACAGAGTGGATACCTCAAAAACTAGAGAGAAATGTCATTGAGTAGAACTTATAGCAAATTTAAGAAGATTCTATTTGTTATAGAATGGTCATGTCGCTAGAACGCATAGTTTCCGAGATATAAGTGAAAACCCTAAAAATTTATCTTTCTAACCCCCGCGCCCCCCGGCTCGAAGGCTACGGGCGAGAACTTTTGACTTGTTGACCTACTAGCCTAAACAAAGTAATGATGTCAAAAATCGTGTTCCAAACATCTCCCTCTACAATTCTTCGTTGCCTGGACTAAAAAGGTGTTTATCATTTTCTGAAAATATTAAAACAATGTCTTTCCTAATGACACTAGGAATAAGGCTGGATACACCGTAAGATGACGCTGTACCTGCAAGTCGATATTTTGGCGATTTTGAATGCACGGTGCGTTTCTTGAAGAAGCACGCTAAGTTAGGCCTGAGAGAGTAATTCCGCTGGAGTGCCTTCAGATAATAACGCTACTTCTTGCATGAGATCATGCAAGCAAACCAAATGGGCGTCATTTTCTAATTTTGTACTTAGCTAATTTAATACCCTTTGGAAAAATATGTTATCGGTAGAATATTTTATCTTACTGACTTTGTAAGTAAATATTTTACTGTGAAGAAGCATTTTCATTTGGGCTTCGCTATCTATCCCGCAGCCATGCCGAGCACCTAGACCGTCACGCACAGTTTTTATGACTCTGACTAAGTTGGCCTTTTCTTTTGCTTTGTTCAATATTGATCTTATTCTTCAAATAAAGGATCCTCTGGGGCTCAGCTATATTTATTCAATCAATTAGGGTAAATTGTAACCCTCAGTAGCTCAATATCAGCGTACTTTGATATTGAGCTGCATGATAGAGATACGGATTCCAATAAATCCGTTTCGGAACTAGTCTCGTTCATCTGACAAATTTATTAAGGACAATTTTAGTTCCTTAATAAAGCCTGATTCCGAGTGTATTGGTCGTGGCAGAGTGTAACAATGCTCATGGAATTCAATTTAACGCAATAAAGTCAGGCTTGCAGGAACCACCTCATCTTAGCACTATTGTTAAATCCTCTCGTCTCTCTATGTGGTCAGAAATTATATATATCTAATATATAAAATTCTCGTGTCACAGTTTTCGTTGCCATACTCCTCCGAAACGGCTTGACCGATTTTGATGAAATTTTTTGTGCTTATCCGGTATCTATGAGAATCGGCCAACATCTATTTTTCATCCCCCTAAATGTTAGGGGTAGTCCACCCCTAATTTTTTTTTTTATTTTTTAGACAACATTTTTAATTTCTATTTTTTTATGATACAACATACAAAAATACATACAATCCTCAATTTTCACCCTTCTACGATCAACCCTTATTTTTTAATAGCCATTTTAGTAATTTAATCATTTTTCCTCTCCGGTCGAAAACTGATCAATCGTCATTTAATTAGTTATCCCCGCCAGATGTCTACATCTTGATAGCTGACCCGGAGTCCTGAATAGCAGAATAAATATTTAAAAAAAATTATTGAATCGACTGTTAGGCGGTACGAAGTTCGCCGGGTCAGCTAGTCTAATATATAAAATTCTCGTGTCGCAGTTTTTGTAACAAAACTCTTTTGTAACGGCTTGGCCGATTTTTATTAAATTTTTTGGGTATACTCAATAGGTCTACGAATAGGATGTAAACTATTTTTCATACCCCTAAGTGATAAACGTGGTCCGCGTCAAAAATGTTCACCTTTTTACCACCAATCCTCATTTTTTAATAACTATATTAGTATTTTAATATATTTTTCATCCCTTGGTGGTTGATAACTGAGCAATTATCACTCGATCAGTTATTCCCGCCAGGCGTCTACCGGTGTCACTCTTCGCCCAATAATCAGCACGGAGTAAGGATGAGAACGCAGCCGACTCCTGTCTTTCTCACACAATAAGCTTTCTCTTAATCCCCACGCAATTTTCGGTAGTTATTATTCCCACAGACTTGCCAATTGAATTCAAACGCGTTCAATTTACTATTAGATTGGCATTCGCAAGGCCAAATGATGTCTGTTTGTGGCCTATGTTTGGATAAACCGTGTCAACCGTCACACGGGCGTGTTCTTGCTTGGGTAAACCATCCAGTTTGTTTGTGTTGGCTAAAGATGGACTAAACAAAAATATCTTACACTCCATTGCACTAAGAGATTGATATTTTTTGTTGCTGTTTTTTACGGCGCATCGACAATTCTGGGCCATTTGTGCCGACGTCCAGAGTGCAGCCAGGAATTTTCTCAACGAGCCCTGACTTAAGACAATTCATGCCGCCGCACAGTGGGCAAAAATCCACTTTTAGGGCGACAAAATTATTTTTTTGTGTTGAGGTCACTGAGATAGGGAAAAATATTTTAAAAAATCGTTGACCCATAGTTTTTAGTATATCCAACAAACAAATGTTGTAGGCACACAAATTTTTTGACGTAATAGATAAAAATTGGGAAAACATTTTGTAAATCTATGGAACATAGTACCTTTTTGCATCTATTATTTACATAAAAATAATAAATATATTCATAAAAAATAATAATTCGAAAATAAATAACAACTTGAAGAAAAAAGTAATTGTACTGACTTGTTTTTTTTTAATAATAACAAATATATACAAATATATAATGCACTAAAAACGAATTATCCATCAATCATCGTCTGATTCAATACTGCTACATCCTTCAGAATTTTCTTTTGACGAGTCAGTATCGTCTGCCTCATTTTCTAATGACAGTTCTTGAAGTGGATCATGTGGTAAACTACACTTCAATAGGCTAATTACATATACATCGGTAACATGAAATTTAAATAAACATGTATAGTTTCTGTTCAAAAATGGAAAAGTAATTACAAGAACAAAACTGCAATGAACACTGGGAAAAATGTTCCCTTTCTTAGAGTCCGATTAATATTCCCTTCCTGTCGCCTGTTGATGATCCAAGAAAGTAAATATTTACATTTTACCTTAATCCTACAAATACTAGACAGTATTTAGTAAGTGATTTGTAAAATATTTTTTTGAATTTTGTGCACGATTTTTTCCGCGGATTCTTCAGCTTCTATCTGACTGCCTAAACTAAATTTAAATTTGCATTAAAAGGGGGAAGAAGGGGGAGCAGAAAGTCTCAAGACAGTAAAGTAGAAGCTTAAGGCTTATAGAAAAAAAATATTTGAAAGTGGAACTTTGTGGAACTTTTTTTTAAACCTTACTCAAACTTGAGTAATCAACAAAATATGAACAATCTAGTAATAATTTCATTAAAATTTTTTTTTCTTTGGTATGCCTTTCTGTTATTAGATATATATTATGTATTTATAAAGAACATACCACTAGGTAATAAATCCATTGTGAAAAGAATTTATAAAATTTGCACACAATTTTTAAAACACACCTTACAAAGGAGTTGGAACAAGACTAAGCAGAGGAAGAGCGGCGGTGGGGATCGAACCCACCATTTCCCGCTTATGAATCTAAGGCGCTAGCCTCTAGACCTCTGGAGACCCCTTTTTTTTTCTTCTTTTTTTTTTTTGCTATTGTCATAATTAATGGTAAAGATATAATTTGAAATATATAGTTAAGATAATACAATGAATAAAAAAATGGGCGTTTGTTGTTTTTTTTATTTTTGTTAACCGTCATCTTTTACGGCGCTCTTCTCGTTCAGCCATAGACCACATCCCCGCACCCTTACAATAAATTAGTTTTTATTTGACTACCAAAATAATCAATAGTTATAATTTATATGGCAAAACAACGTATGCCGGGGCAGTAAAACAAGTTGTCTATAAAACACACGATACGTAAAATGAGAATAAGTATTATGTAACTTGAAATAGGGCTTTCTGAGATGGATTCGAAGAGGCCGGATAATTAAGCCTCTGTAAGTTTTCTGGGCATTGTGGCGAATAACATCTCACTCTTCTTTAGGATGTCATAGTGTTGGGATTTCAATTTTCTGAGAATATTAACTGCATATTTTCTAAGCTTTCTAAATGACATTTGTAATAAGAAGGTTATGTAAACGAGCTAAAATGACGGCGTTCCTGAGAGTCGGACTTATTACTTTAAACCTCCCAACCCTATATACGTATGTGCAGTCTATATAGACAGAGATAACACTTCATATGATTTCTAAAGGATCTAATTGCATTTGACACTCGTTATTGTAATGATATTAAAAGGAAGCCACCGTGTAATCTGAATGGATACAAATCTCGTTGCAATAAATCAAAATTTAAAGATGAGTTTAATTTGGGGAGCGTTTAGGGGAAGCGTGCATTGGGCTTCTGGGGAGCTGGAGATATTTTCCAAGAGGTTAAACTTATTCATAGCAATATGGGACGCGGGGATGTTGTACATCAACGAGACTGGGCAAGGCTCATTGACTCCTCCACAATACACTGATTGCATTACATTCAATAATACGGGGAAAAGGCAGTTCTCATTCTGAATGCTTTTGTGTTTTATGCTTTTGCTCGCGGCTCTTTCTCTGCGTTTTTAGAAACGGCGGGGAGGATCTTTACTATTTTTTTCGATTACTCCTGTAACATCCCGGCTGAGTTGATGGGGTTCTATCTGTCGGGCTGAGGATATTTAGTGATGGATTGCTATTAGCAGATGTGTTATTTTTAGCAGTTAATCACCAGTAGCGTTAGCAGGTTACTGATAACGAGAAAAATAACAGATGCTCCTGTTAGTAGTTTAGGAACTGCTGGCAAAACCCTTCAATCGAATATCGAGACGCTATAACCCCTATCGATACGCTCGTCTTCCGTAGCAGATAGCAGTTAACAGTTAGCTCTATCTCTACTCTCGTCTTCCGTAAAAGATAGCAGTTAACAGTTAACTCTATCGCTACTCTCGTCTTCCTTAGCAGATAGCAGTTAACAGTTAACTCTATCTCTACTCTCGTCTTCCGTAGCAGATAGCAGTTAACAGTTAGCAGATAGCACTTAACACTTAGCTCTATCTTTGCTCTCGTCTTCCGTAGCAGAAAGCAGTTAACAGTAGCTCCATCTCTACTCTTGTCTTCCGTAGCATAAAGCAGTTAACAGTTAGCAGATAGCACTTAACAGTTAGCTCTATCTCTACTATCGACTTCCGTAGCAGCTAGCAGTTAACAGTTAGCTCTACCGGTTCTTCTTTCTCTGTGCCGGAAACCTAGTTGCTAGCCTGCTAATTTAATCTCTAAGCTCGTCGTCGTCGCAAAAGCGAATGATGAACTTACTCTAGATAACTGTCGAATGCAGGGGGAAATTAATAAAACGCAAATCATCGAACATAAATATAATAATTATTAATAATAATTAACAAAATATGATACAAAAAATAGGAAACCTTAAAAACATCACAAATTAAAAAAAGGAAAAGAATATAAAGAACTTTAAAAAAGATCAAAATTCATCTACTACAGAAAATAAAGTATCTAAACTTAGGTATCTAAAAAATAATTATTGCACATGTTGGTTAAAAAATAAAAAAAAATTGAAAAAAGAAAAACCCTTTACAAATTACAAATTTTACAAAAAATCATTAATTTCTTGTTATTTATGAAGAAATTTACGTATCTAAATAAATTTAGGAAATCGGGATGTAGTAATCAGCATTGTCTATGCATACCATGCCGTAGTACTTCCTAACATTCTATGAAACTGTTCGATATGAATTAGCTGTGAGCAATTGTAAGTATCTGTTAATTCTAACTGCTAATCGTTTTTAAGATTTGGCCGTCCCTAGGCCAAACCAGCCTTTAATTAATTTAATAATGGGTGCCTTGGGTGCTCATGACTCTAGCAGTCGAAGCAGCCAAGGGTAAAATCAGGCGGCCGGAGCATAGTACTGACCACACTATCTCCTAGTGTGCGGTATGGTCATGAATCAGATACCTCTACAGTATCTGCCCCTCAGGGCCATCGTGGCCAGTTACGGGACTGATTTTTTTTTTTGCTGTGGTTACCCAACGTAATACCGATATCTGCAGGAATTTTCAATTAATCTAATTCCTTGTTTTAATACACAAATTTGCCATGACATCTTGGACGTTTGGTGGGCCTTCTTTCGGTATTCGGGCTATGACCGCCTCAACTCTCGTTCTAACGACGAAGAATCCCAGTATTCTATATAAATTTATTGGCAACCTCATCCTGTTACATTTTTGATCGAGTTTTTTTTATTAAGCTTCTTATAGGATTGAATGCTTCTTTTGCAGTTAATGGAGTGGGCGTAATCTCGGTTATTCGGAATGCCAAAGACGGTCATCGGAATTCCGAAGACGTTACAGTCAGGTTGCACTCGTATTTGAAATTTTAAAACTTTTTACGACTCATTATCGATCGTAACTATATGAGCTAAAAAGTCCGACTCGCAGGAACTGCAGCATCTTAGCGCGGTTCCGTTCATGTCCCTAATGCCATTTGATAAGCTTAGAAAAGAAATAAACTTTTTTTTTATATATATATCTCGTGAAAATTGTCAAAATCCTCTCGAACATCTCGAATAAAAGTGATATTAAGGCGTCAGGGACACCGACAGTAGCTAACTTTTACACAGAAGCGGAAATTAAAGAATCTGGCTCTCATTCTAAAGCAAAGCTCTATAAATCAATACAAAATATGCCTAATAAAGCCTTTCTAGAGGATACAGAAGCATGGGCGTATATGAGGGGGGGGGGGCTGAGGGGGCTGCAGCCCCTCCCGAAATTTTGAATTGATGATAAAAACTTCTCGTAAAACCCTTAAAAATAAATTAAATAAGATCACTTAGTTCATAAAACATATTTTATTTTACGTGTAATATCGTTTTAGTTGCCTAAAACTATTCCAAGCTCTAAATATTTAGTATTCCATACCCTGGAAATGGTCTCAGCCCCCCCCCCCCCCCCCCCCGAAATTGTTTTTATATTGTATATGTACAGAAGGATCAAGAAGAAGTACACAAGATTGAGCAGAATACCCTGCCTAATATAGCCTATATAGAATAATATGCCGAATAAAACCTATCTAGTAAATACACAAGGACAAATAAAAGTCTTGACGAATAACAAGTCAAGAAAAAAAAACTTTATTTAACAAAATAAAACAAAGTTTAGTTGCCCAACTACAATAGAATAATATACCTAATTAAGTCTATGGAGTAGACACAAATGGACCAAAAACAAGTCTTGTGGAATATTGTTTTTTTTCTAATTAAATACTTTTTATCAATATTTAGTATATAACCTTTCTTGAAAACTATTGATTGCTAATTGATGAATCGGTTTACAACTAAGTAGTCTTTATGAATATTTAGTATATAACCTATGTTTGGATCTGTGTTGTTGGGGTGCTCTCCGCCTAGGCTTTGTATTTGTGTCGGCAAATACCTGGGGTATATTTACAGCTCTTGAGGATTAACTCTTAGCAGGTAAATTTCCTGCGGCCCCCTTGTTTCTACGGGCATTGAACCGCCATATTCGCTCATAGTATCTAACCGTTGTGAAGTTTATTTTTTGGATTTAGGACTTAATATACATATGTAGACTAAATCATAGCAAGAAGTAATCCTCCGTCGTCGGTTCTTAACTATGTAGACTCGCTAATGTTATCCAATCTTAGATACATCGTATTTAAAATCCACAGCAAAAACACGACATTTCATCAGAATCCCCTGCTGAATAAAACTTATATAGAATAATATGCAAAATAAAGCCTATCTAGTGGATAAAAATAGAAGAAAAAAGCCGTTCGTGGTGGTAGAAAATCTTAAAAGTATTTCGCTCAGAAATCTCCGAAATATTGGTACTAATTTTACGTATTCTGTTTTATAGCCAAATAGATTTATATTCTATAATCAATAAGAAAAACCTACTAACAATAAGAAAACTATGGGTAACAGATGAAAATAGGGAATACCAAGAATAATTCTAAAGAACGAAATCAACACCAGTACTGTAATCTAGATATTCATACGGCATCTTCGAATTCTAACAAACAAAATATTGATTCTAATTATACGTATCCTGTTTTATTGACAAATACATTTGACTACTATAAGCAATTAAAAACACTAGGGAATATGCCAAAGAACTCGGAGTAGGAGCCTCGACAGTTTCAAGACATTTGAAGGAAATCGACAAATCCAAAACTGACATTTCATACGGTACAGCCTGATATATTTTTAACAATTAATTGTTTTTCTTATTTTAATTAATCTGTTTTATTGTCAAATACATTATCCAACTTTAAGCAATTAAAAAATAACAAGGAATAAAAACAAACAAAAAGAACAGTTCGAATAAGCGAAATTAATTACTTTAAAGTTTTAAGCACTTATTTCTCCGATTGACATCGCCTAATCAAAACTTTTATTAGAACCTTTTTTGTAGAACATTTAGTACGCTTTCTAATGGTATTCTTCCGTTTCCCAAATTCTCAACCGTTTTTGAGATATTAAGGAAAGTATACAAAGTTACCAAAACTTTTTTATGTCTGTTAATAAAATATTTTATTCTAACCCTTCCTTAACTCCAAACGCAACCAAAATTTCAACATATTAGTTTTAATGAAAGTAGAACATGCAGTAAATGTTTCAACTGAATTCCATGATTCTATGTACCCAAACCAAAAACGGCATTCAAAAATTATTTTATCGAAAACGGTTAAAGCTATCGCCTTGAAAATGGTCCCATTCGTTTTCCTAGCCCAAGAAGCCTATAAAAAGAGTACTTACAAGCTTATGAACTCAAAAACGTAAGCGTTACGATTTTTTTTGCGCGAATTTCGCCCCAAACGCCATCTTCCAGTGGGCGGATTTTGCTGGTTAACGAACTTGACCTTTCAAATTGGACGACACATTTTGTACCACATTTCATCAAAATCGGACCATCAGGGAAGCCAGAAATGAGCGAACAGACAAATATATATATATATATATATATATATATATATATATATATATATATATATATATATATATATATAAATAAATATATACATATATATATATATATACAAATTTGAACCACCGTTATTTTCGGTCTCTAGGGGTTCTGAAGCGCGAAATTTTCTTGTCGGCACTTCCGGATTGTTTCATTGTATCAACCTTATAAGCGGGGTTCCTCCCTATGGGGGAGGGAGGAACCGCGCTAAAATGACCTTAATAAGAAGTAGGAGTAAAGATCTCTCTCTCCTCTCCCAGTCACTCTCTCTCTCTCTCTCTCTCTCTCTCTCTCTCTCTCTCTCTCTCTCTCTCTCTCTCTCCGGAAGGGTAACAGTTTTTATTAAACTGAACAGTGACAAAAATCTCATCAACCTTTCTTTTGTAGGCCAATGAATAAAATTCCAAAATTAATATAATCGTCAATTTATTAAAAATGGCTCTACATGTTTCGCATCCTCTTCAAGAGCCTAACAGCTAAGTACTGCCTAGTGTAAGGTAGGCGTACCTAGCACTGCTATAGCGAAATGTTCGTCCACTAGGCTGTTCTTGGCCGTTAGGGTCCTGAAGAGGATGCGAAACATGTAGAACCATTTTAATTAATTGACGGTTATGTTAAATTGTAATTTTATTCATTGACCTCCTGCCTATACAAGAAAAAAAAAACCCTTTTTTGCGTCAAACGTGAGTGAAATTTGATACTAGATCACAAACGGACTTTTCTGGCATGTCATTTACTTTATGGAGTCGACTCTGTAAGCGTATGAGGGAAGGCGCGCTAAAACAGAAACTAGGAATTTTGGAATTGAAGTCCATACTATCAGGCTGTACCGTATGAAATGTCAGTTTTGTTTTCTTTGCGATTTAATCTTTTCCCTTTTTTATTTCATTATTTACAAACTACATCGTTATTCATATAGGATTAAAGCTCTTTTATTCCCATTATTTAATCAGTAACTTGCGTACTGTGTTGTGAGAACGATCCTCTGAGAAAAAAATAAAACTTAAATTATGACTTCAACGGAAATCCGTATTATTTTACGTTATGAATTTAAGCTCGGTCATAGCGCTGCTGAGGCGTGTATGAACATTAACATGGCGTTCGGGGAGGGAACGGTGAATGAACGAACTGTTTACCGGTGGTTTTCCAGGTTTGGAAATTTTGACCTTAACAACGAGGAGTGAGGAAGGCCAGAAACCAAGCTTGAAAATGACCACCTCAAAGAAAGGGTTGAAGCTTGTCCCTCAAAAAGCACTAGGGAATATGCCAAAGAACTCGGAGAAGGAGCCACGACAGTTTCAAGACATTTGAAGGAAATCGGCAAATCCAAAACTGACATTTCGTACGGTACAGCCTGATACAATGTCGCCAAAATATTATCCGACGGCTGTTGCGATTTTCTTGATTATTCAATAAATGGGGCAAATGAAGCGACAGCCTTGGAAAGAGATAGAGAGAGTGAGTGAGTGAGAGAGAGAGAGTGAGAGAGGGTTAGGGAGAGATGAAGGCTGACTCTGTGATCCGTTCTAATGGGTGAAGGAGGGTGATACCCAATCACTAACCCAAGCCAGAAGCCCCCTTCCTCCGCCTTTACAATGTTCTTGACTCACCCTATTCAGAGGACGTGCATTACTCCTAATACTCCCGGAGTCGTTTTCTCCACCCGCTATTAGTAGAGTAGAACCTGCCTTCTTCCAATAGAAATTAATCGGGCATGTACGCGTATTAAGACGCCCTGCGATGAGGAGTGCTAATGGACTCGAGCTACTTCTTGGCTACGCTTTACCAGGGCACTTGTGTACCTGGAATGCCTCATTGTTCCTTGGGGGCAAGAAGGAATCGGTATTTTCACTCTTAGAGTGAAAAGGACAATGGGTTGTCGATAACGCAACACATTTTAAGGGCGTTTCCTTCCTCGATATATGGCATTGATTGCTGCCGCTCATGACGGCGTTCCCAAGCCCCGATTCTGACCCTTACCTGAAGCGTCGACAGTTCACAGTCCATTGCTACTTCTTCTTCATCCTCATACACCCAAATAAGCCTGCAGAATCAGCCTCCGCCAGTCGCCACAGTCTTCAGCTGCTACTTTCAAATTCTGGACACCAAGCAAATAGCGATCGTCGCCTGCTCTTCTATCTTTCCATTTCAGCCTGAGCCTCCACACACGTCTGATTCCTTGTACCCTTTCTGAGATTATTTGTTGAGGCATTTCTTGGCAAGACATCTTGGCTAGGTGTCCTGACCACGAAAGTACTTGTTGCTGAATTTCATACGTGTGCATTCAACTATTCACTCACTACCTAAACAAAACGACAATTTCTTAAACACTTGGTAATATGACTCTCTTCTTTGAAATATACTTCCTAAGAAAGAACTTACGTCAAATATAAAAAGTTCCTTTCTTGTTTTGTTTTGCAAAAGGCCAGACATTTCATAACAATGCCCATTTAAATGTGTTTTTTTTTTCAATTAACGTTTACTTAAAATCTGTGTAAAAAATGATGCAATCATTAATTTTGCTTACTTAAGGATGTATGCGCAGTCGAAATCATTTGAAAGGAGCCAGTCAGCATTGGCACTTTCTAAGTACTGTTTTACTGTGCTTATGTGTTTCTTTGCGATTTGTCTGTTGCTTATGTATTTCTTCGCCATTTTTTTTACTTTGGGCCTCGGTGAATTTTTTGTATTTACTCTCAACTAAGTTGCTTATAAAACTGCTGATCAATTTGTTCATAGAAATCCTTAATAACTTTACCAAATATGTACTCACAATAGTGTTATATAACCTATTGCCATGTTGCTAATTTTGGGTCTTGTTTAGAACAGGCCCGCCAGTGATTTTATAATGATAATTAGTAACCAGTAGTATAATGGGTTCCATTATAATGTCTGACATGTGGAAGTCATATAGTGGGATAGAAAAAATGATTGGAAAGGATTACAGGCATTTTACTGTAAATCACTCCAAAAATTTCGTTGATGAAAGGACCGGTGTTCACACTCAAAGAGTTGAGTCTATGTGGGCGAAGGCCAAAAGGAGAAACATAAAGGAATGTGGGACACATCGCTCTATGATAGACTCCTATTTATGTGAGTACATGTGGAGGCAGAGAAACTCAAATGAAGATGTTTTTGATAAAATCCTTAAGGACATAGTAGAATTTTGGCCTCCAGATGTACTTGGAGGAACTGATTAAAAGTATAATAATGTTTTTGGTTATGTGTAAAAAGTTTTTATTAAATAAATCATATGTTCCTTTAACCCATATTGTTTTATTTATCAATAAGTAACTTTTACTAGATAAAATCACTGGCGGGCCTGTTCTAAACAAGACCCCTAATTTTTGTTACGATTATTCTCGTTTGTAATTATGTGTATTTATTTTCTAGCTGAAGAACGCTGCCAAAAAGTAAGCTGAAATGTTCAAGTTATATGTTTTTCTAAAAATCTTACGTTTTCTCTTTGCTGAATCCCAACCATCCCCATAAAATATCTGGATTTAGTAGGGCCACTTTTAAATAGATATGGTAAATTCATTGTAGGACTTGCAGGATTGTGAAAACTTCACAGTGATGAACATCACTTTTTTTTTTAAGTTTCTGAAAATGAAATCCCCAAAATCGTTCTGTTTGGAATTGAACTTGTTTGGACATTTTTTTCGAAATTTCCTGAAAATGGGGCTAAGTCCCCGACGACGTCCTGCATGAAATAAATATTCTGTGGAAATTTCGGGCCTTTATTTCATTTCTGTGAACATTAATTTCCATCATTCAGCAATTCCTACAATGATTTAGCTCGTCAAGCTGTAGCTGGAACGACATAATGTCACAATTTTTCACGGCATTGAAAATTGGGCTAAGTCCCCGAAAACGTTCTGTCTGAGATTAAACATCTGTGGACATTTTGGACATTTTTTTTTTAATCACTTTGTATTTCATGGCAACCACCAATTGTATTAACAATCGAAGTCACGAAATCGCGTCGGGTATTATGGGTATATCTTAGGAGAACGCATTAAGATGACGGAGTTCCTCTGAGGTGGACTTCAGTATATTTTTACTGTCGTATAGAAGGGCGGAGGTGACCAGTACGTACCAGTACAGGCGGCTTCTAATTGTGGGTAATGACACGGAAAGGTTAGCATGAAAAGGAATGCCTGCTCGTGACAATTGACAAACGACTCTGTCCCTTAGCTCAAATTGACCATGTTCTCCAGGAGACCCGATAAGGCCTTTCATTTTCACGTTTCGTTAGAGTTCATCTTGAATTACAATCGCCCACGACAAAAATTATTATTTGTGAAGGAAAAATACTAGGTATTATACTGCAAACTACAAAAGGAGTAGTTTTTACAATTTTATAATGAAATTACTTTTTATTCTTAGTCGATATAAATATAAATTTATTTTCATTGATAGTATAAAAAACGCACTAGCATAATAAGTATTTTACCTATTTCAATTTGTATAGTTCCAGGTTAAAAAAATAAATAACCCATCGAAAATTCGTTCAGAATCTTTTTGTAGAGAAATTAGTAAGCATTAGAATGGTCACTTTCCACTTATCACGATTTTCTAACCGTTTCGATATTATTATTATTATATAGATTTTTTTTTATTTTTTATGGCGCATCGACATCTAGGACATTGGCGTGGAATTTCAATTTCAATGGTTGTGAATAACTAGTCCTACTTGGGTAGCCCGATAATTAAAAATATTTCCACTATTGCGTATATCTCTGTAATAATTATTTTTAAGAACCAATATTAATAGTTACTTATAAGAAAAAATATAAAACAACTTCTTCACTCACCGAGGGAAGAAGTTGATTTGGCACGTTTGCGAATAGGCCACTTTGCAATAACCCATACCTATTTCCCCACCCACCCGTCAGTGAAACATGCAATGTGACACAACACACAGAAAACATAATTAATCAATGTAATAATAATCTCTGCATCTCGAGCTCATCATAATATTCGACGAACACTACAGGAAGCTCTACAAGATGATCGACCGTTCAAAGTAGTATTAGTTTCCTAAAGGGCGTCAAAATAGGTTACAAAATCGTCTTCTGATTCTGCCTCTTCACCTTCAGAATCATCACTTTCGACATGCAAATACTAATTATTGCTATTGAAAAAATTATTAAACATTAATAAAGGAAAGAAAATAAATAATTTTAATACCTTCAGTGAATTGTTCATCTCTAACAATCATATAAACTACTGGAGGTAATTCTTCGCCATCAAACCATTTACAGGTATATGGTATACATATTATCTTCAGTTTTTCATCCGTAATCCAGAGGAGTTAAACTTTTTTTTTTTTTCTTTATATGGGCAAATTCAACCACTTAGGGTCACTGTTGCCCTGTTACTTATTGATGATTTCGGAATTTGAAAATTTTTGAGGTGAGAATTTTAATGTAATTTATTTGATCTGGTATGATGATAATTATGAGTTGTAAATAGAAATATTATTATGATAGCGTTTTAATAAGGTTCTTCAAATTTTGTCGAGGAGATGTACATCTTTTAGAAACTCCAGCACATTATTAATATTATTTCCCTCTAAAATCTGGCTAAGCGGAAGATTTAATTTACATTTGTTTCTTTTCTAAAAATATTTGGGACACTCAATTAAAATATGTTTAATGGTTAGAAGTACAAGACAATGCGAACATTTAGGTGGGGGGGCAGAGTTGGGCAAACGTTAGCGCGCGCTAAAAGCTGATACCTCTCCGCTAATTTAGCGAAACTGTAGAAAGCCAGCGCTAAAAATTAGCGGTTAGCGGCGGCAGTGCGCTAACCGCTAATCTATTTATGAAATATCGTAATTGCTAATAGCTTAATCTATAGTTACAACATCATTTGTCATCTCAAAGTTCACTTCCGGTCTGCTCTGAGCAACCTCTATCCTGTTCCACTTCCGCTTCAATCTACAGGATTTCCGATCACATGAATGTCTATTTCGGTTACTTCCGGTCGACTCGTGCCTATCACTGGGTAACTCCTGTTCGATCTGGCTTACTTCCGGTCACTCACAGACAATAGCACACTCTGACAGTCCTTATTCTAGATTACTTCCGGTCCTGTATTCATCCCTGGGTCGTTTCCGGAAGTACCCCAGGGCCTTCCAGGCACTCATGATACTTCAGTGACCGGGAATAATTGTAAGAAACCGGAAGTGAAACCGGAAGTGGTTCGAAGTTGTCCAGATTCATCCGGAAACTGTCCAGGAGTAATTTTGGTGACCCGGAAGCCACTTTATGAACCCGGAAGTGCAACCGGAAGTGGTCAAAAATTGTCCAGATCCATCCGGAAACTGTCCAGGAGTAATTTTAGTGACCCGGAAGCCATTTTGAGAACCAGGAAGTGAAACCGGAAGTGGTCAAAAATTGTCCAGATTCATCCGGAAACTGTCCAGGAGTAATTTTGGTGACCCAGAAGCCATTTTGAGAACCCGGAAGTGAAACCGGAAGTGGCCAAAAGTTGTCCAGATTCATCCGGAAACTGCCCAGGAGTAATTTTAGAGACCCGGAAGCAATTTTGAGAACCCGGAAGTGCAACCGGAAGTGGCCAAAAGTTGTCCAGATTCATCCGGAAACTGTCCAGGAGTAATTTTACACTCACTGCCACCGCTCCTCCTTCAATACATTTCAAAATTAAAACACATGTTTTTAATCATTAGTACAAGAAATACGAGAAAAAAAATGAATATTCTAGTACACTGAACTTACTGAAGTTCTTTATCTCATAACCATGGTTTTGAGTGACACGCTAACGCTTTCAATTTTCACCCGATAAACTGAAATTTTAACTGCAGTTTTCTAATGAAATTTGCGAGTAATGTACGTTGGATATTTTAGATTCATTTAATTATAACGATTTTTTGACCGATTTTCGACGGGTTCAGTTTTTTGTTCTAGATTAAAAATTGCCAATTACATTATGTAATCACAAAAGGTAATAAATACATATAATAATAATGATAATAATAATAGTATAATTAAATAAATATTATTTATGTATCTGATTTTATTATTATTTATGTATCTGATTATATAATAAATAATAAGATATAATAAATAAAACGAAATACGTAAAATGACATATGAAACTCACGGAAAGGCGCTAAGATGACGCAGTTCTTGTGAGTCGGAATTTTTACTGATGATTTTTTCTTTAGTACCGTGATAGAAGGAGAATGGGTTTAATTTCTCAACAGAACATGAATTTTGATATTTTCTATATTAGTTATTTTTAACTGGCCAAAGTGCTGATAATAATGATATTCTCTCTCTCTCTCTCTCTCTCTCTCTCTCTCTCTCTATATATATATATATATATATATATATATATACATACATACATACATAGGTGCGATCTCTTCATAAAAAAATCGGGAAGACTGAACATTTGAAGGGGTCTGGGCAACCAAAATTTTTAACAAAACTTAACTGTAGCTGCTTTATGTTGGATATTATGTGGAACTATCAGTTGAAATGGTTTGGGGAAAAAAGATTAAGTAGCATTCACAGCTCAAATTTTAGTAGTATTTGCATCATAGACTGATAGTCCTACATAATATCCAACATATAGCAGCTAGTGTTAAGTTTTGTTAGAAATGCTGCTTGGCACTATTTTGCCCCGACACCTTCATGTATTCAATATCATCACAGACTCTGTCGCCTGGAGTGTTAATAGACATTGGAGGATGTTCTTGTTTATCGAATCTATCTTGTGTGCATGTGGTACTTTGAATTACATATTTCTGCACGTTCTTGTAAAGTACATCTAATACGCCAAGTGTATGCAGAATCCAGCACTTTAATTTCTTGCATGTCCCAAATCCTGGAAAAAAACAAAGCAGAAACAAAAATTATTCTTACTGAACATTTACCAATCTCAATTCTAAAAACGTGTTGTTATAAGTTTAACCTGAGATCGTTCATAGATTATGCATTTAAGAAAATGTAAAAATAAAATCTCCCCTCAGCACGATATGGGTCTTGGATATTTAAGTATTTTAATTATGAGTGTTAGGAATGAGTAGATTGTCTGGGGGGAGGGGGGGGGGGGGGGGTTGGAGGATTGGATTCAGCGATCCGTGATCTGAATTGCCATCCCTTGGGAGCAGTAAATCTACTGGTCAGTGTCTCTGGCACTCTCTCTCTCACTCTCACTCCCACTTCTCTCTTTATGTATATTTTTCAATATTTTGTTCTTGTTCTTGTATGTAATAAGAATGTAATAAATGAGTTGTTCAATGCAGTAAACTCTTGCGCATACGTCCACGGCTTTTGTAATAAGGGCTCTTGTAAACGTCCAAGGGAATATGAGAAACCGTTATATGAAAACTGTATTATTTTAGCGCTTCTCTGTTCTTTTTCCCAGTGTCATTTGGGAAACTTGAATGATACTATATTTAGTGACAAACAGTTATTCGAATGACACCTCGAAGAAAAGTAAGTTTTTAAGTTCCACATACACAGGAAACTGACAGAAGCCAACCCACCAACTATAAGTGGAAACACACTCCACCTCCTCAACTTAATAAAAAGGAAAGGCTCTCTTTTTGGCTAACAAATGGTGGTAATCTGTATATAACCCGTTGCAAAAACATCGATGTTATTAATAATGGTATGTCCAAACTTATATTAAACTCTAGCTGTCCCCTGGCGTGCCATGCTACACCTACTTTCTGCCGATGACACTCCCCGTATCAAGATCTACCAGTGTACTAAGTTACGTCAAAATCGGTCAAACGGTGTGAATTTGAAACAATTCGGGAAGCAGCCGACAGAGGACACCACATCCTGCGAGAAGATAGCTCTTATCAAAGAAAGGCCAGCACTCCTAAGTTAGACAGTAATTGTTTAAATATAATTGAAATAAACTGCATTCGTTTATATGCCATGATTATATAGTGATGTAAAGTCATCAATGAGATTGAGTTATTCTAATTATTAACAACATCAAAAAATAAATTGTTAGACATTATTCAAAATGGCCAAAGTAATTCGTGAATCAACCAACAGAGGTCAGCACCACTGCCTGCGAGTAAGATAGCTCTTATCAAAGAAAGAAATCTTTTGACCAAATTTTGAAATGAGACTATTATAACCTAATCAAGACCTACCTGTGTGCCAAGTTTGGTCAAAATCGGTCAAACGGTGTGGATTTGTATAAGGAACAAACAGATAAACAGACGGACTATATATATATATATATATATATATATATATATATATATATATATATATATATATATATATATTAATTCTGGTGAATGATGACCCGATATGTATTTTTTCACTTTTTGTTGTTTCTTTTTCTGGCAGGGGGTCGATAAAGTAGTACACACTTTTTTCACTTTAACTACTTTATTTTGTATGTTTCGCCCGGGGAATCGGCACAGCTTTTGCAAAAGAGAATTGTGCAACACGCAAAAAGCATAGACACAAACGAAAACAGGACAACATTGACAGAACACGCACTAACTTTAAAACATAACATTAAATAAAGAAAGGAACACACTAAAAAGAAAAATCAAAGAAAATATCTATATAATTAAAAATTCAAACACCGCCATAAATAAAAAAACAGATTTAAAGAATGTGCACCAAATTTTTCATAGTATTATAAATTAAATCTCACGAAAACCTTTTTACTAATAATCGATAACTTTGAAATAGCTAAAAAATCGATACAAACCAGCCATATTCATTACCACAGATGACTTTTCAGTACTACGCCTGACTCAAGCTAGACAACACGACGAGAGGACTTCCTGATAAGGTAGGATTAAGATTAAGATAAAATATTATATGTTCATATGTAAATTTATTTAAGGAAAGGATAGATATATATTAGTTTACAAAAATTATAAGTTTAAGATTTACAAAAATTATTGTTGAATAGGAAAGCCCCTGAAGAGGTGCGAAAAGGCACGAAACATGTCGGGCGAAACATACAAAATAAAGTAGTTAAAGTGAAAAAAGTGTGTACTACTTTATCGACCCCCTGCCAGAAAAAGAAACAAGAAAAAGTGAATATATATATAGTTATTTTTTACTAAAGAATATTCCAGTCATTAAACTTCTTTGATCCTTACAGACCTCCTCCCACCCCTTGTTGTTCAGTTACATATACCCAAGAAGAATCCAGTTTCCTTGTATATTTTCACGACGGTCACTTAACTGTTAACTTTAGTCTGTCTCTGCCCCTCGGCACTTCTTTCGTATGTAGTACCTTATTTATTTTTAAAGATTAAAAACATTATTATTATTGTCTATTCAATTGCACCTATTCGATTTAAAGTTTTTTTTAATGGTTTTCTGAATTTCTAGAACCAAGTTCTAGAAAATAATTATCGTTCACTTACCTGTTTATTAACAACATAATTGTTCTGTATTTTCTTGCTTTTTGTCTTTTAGCTAACGAAGGCTACCAAAGATTAACCGAAACGTCCTAAATATAGATTTTTACAAAAATCGTATTGATGTTTTCTTATCCGAATCCCAACTATTTCCTGATTGCTTATTAAAATTCTCTCAAATTTTAGGAGGCTTGGGGTCTTAAAAGCAGTAATCCTTCCTTCACACTACTTTATTTACTTGGCCCGACGTGTTTCGTGCATATTGTCGCACCTCTTCGGGGGCACTTCTTGCTAGGAAGTACTCTTGTCACCATGTACTTCCTCCGGAGTCCAGCAGTTTTATATATATATATATATATATATATATATATATATATATATATATATATATATATATATAGATATATAGTACAGTCCCGCTTATCCGATCCCTGTTCGGATTAGGTAGAGTTCATTCATAAATTCAACATATTGACATTATGAGGCATATTAAGCGTTTGATGATTCAAAAATTGGAGGTAAGAAAGTAGGTATTCTCGTTCTCTGCAATTTTATCTACTCTGTAGTGTGACTGTGATTGCAGGTGAAATTTGTTATGGACAGCGTTACATAAGAATGATAAAATGTTTCAAACCATTTTAGTTCGTTGCGTCCGGAGAAGATCGCTGACTTCATCTCTTGGATAATGACATGCTTTCTAAGTTCTACATACGTGAGGATATTCGAACTTATTTCTATTTTAATTCGGGCTGTACTTTTGATTTTTAGTTACATATCGAAATTGAAAACGTGATGTAAATTGATCGTACAACATTAACTGGGATCTTTTTTTTCCCCTATCCCTGTTCGGTTTAGGCGGATTTTCGGATTAGAATATCCCATTATTTAAGGTTTTTAATATTTGTGCGTGCGTATGGCAAACGTTGTAGATAGATATTAATAAAGAGAGTGATTATTTATTTACTGACCTTCTGCCTACTCAAGAACAATTGTTGAGAATTGAGGTCACTATTTAAACTGATTATTAAATTTGGTATACTTATTGATTTTTTGTGAAATTTCCTTCTTAAAATATCCAATGGGATGGACATTACAAATTTTGGTGGAGTGCCTTGACCCATAGGTCAATCTCTTCAAGTAACCCCCGTAGATATTGGATGGGTAAATATAAGATTGGACCCACTTCAGCATATTTGATGAAACATTGAACGTAATTTTTTAAACCATAGTTTATTTCTGATATAGATATCTAGAGATACATGAGGCGTTCGTCTGGGTTTATTTTCAAGAGAAACGGCAAAACACGGTGCTACACGGCTACCGATCCAACAGAGAGGCTATAAATTGTTGAACATGTCTGTTAATTCTTTCCAATTTTATGGTTTCATTCTATTGACATGGAGGACTACAAAAATTCGTTTCCAAATAAGTAAAAAACGAAACTGAATCATTTTTATAATATATTTTTATAGTTAAAATATTAGATAAGGAAAAAAAACATCAAACAAACAATAAAAGAAAATATACATATACTTAAAAACAGGAAAAAGAGAGTTAATAAAAAAAAACTGAAATTAAATACCTAGATAACATATTTTTTAATTTAATAAAAAATACCAAATAAAATGAATTATTTTATAAAATGAGAAAGACTTCTTTTGGAAAATCGACATTTACACTAAAATGATTGATTTTAAACAGCTGATACCTAGTAAACATGATTGATCTTATCAGTCTAGACATGGCTCTACCTGTGGAAGGTTCTCGGAGGTGTAGGTTGTAATTTTGTATTATTTTAAGTGCTCCTGAATGGGCATCATAAAAATGAGAAACGTGTAGAGCGATGACTAGTGAGCAGTCGGTAGGCGTTCGCCTGCCGGAACGGATCCGGGTGGGTCGCCCGGTGGGCACTTAAAACATAAAAAAAGGCGTAGTTTTTATTTTCCACTTAGGAAACCACCAAATTTCGAATTAAAATAAACAATACCACTTGTAAAAAACAAAATTGATTTCATAAACTCTCAATAAAAATAATGAATAATTTACAAATATTATAGTCTTCTGGAAGCCTACGAGTTAAATTTTTTTTTTTTTTTTTTTTTTTTTTTTTTTTTACAAAGCAGCGACATCTAGGCCATTAGCGCCAATAATTGCTAAATATTTCTATGATATATTCACTGGCGTTAATGGCTAAAAAGCTGACACGCCCAAAAATAAAGCAAAAGAAAAAAAAAAACAAAAACATGTAGAGCAGAATAAAGGTAGTGAAGACATTGAGTGTGTTGTTTGAAAGTTGACCTTTTTCCACATATAAATTTATAAGAAAACCATCTTACCATCTTATAATATTAAATTTAATCAAATTTTAATAAAATCCCTTGAGATGCCTTGTTTTTCTCGAAGGATCCATTCTTTTGATGTACACACGGAATTTTAATCTTCGTTTTAGCGCGGTTCCTCTCACCCTACATAGGGAGGAACCCCGCTTATAAGGTTGACCTCATGACGCAATCCGGAAGTGCCGACTTGAAAATATATACTCGGAGCTATTCCTAACTCTCACTTCTGCTACTTTTCAAGGTACCTTGTCTAAACTTCTAGTCTCTGCGGTGTCTGGAGTGGATACTTGCATCAAGGCTTCCAAGTCTATTTCTATATATCTTTTAATGTACTATGACTATGCTCATATGAGTATTTTGAAATAATTCTAATATTTTTATTTATGTATTTGTTTATTCATAGTGTAGGACTTAATATATTAATGATAAATAATCTATTATAACCGTTAGTCTATTTGTGCATGTGTTTTTAGTTAGGTTCCAGACAAATAATATTAATATTAATATTATTTATTTTTTGTGGTATCTAGTCATTTCATTTAGCTTTAATAAGGATATTTGTAGACTGGCCTCCTGCCTCTTTATGCTATTTTTTTCCCCCTTGGTGCTATTCCAGAATTTGTTATTATTCCTAGAGTTAATTGTAATTATTCTTTTGGGTTTTTTTTTTTTTTATTTATTTTTTTTTTTTTTTATTTATTTATTTATATTTTATTTTTTTATTTTTTTTTTTTTCTTCACTTGAATAATTTTCTTTCTGTCTTTTTTTTTTCCTTGTTAGGTTTTATTTTCTTGGCTTATTTATTTATCTTGTCATGACCGGGGATAATAGGCAGCCTCCTTCGTTAAGGCGGGGTTCTAGACGGACTGGCGACGGTAAGGGGGACCCTGGAAGCAAAGGGGCTTCTAAATACTCGTCCCCAGGGATTAAGTACACTGGGAGTCCAAGGCCCGGGGGTAAAACCACGCCACTGACGAACAGACAAATGGACAGATCTGCAACTGTGACAGAAAAAGACATTGACGAGGATATAGTTATACTTAGGGGAGAACTGGGTTTAAAGGAGGCTGAGGGAGGCCTAAGTGTCTCTCCTGACATGCCAGCGGCTGATGCTGCTTCGTCGCGTTCTTTGCCGTCCTCCGCGCCGGATGCGGTGCCCGTCCTGAAGTCTGGGAAGGTTTCGTTTGACGGATACGACGCAGCGCAGGCTCTCTCTAATGCGGTAAAGCTCCAGACAGGTGTCCTGGAGTTCATTTCTGATAGGGGCAGGAAGTTTGCCGAGTCGACCCAGGGCTTTATTAAGGCAGGTGTGACGGGTCTGTTAGACCTGGTTACCCAGTTAACAGCGGTTAACCTGGATTTGGCCAGGGAGTTGGAGGTAGCCCGGAGAGGTGGTGCCCTGGTTGCCGGTGGTGAGCTGGTATCTCGCTCGGATAGTTCTGACTCTAGGTTACCCAATTCGGTGAGGGACGCTGGCGCTGGTGAGCTGGACGGCGGGTCCTTCGTGGAGGTTGTTCGTAGGAGGGGAAATAAAACTGGGGAACATTCGGTGCCCGGGAGCGAAAAAGGTGGGCTGGTGTATATCGAACCTAAAAGTAATGATATTTATAAGGATTTGGAGGACTTTAAAGTCAAAGTGCTGAAGACCCTCAACCCAATGAAAAAAGCCCTGCAGATTAAAAGAGTGATTAAAACTAGAAGAGGAGGGCTGATAGTTGAAACCGGGCGGGGAGAGGACGCCACTAAAATTATTAAAGATCCAGACCTTGGTAAGTTAGAAGTTAACGTAACTAATCGTGAAAAGTTAAAGCCAAGGTTAATGGTTCGGCGCGCCCCGCGGACCGTGGAGGGTCTGCCCCTGGACGAGTCTACCTTAGCAGAATGCCTGAGGGGACAAAACCTCATCGAGTTAGAGGGGTCTGACTCTGAGGTAAAGCTGTTGTTTCGGAAGGGCAAGAAGACGGGGGATTTCTGTCACCTAGTTCTGGAGGTGAGCCCTAGATTAAAACCAATTATCCTCAACAAGGGTCGTGTATACATTGGACATTTCGCATGTAAGGTGGAGGAATTTTATGAGGTCAGTAGGTGTTTTAGGTGTCAACGCTTTGGCCACATTGCTAAGTCGTGCAGGCAGAAGGCTTTTACCTGTGGGCATTGTAGTGAGGATGGCCACTCATACTCAGAATGTGGTAAACTCCAGGAAAATCCTTCTTGCCCTAATTGTAAAAGGGCAGGCCGAGGGCGGCTGACACATACTGCTAGCAGTGCGACTTGTCCTGTGTATGCGAATGCCTTGGCACACATTCGTGAGATCACTGATGATGGCTGGTAACTTCGAGGTACGGATGTGTGGAACTTGTGGTCGAGGATTTAATACAGCAAATGGTCTAGGGCAGCACATGAGACTAGCCCACCCCGAGATTCACAATGCTGGAATAGTGCTGGCAGCCAAGAGAAGGTGGAATGAGGAGGAGTTGCGCCTTTTGGCTGGTTTGGAGGCGGAGGATGCTTGTGCAGGTCGCTCTGTGAGCAATGTTAGGCTCTCTAGTAAACTGGTAGGGCGAACTTCGGTGGCAGTATCTAGGCGTCGATGTAAGGCCGATTATAGGAACATCTTAGAGGAGGCTATAATAAATAAGCAGAGAGGGAATGATCAGCCCGCAGACGGAGTGAGGGTTGTCGGTGAAGAAGGAACTGAGGGTTTCTACATTGTTGCCTTGCGGCAGGTAGCCGAGTTGGAAGGCAGTGATGGAGGACTCGGAGACTTGATTGAGCCAGCGAGGGCTGGAATTGATGTGAGTAACCGACTGTGTGAGTGGATCCGGGCGCGCTTCCCAGCCTGGGGCACACAGCCTGCTCCAGAGCCTTGCGGACAGCCCAGGAGACTGCTGCCTCTTCCGATTAATGCGAGAGCAAGACGCAGGGCCGAATATTCCCGCCTTCAGACACTGTGGAAAAAGAATAGAAGAAGAGCGGTGAATGAGATACTCAATGGAGGCCCAGCGCACCATCGCCATTCACTTAATGAGTTGGAGGAATATTGGCGCCCACTGATGGAGGCCCCTTCTCACCCTTATCAGCTAGGAAATATCGCACGTAATAATAGGCGCATCCATACCCTATGGACGCCCATTGAGGCTGAGGAGGTACAGACCTGTAAGGTTGACGCTTCTTCTTCCCCTGGCCCTGATGGCTTGAAGGTGGCGGAATGGGAGTCCGCTTCTCCTGTTCTTCGGGCTCTCTTCTACAATATTTATTTATTGGGAGGAAGGAGTATTCCGGAGCTGGTGGGAGCTAGGACGATTTTCATTCCTAAGGTGAATAGTCCCGAAAGGCCAGGTGATTATAGGCCCATTTCTGTAGCCTCGGTACCCCTTAGGCAGCTTCATAAAATCCTAGCTGTGCGCCTGAGGGATCTGGACTTGCATGAGGTGGGGCAAAGAGCATTCATTTCAGCCGATGGAACGGCTGAAAATACAGTGGTCTTGGATGCGGTGATCAAGGAGGCGAGATTTCGACGCCGCGAGTTGCACGTCGTCGCCCTTGATATTGCTAAGGCTTTTGACAGTGTGAGCCATCATGCCCTTAGAGCTGCAATGACCCTCAAAGGCCTGCCTCCCGAATTCATCGAGTACGTGATGGGGGTCTACGGTTGCGGGTTTACCCGTATTACCGATGGTAGGGGATGGACGGGCCCAATCGTTTGCGGAAGGGGGATTAGGCAGGGCGATCCTTTGTCTCCTTGCCTTTTTAATCTTGTAATGGATTGGGTTCTCCAAGCAGTTCCAAGCGAGGTTGGATTTAAACTCGATGGGGCGATGATTTCCTATCTGGCGTTTGCTGATGACTTGGTCTTGCTCACTTCCTCGGAGGCCGGTATGAGGATGGCTATTTCGAGGGTGGAAGGTGCCATTCGAAGTATGGGAATGGCACTGAGTCCGGGAAAGTGCCTGGCCTTGTCACTGGTTCCGGCTGGTAGGTGTCACAAGATCAAGGTAGTCACAAACCCGTTGTTCAAGATCAATGAGGTGCCTGTGCGACAAACTCAGGTACAGGGTGCTTGGAGGTACCTGGGTGTTGTTTACAAGGATAGGGGTTCCGATGGGTCCAATTTTGACGTTAGAGTAGCGCTCGATAGGCTGGAGAATGCTCCTCTCAAGCCGCAACAGAGGCTCTTAGCTCTTAGAAGTCATCTTCTTCCGAAGTTCGTACATGGAATGGTGCTTGGCGGCGTCTCCCGGAAGTCTCTGGCCAAGATTGATATCAAGGTCAGGGCTGCAGTGAGGCGCTGGTTGAGGCTCCCAAGGGATACTCCCTTGGGTTACTTTCATGCAGCGTGTGCGGACGGAGGATTGGGGGTGCCTTGCATGAGCACCCTTGTCCCTGGGTTAACCATTGCTCGTCTTCAGCGTTTGGAGAGGTCAGGGTTGCCTGCGGCGAGGGCTGCATACAATTCGAGAGCTGTAGCCAGAAGGTTGCGGGACGCGAGAGAGGCCCTGGGGAGACAGGGCTTGAACGAGAACGCCTTTTACTCAACGGATAGGAAACAGTGGTGGGC
>OX328132.1:72385050-72482925 GCA_946811695.1 Gonocerus acuteangulatus
TTGAACATTAAGATTAGTATCTCTAGAAGTGGATGAAGGGTGCTGCCTGACCCTTTTTCTGTCAGGTAGAGGTGAGGATCTAGGCGGACCTATTTGAGGTCATAAATTATTTCATTAAAGGTCTAATTAAAATTATAAATTTTAATTGTTTCTATTTCAACCGTTCCAAATTACATTAGGATTAAGAACGGAACCAGGCTAAGATGATGCAGTTCCTGCGAGTTGGACTTTTTTTTTTAGTCTGAGTGTATTCTTCTATTTCCTTATTACTCCGAAGTTCCTGCAAGTCCGGCTTCTTATCTTATAACATAGAACTTGGCTGAAACAAAGACGCATTTCAGTAGAGGTAATCTGCCAAAATCATCCTCGGAGCCCCCTACCCTAAGAAAAGGCCATGTATAGGTCAGGAACGGAGACTCTCAAGAGACTTAAGACTTGGAAGGGAGCTAGTTAAGGGATGTTAGATAAGGCATACCTTAGACCAGCTCAAACACACCAGTCAATGGGTCAGTTAATAGCTTTCCTTAGGCGGGCTTTAACTACACCAAGGATCTATGTTTGCCGAACGACACCGCTGCTGTCTCCTCGTAACCAAACACACTCATCCTCTCTTCGACCTAAGGCGAAACTCTACAATCGCCTTCATCAGAAACACCACATGTGGGTGCTTCCTGATTCGATTTCTTGAAACCTATTCAGAATCATTTTGACGAATTATTTAAATGAAATCATTGGGGTCATAAGCTTGCATTAAGCTGTTATCTTGGCAGACGACTTTTACTGTTAAAAGGTAATACTGTTTCTCAAGTTCTGTAACAGTAAAGGCGCATTCCTTCTTTAGGCGCACATTTGGCCATTTCCTGCAATATACTTCATATTAGATAAAAGTCCGACTAGAGATGGGTGATCTGAATCGATCTTTTAAAAGATAGAACTTTTTAACACGATATATCGATCTTTTGAATCGATCTCCAAGAGCCGATCTGTTTAAAGAATGGATCTCTAAGGGCTGATCTTTTATTAAATCGATCTTCAAGGGCCGATCTTTTAAAGAATCTATCTATCTAGAATACCGTAAAATCTCATATCTCATTTCTATAATTTAAATATTAATATACTTTTAATACAACAATAACACTATATAACGACTCAATACCTTCAGTTTCTCTAACTAGAGAGAAGAAGGTATGGAATAGTTCGGATTTGGCTAAAGAAACCTCAATACGATTTTTGTAAAAAAAATTATATTTAGGACGTTTCGGCTCTTCTTTGGTAGCCTTCGTCAGCTAAAATGACAAGAAAAAAACACAACTTAATACAGGAAAAAGGGTTTACAATTAAGATAAGTAACAGATCTATCAATACAGTTCAACTTATTATAAAATAACAATTTGGTGTTAAATTATTAGAACAACTAAGGTAATAATAAACGGGTAAAATGAACATTAGTGTATATCTAGAAATTAGTTCTAGAAGATCAATAGAAACATAACAAAAGAAGACTATTTTATTGAAGTGTATATAAGTAAATAGGTGCTAATAATAATATTAATTAACTTTAACAAAGAAATAAGATACTACATACCAATGAAAATGCCGGGGGCAGAGGAAGACCAAAGTTAACACTTAAGTAACCATTGTGGAAGTGTCTAAGAAAACTGGGATCTACAGTTTCCCAGTTTTATTAGACACTTCCACAATGGTCACTTATAAACCTTTTTTCCTGTATCAATTTTTGTTTTTTTCTTGTAAGTTTAGCTGACGAAGGCTACCAAAGAGTAGCCGAAACGTCCTAAATATAGATTTTTTTTTACAAGAATCGTATTGAGGTTTCTTTAGCCAAATTCCAACTATTCCATCTTTGCTTATCACCTCGACGGCTAACTATCTAATCTTCATGAAGCTAATATAGTATAAATGTGATTTCAAACTGTGCTCTTAATATTTACAACTATTTTATTTTTTATTTTTTATTTTTTTTTTTTAAAGAAAAGTAAGATAACTGCGTTGCTTGTCATGTACAGCACCATATGCAGTGTGAACATTTAGCATAGTGATATAGGCCAAGTTCTGAGATATGAAATTAAAAACATCATACATCGTTGAATTCAGCAACATATTCCTATTCTTTTGTTACATAACAAAAATGTTGATATCGAGTAAAGGAAAGGTGCAAAACAATGTTTTTGTTATAAATTTAAACTATTTTTTAAACAATTTGTTTACATATTTGTTTTGTTTGTAAAATGACATACATTTTTTCCGTGTTGCATTTTTTACTATCTACGATAGTTAAAAAGTTTGAATATTTGAGGTGTAGTTAGGTGTTAGCGCACCTCCTGCGCCATGATTGTTTTGACAATCAAATTTATAAATATAGATTAGTTTAAGCAGCTCCTGTTGGACAGACTTAATTTTGGTTAGACAGCAGATGAATGTGCTACGTTTTAGCAGTTCTTGCGGGGAATGGATGTGGAGATTCATCTCCCGCTCCTTGGAGGGTACACGTGTATATGTGAAATTGTAGACACGTGGAAAAGGCTATTTGTCCCTTGTAGAAAAAGCTGCCCCCGCCCGATTCGTAGCCGCCTGAGCGTGAGTCCCTTCCAACGAAAGGCTAATTGGAGACAAGGGTCCCTATCTCCCCTCCTAATATCTTTCTCCACGGCTACATCAAAAATTGACCACGATAGCCCTCTTATCTTTTCGCTCATCTTCCCCTCTTCACAATCCCAATATGTCAAATCCTGGCTTTTCTCCCTCGCCGAACGCACGCAGAAGTGGTTCTATGGCGCTATAAAACACATGCCATTTTGTCCTAAGCTGAGGCCACATATGCGATTTTTTCTTCAAAACTGCATTGAATCCAATAAATTCCCCTTTTTCCCTCTCCCTTCTTGAGTACTCCTAATTTCTAAATTATATATATCTCTTTAATGATTTCATATCCGATTAATAAATAACCTTTAATTCCAACTACTAACAAAGCCCTTAAAACCAGCAAATTTCCGAATTCTGCCTCCTGGAATATGCGTCATCTTAGTGCGCCTCTATAGCGTTCATATCTCTTGTGTCATTTCTAGAGCATGCAATAGGAAAAGCTAATATTTTGATTCGAATTTTTTTGAAAAATATGTATACCTAATCCCATGACATTGCTTTTAAGATTTTAGTAATCGAAATATACACATTTACTGCTAGAAGCAATTAAAAAACCACCGAGATAACAAAACAAAACGAACCCGACACCTACGAATTTAAGAACCGATTTTTCGAGCGAGATCGCACTATTAAAAATAGTGGTCATTATTTTAGAGGAATTTTAGTATGCGTTTTAATGGTGTCCTTACACTTACCACAATATATATATATATATATATATATATATATATATATATATATATATATATACGCTAATTATAGACATATATGTTTAATTAATTAGGTTAGATGAATCAAAAATTCTCATTATTTCCAATATGTTCATCTGTCATTTTACACCCTTGATTCCGAAGTGTCCACTTGCCCTTTATCAGAGCAAAAAGTGTGTGTACATGGTGTGGGAAGGATGGTACATCACAATTATCGTGTGAAATTAAAGAATGTACTGAGAATGGCACATCTGTCCAGGCAAAAACAGCTGTAGGTGGACATTTTTGGAACACAATTTTGGACTTCGTAACTTTGTTTGGGCTGGATAGGAGGTGAACATATCAAAAGTCCTCGCCCGTAGCCTTTGTGCCGGAATTTCCCGCTTTTTCCGGATTTTCACTTATATCTCGCAAACCCTGCGTCCTCGTATATATATAAATGGTTATATGCTATTCAATATTTTGTCTTCAAAACTATTGTTTTTTATTTATGAAAAACTGCATTTTCCGGATTTCTAGTTAATGTGGCGTGAATAGCGACCACCTTTTTAAAATCTACATTAAATTTCCAACAAGAAACACCCGTTATTGGAATATTGCCATATACATTGAGGGCTATATTAAAAGCCATATAGATGTGAACTATTGATATTAGTGTTTTCTTAAATTATTCAATATTTTCTTAATATGCTAATTATAGACTTAGATGTTTAATTAATTAGGTTAGATGAATCAAAAATTCTCATTATTTCCAATATGTTCTTCTGTCATTTTACACCCTTGATTCCGAAGTGTCCACTTGCCCTTTATCAGAGCAAAAAGTGTGTTTACATGGCGAGAGAAGGATGGTTTTTGTGTACTTATTATTTATAATTTATTTGAATATAGTAATTCATAATATTCTTTATTCACAACTCATAACATACTGAACTTTTTAACATTTGTTTTATCAAAAGTTAACACAAACGTATGTAACACCTCCCCCCGTTGTAAGTCCAGCCGATTAGGTGGCCTCCTTATCCTCCCTGACCTCCTCGGTGGTGGCAGAGGTTGCTGGTCCTCCTGCTGCTCCACTGGCCGTTCCTCAGCTGGGTAGTCTTCTTGGACTCTGTCCTCCTCAACCTGAGCTCTGGTGTCACCATCATCTTGACGGTCCGGTGCTGACCCCGACAGTTGCCAGAAAGGATTCCTCTTCTGCTCTTCCAGTTTTTCAACTTGGGTAGCCCGTATCTGGTCGATGTGTCGCAGAAGCAGCTTTTTCCCCACTTCAATAATATAGTGGAGTAGTCCACATCTTTTTAAGATTTTCCCAAAAGTCCATTTTTCTCCCTTCGCTTCGTAAATGCGAACTTGAACTGGATCGCCTGCCTCGAATTTCCTAACACGTTGTTCTTCATTACTCGAACCTTGATTATTCGTTGGGGTTTCCTGTACCGTCGTGAGGAGAGTTCTCATCTTCCTGCAAAACATCAGTTCGTATGGTGAGATCTGTGTAGTCGAGTGCGGTGTTCGACGATACTGCATTAAAATCAACTGTAGTTTAAAATTAATATCACATGGTGAACAATGTGAACGAATTAATGCTCTAAGTCCTTTGTTCACAATTTGAACATATCTTTCAACTTGTCCGTTTGTTTCGGGATGATATGGAGCGCTGGTTTTGTGGATAATATTATTATTTTTCATAAAGTCTTCGAAGTTTTTACTCCGAAACTGGGGTCCGTTGTCGCTCACTACGACCATAGGGATTCCAAATCATAAGAACAGTTGCCGAAGTGTACTTATTGTCCAGGAAGAGGTGATATCGTTAGTGGAAAAAACTTCCATCCATTTCGATTACGCATCGACAACGATGAAGAAGTGAGTCCCCATAAATGGTCCAGCAAAGTCAATGTGTATTCGCTGCCAGGGTCCACGAGCCGGCTCCCAAGGGTGGATTGTGGTCTTCGGTGGATTGTTGGCGTTCAGACAACAGCTCGCACAGGATCGAGTGAGCTTCTCCAAATCTCTATCGATGTTTGGCCACCAGTAATAGCTCCTTGCAAGGTTCTTCATCTTGGTGATATCGGTGTGTGCCGTGCGAAGCTCTGTCAGGATTGCCGTCCTCAACGATTTTGGAATAACCGCCCGACTCCCTCGAAACAGAACATCATGTTGAATAGAAAATTCTTCGGCCTTAAGGCCTTCGCTCAATTTTTTTCCTGTTCGCAAATTTCCCACTAAAGCAGAAATCGATTCATCACGTTTTGTCTCTTCTTGGAGCTTTTCAAATGAAATGGACATCATTTGTATCTGATTAAAATAAAATATTTGAGCTTCGTCTCCCTTGTTATCCTGTATCTCCATTGGTTGTTTATCATCCCAAGGAAAGCGTGAGAAGAAATCGGCATTGGCATGCTGATTTGTGCCTCTGTATTTAATGTCGTAATTAAAACCTTGTAAAAATTGAGCGTAATGGAACAACCTAGTAGCAGACATACATGGTAATGATTTTTGTGGATGGAAAATGCTCAGTAAGGGTTTGTGATCCGTTATGAGGGTAAATGCTCGGCCATAGCAATATTGGTAGAACTTTTTCAATCCCCAGTAGATCGCGGTCGCTTCTTTATCAATTTGGCTGTATTTGCGCTCGGCTTTGGTTAAGGTTCGCGAAGCGTACGCAATAGGTCTTTCGCTTCCATCTTTCATGCGATGAGACAGAACTGCTCCAAGTCCATAAGCCGATGCATCAGTAGCCAAAATCAAAGGTCTGTCCGATCGGTATGTAGTAAGAACGCGATCGCTGCTCAAGTCCTTTTTAATTTTTTCAACACTAGCACTGCACTCCGGTGTCCATTTCCACTGAGCATCTTTCCTCAAAAGTTGATGTAAAGGATGTAATTTCGTTGCTAGGTGCGGGATGAATTTGTTGTAGAAATTTACAAGTCCAAGGAAAGTCCTGACAGTCCTATGGGGGTCCTTTGGTTCTGGACAGTTGGCAATCACTTTGATTTTATCCGAATTCGAATGTAATTCGTTCTTGTCAATTTTATGTCCCAAATAACTAATCGATGTTTGAAAAAATTTGCACTTGTCCTTATTTAGTTTCAGTCCATTCTCTTGAATTATTTTGAATACTTGTGTCACCCTTCGTAATGTTTCTTCGTAAGTTTTGCCTTGTACCAGTAAGTCGTCAAAAAAATAACTGACTCCAGCAACTTGGTGAAACAGTTGATGCATTATTCTGTTCCAAATGCTCGGTGCGTTCTTAACACCAAGCATCAGCCTTTTCACCTTGTACTGTCCTTTTGGTGTGCTTATGGCCTGCATGAGCGCACTTTCCTCGTCCATTTCCACATGGAGGTACGCCTGCTTTATATCGAGGGTGCAAAAGTACTCGCCACCGCTCATTTTAGCGAAAATATCCTCGATTGTCGGAATAGGGAAATTGTCATCTTTCAATTGAGGGTTCAGGGTACAACTGTAGTCGGCGCAAAGCCTCACCGCTCCGTTAGGCTTCATGATCGGTACGAGTGGAGTCCCCCAATCCGATGTCTCCACCTTCGTTATGATGCCCTCATCCTCGAGTCTGTCGATCTCTTGCTCAACCATATCGAGTATCGCGAACGGGACTCTACGGGGTGGCAAGTATATCGGCTTCGAATTGTCTTTCAAGGTTAACTTACACATGTAATTACGAACCTTCCCGGTTTTCTCTGAAAAAATATCAGCGAAGTCCTTGAACAATTTATGCATATCTGTACTTTGGCAATTTCGCTTTTGATCTGAAACATTGTTTATTTCAAGCCAATTAAGTTTTACTTTTTTCATCCATTCCCGGCCAAATATGTTGTCCAATCTTTGTCTAATGACGTACAGTTTTCCCCGAAATGTTTGACCTTCATAGGAAACATCGACCAGAGCCATTCCCACAGGTTTAATAAGTTCCCCGGTGTATGTCCGCAAGCGTACCTTGGTTGGTTCTATAGGGTGGTGTCCGATCACACGGTGAAATTCACTTTCTAAAATCGTGGACAATGCGGCCCCCGTATCCAATTCCATGCTGATTTTGGCTCCATTAAGTTTTAAGTCCACCATTAACTTCCCATCCCCCTTGGATTGGTACACGGATTTCAAATGGTGCTCCTCATATTCGTCCCCGCTAATGCTGTCCTTGTCGTCGAGCATTTTGTTCATATCCTCAGCTCCGGGGTTCCTGAGACAGACGCGAGCGATATGCCCCTTAATCTTGCAGTACCTACAGACAGCCTCCGTGAACTTACACCTTGCAGCTCGGTGAGAAGTAGCCCCACATCTATAGCAACGGCCTCGGAGCTTTGCGTCCCCTGTCTCGCAATCAGTGTTGTTCCTACCGTCCTGATTCCCTTCTCTATCTTTAAGGTTCGTACCGCTCTCTGCCTGGGCGAATTTGTTCCTTAAAAAGTCTTATTTCCCGCCTTTCCCTTTGCTGTTACCTAGTTTATAAATAACTTGTTCACTGTTACTAGATTTTCCAATCATTCGGCTATCTAATTGAGCGGTCTCCATGGATATGGCTAACGTTACCGTCCCATTGAACTTCATTTTCAGTGTAACCTGTAACAAACTCGATCTAATGCCATTATCTGTAAGGCCTCTTACAAACTGTGAACGTAGATGGGAGTCCAAGGTAGTCCCATTACAATGTTCGCATACGAAATTACATTTCAAAACTTGTTTCCGGAAATTAAGAGCGTACTCGGTAATCGATTCATCCGAATTTTGAAGCCGCAGCACAAATCTGTGTTGTTCTGCTATTTCCGATGATACAGGATCAAAATAATTTTCCAATGTAGTTCTCAGTTCATTATATGGCTTATCAAAATATTTGTCAGGAGACGTTAGGTTACATAGTATTCCAAAAACGGCAGGACTCAACGAGTTTATTAAAATTTGTACTTTCGTTTTATCAGCCGTCTGATCTTCTAAAATTCCTTTCAACCTCAAATAATTTTCTAACCTTTCTTTGTACAAGCCAAAGGTCTCCTGGCTTTCATCAAAAGGTGTTAAAGCAAATCGACTTACGTTGAATGGCTGCTCTTGAGCCGGTCCCGCTCGAAGCGCACTCAGAGCCTCTATTAGTGCTGCAATTGTGACGTTACCTTCTGCCATTGTACTTAGCCTGGTTCGAAATCCTCGTCGCCACTTTTGTGTACTTATTATTTATAATTTATTTGAATATAGTAATTCATAATATTCTTTATTCACAACTCATAACATACTGAACTTTTTAACATTTGTTTTATCAAAGGTTAACACAAACATATGTAACATGTTAGATGAATCAAAAATTCTCATTATTTCCAATATGTTCTTCTGTCATTTTACACCCTTGATTCCGAAGTGCCCACTTGCCCTTTATCAGAGCAAAAAGTGTGTTTACATGGCGAGAGCAGGATGGTACATTACAATTATCGTGTGAAATTAAAGAATGTACTAAGAATGGCTCCTTCGCGCTAAAGCACATTTATTGGTTTTCACTTAAAAATCAGAAAAAGTTAGATTTAAATAACTTTTTTTCTAAAACAACGAGGTAACGTTTTAAAGCTTATCAAATAAGGATACTTTTGAGGCGGAGACAAACCTCTATGTCTACAATTAGCTGATTAAGAAAATATTGGGTAATTTAAGAAAACACTAATATCAATAGTTCACATTTATATGGCTTTTAGTGTAGCTCTTAATTTACATGACAATATTCCAATAACGGGTTTTTTATTGGAAACTTAATGTAGATTCTAAAAATGTGGTAGTTATTTACGATACATTAATCAAAAATCGTAAAAACACATTTTTTCATCAAAGAACCCAAGAGTTTTGAAAATAGACAAAAGTTTGAGTAGCCCTAATACATGTTGAGATAGAACGCTCATTTCTGCGTCCCTGAACTCCGAATTACGTATAGCCTGTAACGAAAATTCGGACATGTGAGTAAAGGGCCAGTTTTGTATTAATAAGAAAGGTAGTAAAAAAAAAAAAAAAAAAAAAAAAAAAAAAATAAGAAAGGTAACTCACTAATACATATTTATTTAACGACTGATAGAAGAGCCAAGTCGCTAAGGCAGGCTACACACGATTCAGGCAGGCCTGTCAGTTAGACCTGAACAGTCCGACTGAAAGCCGGTCGCCTGAACGTGTATATGTTCCGGCCGGTCTGTCAGTTAAGAATGTTCAGGCGGCCGAAATATATACACGTTCAGGCGCCCGGACTGTTCAGGTCTAACTGACAGGCCTGCCTGAATCGTGTATAGCCTGCTTTAGCAACCCCATTAATTTGGGTTGCCTCACATTAATAAATTTTAATAACTTGTCCTTTATTTCTTTTAGTAAATAGTCTGATCTATAATGTTTATTTTATTTTTGAGACAAAATAAATTGCAACGAGACAAATAGTTCCAGAGGTGATGAGGAGCCTTCAACAGCTACGTTTATATTAGAAGACGGTTTCATTAGAGTAAGCTTCTGAGCCTAGTTGAGTAAATTGATCTGAGGGGTTTGGAAGGGGGAGAGCCTAAGGGAAGGGGTGGGAACAGAAGCATCCCGTGGCAGTTTTTCATGTGACAACAGGGGAAGAGTGATGCTCGCTTATAAGAGCTCTGTCTTCGAACTGTTCCAAGTCACGCGAGAACGTCCTTTAATTCCGGCAAGCTCCCCCTGCCCCCCAGCTCGGAACGGTGGTTAATGCCTCTATTACCGACTTGTTACCCACAGCACCACGGCCAGCGGAGACAGTCACCGGTGAAGGACGACTGTCGCTTTTCCACTATAGCTTCAGTAGTATTTCATGGTTTTTTGATATTATATCGTAAAGTAGGGATTAAATGAATCGATCTAGTTAAAATGTAGGTCACAGATGGAAGGGTCAAATAATTAGCAAATAAAGTAAGCTACTTCCGGAGGAATATAAGATATTGAGGTTGCACTCGCATTTTTGAAAAATATCTTTAAATCGTCATTTCTATCTACTACAATACCAAATGTGGCCACCGTTAAAATTTGTGTATATATATATATATACATATATATATATATATATATATATATATATATATATATATATATATATATATATATATATATATATACATACAGAGTGTCCCAGTCTTCAGCCGACGGACTTTGTATGTCGATGGGGAATCGAAAAACTAAGTCAAAAAGTCCTTTGGCAAAAACCGTGTTTTTTGGACAAATCCCGATTTATCGCTTAAACGAAGCGTTGTACGAAAAAAACACCTTAATGCGGATCTTCGGATCAAAAAATGTCCCTATTATCCCTATGGAACAAAATGTCCATCCGATGGGTTATTCAAACACGATTATCTCGTAAGATATTTAAGCTAAGGTGCTGAAAGTGCTGAAATTTTCTTCGTAAACGTAATTTAATAAGCTACCACTTTTGCATCGAGAATTTTTTTCGTAGAACGCTTCGTTTAAGCGATAAATCGGGATTTGTCCAAAAAACACAGTTTTTTGCCTTTTTCTCGAAAACGAGAAAACCGCCAAAGGACTTTTTGACTAAATTTTTTGATTCCCCATCGATTTCTCGAAAGTTTAAATCTGTGACACCCTGTATATATATATATATTCTTTTTTATCCTAGGAGGCATGGGGTCATTAAAGCAGTCTTCCTTTATTACACCACTTTATTTATTGGGCCCGACATGTTTCGTGCATCTTTTCTTCGCACCTCTTCAGGGGCACTTCTACAACAAAATATATATTTTTTTTGAACATCCACACAAACCTTTTTTCTACTATATTAAAACTATCAATACGATCTTTGAACTGTTCCACAAAATGCATTAAAACATTATCATGATGCATTAAATGTTACCCCTACCCTAAATATTGCAATAATTATAGCTAAATTACATATTTTTTATAAAAGGTGTTGAGTCCTACCTTGCAAGGAAGTCCTCTCGTTACCAAGTACTCCCTCTGGAGTCCGGCTTAATACTAACCCTGTAAGTGGATTGCCAAAATGGCCGTCTTTATCTGTCCTTTGTTGTTGTCCTAGTAAAGTCTACTCGTCAAATATTTTTTTATAAATTTTTGGGTATTAATCTATTATTCGATAGAAAATTTGGTGTACATTTTTCAGATCAGTTCTTTTATTCACTGCTATTTTCGAATTTTTTAAAATATAAATATTTTCTTTTATTTTTCTTTTCAGGGTATTTCTTTCTTTATTTAATATTTTGAATTCTTTGAAATTGAAACTGTGTTTTTTTATTATTGCATGATCCGTCAATGCTGTACCGTTTTCTTGTGTGTCAATGCTCTTTACGTGTTGTATAATTCTTTTACCTAATAATTGCGCAGATTCCCCAATATAACATTTGTTACAGTCATTGCAGTTGATTTTATAAATATTATATTTTGAACTTGATGCTTTAACCCTGTCTTTAATATTACTAAATACATTGTTTATTGTATGTTTATATTTCCAGCCAATTTTACAAACATCTTTACATATTGTTTTTATTTTGTTTTCTATAAGAGGATGATAATCGAAAGTAAAATATTGCTTAATTGGATTTACATCTTTGTCAATACTGTTATTTAAAACCAATTGTTTCCTTTTTTGTAAAAATAAGTGATTATTTAACGTGGTTTCTTCTAATCTGCCGTTATTTTTAATGAAAAAATGTTTAATATTAGTTTGCACCAATAATCTTCGTTTTTTGTTCGATATATCGGAATTATCATTAAGATCTCTTTTACGCTCATTATTCTGCCCTTCCTCGTTTATTACTTCCACCCTGAAAATAAAAATAAAAGAAAATATTTATATTTTAAAAAATTCGAAAATAGCAGTGAATAAAAGAACTGATCTGAAAAATGTACACCAAATTTTCTATCGAATAATAGATTAATACCCAAAAATTTATAAAAAAATATTTGACGAGTAGACTTTACTAGGAAAACAACAAAGGACAGATAAAGACAGGGCCATTTTGGCAATCCACTTACAGGGTTAGTATTAAGCCGGACTCCAGAGAGAGTACTTGGTAACGGGAGGACTTCCTTGCAAGGTAGGGCTCAATACCTTTTATAAAAAATATGTAATTTAGCTATAATTATTGCAATACTTAGGGTAGGGGTAACATTTAATGCATCATGATAATGTTTTAATGCATTTTGTGGAACAGTTCAAAGATTGTATTGATAGTTTTAATATAGTAGAAAAAAGGTTTGTGTGGATGTTCAAAAAAAAAAAAAAATTATATTTTGTTGTAGAAGTGCCCCTGAAGAGGTGCGAAGAAAAGATGCACGAAACATGTCGGGCCCAATAAATAAAGTGGTGTAATAAAGGAAGACTGCTTTAATGACCCCATGCCTCCTAGGATAAAAAAGAATTTTGATATTTTGGGTCATCTATAAGAATAAATGATATAAATATATATATATATATATATATATATATATACTAGCTGTGTCTGTGACTTCGTCCGCGTGGATAGTGACTTAGGACAGAATTTTTGGATACATCTTTTGGTTTATTTTGGATTATAATCACCGTCGTATGGGTATTTTTAAAAAAATCTACTTTACAGTAAACCCTCTCTATACGCGATATTAGACGTATAGTCAGCGGGGATCAAGCATACATGCTGCTAGGATTACTAAAACGTCACAGAGCCACTAAGCTGACCCCTTAGGGACTGTTAAACCCTAGTGTGTATAGAATATCTGACAGACAGCAGAAAAATAGGCAAAAATTCTAAAACTCATTTTTTTGGATACTATTGCGTTGATAAAGGTCCCCAATAGTGTTTTATCCGATATATCTTCCACGTACAGACAGCGCTCCGCTAGAATTTCATTATATATATATAGATTGATTACGGCTGCTAGTGGCAAGTTGGTAATTAGGGTCAAGAGTAACCCCCGCCCCCGGTTTCTAATGAACCGATTTAGTTTATTTTTATAAAATATTTTTCTTCGCGGCCGGAATGGGCGAATAACTACTTAGATTCGGGAGTAAACCGGCCCTCCAGATGGACCAATTTTCCCAATATATATATATATTTATATATATATATATATATATATATATATATATACATATAAATATATTTTACGGCACGTCGACATCTAGGCCATTAGCGCCGACATCCTGGGTGCAGCGAGGAATTTTCTCAACGAGCCGTGAGATGAGACAGTTCCTAGGATCGAACCCACCACCTCCCGCGTACGAATCTAAGGCACTAGCCACTAGACCACGGGGAGACCCCTACTATTTATTTATTTATTTTTTTTTTCTTACGGTGCATCAACAAATCGTGGATATTAGCGCGGACATCCAGGGTGCAACCAGGAATTTTCTCAGCGGGCCCTGAGATGAAAAAAATTCTGGCGCCAGTGGGGATCGAACCCACCATCTCCCGCTTATGAATCCAGCGCGCTAGCCTCTAGACCACGGAAGACCCCGACCCCTACTACTATTATTATTATTTTTTTGGGGGGTTTTCTCCTCAGTTTCCTGGGATAAATTCTTTCGGGGGCTGTTGTCAACCGAAAGAATTGTTTTTTATTGATTTTTTTGTTGTTTTTTTTTTACGGGCGTTCATTTAAAAATTTCCGAACCGTTCTGGCGTTATCAAGCAGTACCGCTTGTTGGGCATTTTTAATTAGATCCTCCGGCAGTTTCAAATAGTTATTTGCGGCAATCGTCGTTTTTGGAATGAGCCCGTTGGTCGAGATTATGACGGCTGTAATCCTTGCGGAATCCAACTTATACAAGTCTTTCAGCTCTATGGCCAACTCCTGATGCTTGCGCAGTTTCTCGGCATATGATTTCCGGACATTCTCATCTTTGGGGATTGCGAAATCAATAATATCGGCTGTCTTACTTCCCTTGTAAATAATAAGAATGTCCGGTGTGTTGTGATGGACAGTACGGTCCGTTAACATTGCTTCGTCCCAATACATTTTAATTGTACCTTTCTCCAAAAGTCTATTTGGGACGTAGCGGTAATAAGGGACCACACCATCCAACATACCATATTTTTCTGCGAGTGCTTGATGATATATTTTGGCCACGTTATTATGCCGCTGAAGATAATCGGACCCCGCAAGAATCTCACAGCCCCCGTAATGTGCTGGATCGACTCATACGTTTTGTTACAAAGTCTACATTTGTCAGAGATGTTGACATCCTTCAAAACGTGACGTCGATAGGATCTTGTTGCTATTACTTGATCCTGAATGGCTATTACAAACCGCTCTGTTTCGGGGAATAGCCTTCCAGAAGTCAACCACGCTACCGACCATGAGAGCACCACCTCCGGATCAAATAACGGACTATGGTATCGCCCGTGTAATGCTTTCTTTAGCCACGTGCCAAGGCGATCCGATTCTGTCGTAATTTCCGGCCAGTTGCCTTTTTTATTATTATTATTATTTACTTATTTGTTGATAAACATTCGCTACCTTGGCTGTATTCACTTTACATATTTTATAGAAATGCAACTGGGATTGTACATATACAACCAATTTTACAAATAGTTATACACCAACGTATACATGTACATAATATTACATATCGTCTAATTATAAATTAAAAATAAAGTATTAAAAAAAATAAAACAATAATTTAAGGGTGAAACAAGTGAAACAGAACAACTAAGGAGTAATCGGATAATAATTTATTATTTATTTTATCTGTGATCAGCTACATTCGCAACTTGCTCTAAATCAGCATCTTGCTGCTAAATCAGGAATAAAAACATTAAATATTAAAAGAAATAATTGAACAACATTAAACGAAAATGAAATAAATTGTTTTGTATATGTTAGTTTTTTTATGATGTTTAATTATTGGTTGAATATATTGGCAGTCATTGGTCACTATGGATAAGAATGTTCTGCAAACGAGCTAAGATGACGCAGTTCCTGCGATTCGGACTTCTTATAAATTAGGTGAATTTAGTATAAGTATACTAGATGATAAGGGGAAAGTTATATATTAGTAATAGATGGGGAATTAGAACGTACATTGGACTGGAAAGTAAGTTCTGGATGGAATGAAGTACTGAACTGAAACTTGGGAATATCAAAGGCCGACTGGGATTGGTGCCGACTGGATATGACAGAGAGCCGCCCAGCAACTAGCGGTATAAGGAGCAAAGCACTCCATTGTGCACTGTAATTGGTCCTGGTGTCCTCCCTTTCCGATCATAGACCTATTTAAGGGACAATTATCAATCACACCGGTTCTCTCCTTATCCTTCCTCGAGGAGAGACCATAAATACATCCAATTCCCTGATCCTCCGTTCCCATGGTGACGAGGATCCCACATCCCTCACACTCGACTCTTCTCTCTCACATTTAGCCGCACAAATAAGCCAAGGCATCTTAAGTCAAATAGACGGATTCGGACGAGCAGGTCCTGCGTGGGCAAAGCCAATTCCTTTTTTTTTTTTTTTTTAAATTCGTAAGTGTCGGTTTTGCTACTTTGAAGATTCTTTTTTTATGTGTCTTTTGCCTCAGTTTTTAATTGGTTGTTGCTTTTATAATTTTAATTAGTATTAAAGTCAATCCATTTCATGTGGTCCAAAGGTAGTTGAAAACACCTTGAGATCCCAAATCTTATCGTGTCACAGGAAAAACTGTGTTCCAGTTGGAGGATTTTGCTTGTTAACCGACTTTACCTTTTAAATGAGACAAAGTAATTTTTTTTGCTAAATTTGGTAAAAATCGAGCAATGATTGAGAACAGATATATATATATATATATATATATATATATATATATATATATATATATATATATATATTAATTAATTATTATTAAATGCTGTTTGTGTATAATGTAATTTTAGCCCAACTTTCATGGACTGTAACTCCGGAACCAGTTGGGTCTCAGTCACCAAATTTGTCAAAAATATGTAGTTAAACGTTTCTAAATATTTGATTTTGTGGTAATAGTGAGTATTACTGATTGCATAATTAACATTTTGTTTCTTTTAAATACTAGATAAATCCATTTATACTATGAATTGTGTTTAAATGTTGTGTGAATATAACGTAATTTTAGCTCAACTTTGTAGCACTATAACTCTATAACCAGTTAAGTCTCAGTCACCAAATTGATATCATTTGTTTATGTCATAAAGAGGTATTATCTCCATAAATTTAATAATTTTCGACTCAGGCCCTTTTGAGATACTGCACTTCAAATATCGCAAAAAATATGATTACGGGAAACTTCGAAAAATTATATAAAAAAAAAGGAAAACGTTCTCATGCTTGAAACGTCTGCATCAAGTAGTCATATAATACATCTATGCAAGAAAAAAAAATTGAAGGTGAGTCTTTATTCCTTCTAATAATTTTGAAGCACTAAATCTCCCGTTTTACGTTAAATTTTCGTGATATTTTTTTCTTCAATTTCCATACTATTTACAAAACACAATTCAGGAACAAAAATCAAGAGCATATCGTTCTGATAATTTTAGTGTTTATTCTGTTTTGATTTTCTAATTAAGAGAGTTAGCTACATTTACACAAAACTTGTTTTCGGACAAAAAGTAGTTATTTATTAAATGTTAACGTCCATTTATTATTAACTACGAATTTTAGGACGGGTTATCTATAGGTTACCACGTATAAAAGTAGTTAAAATGCAAACTTAAAGTGGCCGACAGAAAAAAACTATGACCCAGAAAAATGTTTTACTTCAGGTTTTAACTCCCACAGTATAGGGGAATAACTGGTAAAAAAATTAGGAAAATCAAAAATGTCGAGCAACATGGTCTGGGTGATTTCTAATGGATTGACCCTGCATTATTCGATCATATTGACTACTCTATTTTATATGTTTTGCCCGACATGTTTCGTGATGTCTGTCGTCATGTAAGGAACACCTCTAGCCATGTTCTCTCGCTTGAATCAGGCGTAATAATATATATGTACAAATTTGAACCACCGTTGTTTGTTTGATCTTCGATAGTATTAAACGGTGAAAGTTCCCGGCACTTCAAGATTGGATCAATGGGTCAACTTCATAAGCGGATTTCCTCCAAATGGACGGAGAGAGGAAACGTGCAAATATACCTCACGCTCAGGAGAATCCAGAAAATTGGGTCAAAAGAACGGGATGAGCGTAAGGTAAAAAGGAGAATTAAAAACATAAAGTTTCGCAAAGAGTAGGATGAGACGGACCGAAGGTCGGGGGGGGGGAGGTGAAGTTGAATTGGGTCCGAAGTATAAAAAAGGGCAAAACTGGCGTATAAAAAGAAGTAAGAGGAGTTGATGAAGGGACAGCCGGCGGTCGGCTTTGTGCTTTGTCTCGGCCTCTATTAAACAGTCCAAGGCTTTACATATCCCACAGATCCAGGCTCCATCAGCACTTATTTACTGCCCTTCCAGGATCCTTCTCAAGCTCAGGAATCCACGAGGAATGGTGCACTTTTAGAAATGCACTTTACCTCCACACAGATAGTCCTTCAATCTCTCCGCAGACAATCTACGACTCTAAGATCGAATCAAATTCATTTGCAGTCTCATTCAAGAGCTCTTCAATAATAACTTCAAATACAGGCGCCGCACTCTGGGAAAAATCCCTATCTGTATAGGAAAACCGTCCGTCACGCGTGAGCTGCATTAATAAGCACATTCCTTAGAAAGGTCGTAGTGTACGTTTTAATCCTGACTAAAAATTACCTAAGACTTAGTATTTTATAATTGTAATGAGCAGCTGACTCAAATAGTAATTTTTCCAGGATTAACTGCAACCGATATTGAAATTTTTACCACACATGTTCCTCATTGGTGTGACATCTTGTATACCGAGCTTGGTCGCCAGGACGTAGAAATAACGACCAAATTATAAATATTGTTCCGCCGTAAGCCATCTTTTCTAATAGTGCGTTTTAGTTAATTTTTTAAGCAATCCTTTCTCATAAGATACATATAAATGAATTAATGAATGAATAAAGTAAATATATTTTTCTTCTTGGATTTACATAAATTGCTCTACTAAAATAAATAAAAAAATACAAAAAAGCTTACAAAAGGATCACTTCTCTATAATTAAAGAACATAAATAGTGAGGAAATAAAAATATCAAATATAAATAGGATTAAAATAATATCAAAATCTAACTTATTGAATAGGAAAATATATACAATAATAATAATAAAACAAAAAAAACATAAATTATACTAATAATTAAATTGTATTAAAACTTGTCTGTATTTACTAATGGCTTTGAGGTACTTGCCTAGGACTTTCCAGTTTTTCCCATTTAGCTCTTTCACTTACTGTTCCTTATTAAAAGATGTCTTGCCATAAAACCTAAGCCTAACTCATTCAGAACAGGACATATGGGAGACATGTAAGATTCATATGGCGCATATCGAGTTTTGTTGCAATGAACTACAATTGTGGCCGAAATGAGCAAATGATTAATTTGGGTCAGGAATAAAACCTCCACCGGGTGGACCGACTTTGCTGACTAACGAACTCGTTCAATCATTTGCTATGGAAATTATATACAGTTGTAAATATTGGCTCACAATTTATTGTCATGGTGTTTAGAAAAAGCTCCTTACCTTCTGATTATTCTTACCTGTAATTTGTGTATATTCATTTTTTAGCTGAAGATGACTGCCAACTGTCTCCAACGAAGTGATCATTAGCGGAGACAACAGTTCCTGTTATTCCATATGATAGTTTATCTATTACCAACTCGGTGTTATTTGAGTTATAGGATAGTTTGATATACTCTCGGAGATATAGACTTTTTCATATAAGAATGAAAATGGCTCTACATGTTTTGCATCATCAGATGCCTCTTCGGGAGCCTATAAACTAGATACCGTAAGAACCTTCCGCTAATGAATGAAGATCATCTACAAATCGACAGTGATATTCAGTTATGGCACGGCCATTCTAGCGGAACGTTTGCCTTTTTTCCATTTGGCTGTATCTAGTTTTTAGGCTCCTGAAGAGGCGTCTGATGATGCGAATCATGTAGAGCCATTTCTAAGAAATTGACGAATATGTTAATTTGGAATTTTATTCATTAACCTTTCGCCTACACAAGAAATATTGTTGAGGTTTTGGGTCAATACATATTTTTAACTAATAACAATAGTTTTTGTGCCTTGTTCGGATTAGCCCCACCAGTAATTTTATAATGATGTTCAGTAACGGTTGCTATGTAATTTGATAGTATTGATACAGAAAAAAAAACATACGTTTAAATATTGAACTCGTTTACTTGTAGTTACCTGAGTTTATATGGAGGCAGAGAAATTGAAATGAACACCTTTTTGATAAAATTCTTAAGGACATTGTAGAATTTCGGTCGCCAGAGGTACCTGGGGTAACTTACTAAGGGTATATTCATTTTTTTGATTATGTGTAAAAATTATAAAAAAATTCTTTTAAATTAACCATATGTTTCTTTAGCCCATAGGTTTTAATTTATCTGTAACTGTTACTAGATAAAATCACTGGCGGGACTGATGTGAAAATATCATGAATATGTAGTCTAGGTAATAATAGTTAAGTTAGTCATTTAACACATTCTTACTTGTTTAAGATCCTCTTCTTACAAGTAAGAATGTGTTAAATACTGGAAACGTCAGAAGTTTCCTTGGGAAATCATTAACAAGACAGTAAAAATCATGTTTATACATTTACGGACGATGGCCTTATATATCTGTGTACGCGCTGGGGATTGAAAATTAATCCTCGGCACGTGGTTTGAGGGATGGGATCAGAGTATGAGAAAAAAAAACATTTAAACTTACCATTACGTTGCCAGCTGCTGAAGAAACAGGGCCCTGTTAGCAGCTCCTGGAAAGTAAAGAGAGAATAGGGGCCGGAACGTAATGGGAAATGAGGGGGCAGTCCCGAGCTACAAGAATGAGGTGTGATCTACTCTAGATCTGGAAACGAACTGCGCTGGTATATTAGGGAGGTGGGGGTACGACGTACTTTGTTCCCTAAGTCTTAAAGCCCGTGCCCCAACATACCGCCCACCAAGAAACGATAGTTTCTTAAAAAGAGAAATAAGAAATCTTGAGAAAGAAGGAAATAACTAATAATAATAAATATGTGGTTATTTTCCAAAGGTTCATCAGGAAAAGGTATGAGAGAGAGAAGTAGGAATAAAGGAAACGCAACTTCTTCACTTCCAAGGGGGCTGTCATGGAAGACTTCTTCGCGGGAGGCCCACGGAGAGGATGAGGACTAAGGAGGGATGAGTCCTTTGGCAAATTATAATAAAGCCTCGCTTGGCGATAAGAAAGAAAGAGAACAAAACACTTGTGAAATAATAGAAAAATAAATGAATGCTTCTTGCGAGAGAAAGAGAGAGAGAGAAAAAAAAAAATTAATGTGGCAGCAACAGTAGTTTTGTTACTGGCCTGACATAAGTGCCATGGGTTGTGCGGATTGATACCACACGCACCACGCCGTCACATCCTGGATGTACGGCTTCAACCCGGCCAATAGGCCATGCGAGGGGTGGTAAAGAATTTTCCTTGAGGAAAACGACGTCGCCTACGGCAAGGTTTTCGGAGCACTTCGTCCACTTCTGTTTTTGCATGAGTGTGTTTAAATACTCAGAAGTCCAGCGTCTCCAGTAGGACGCATATAACGACTTGACCCTTGTCCAACGTGATGCATATGAGGTACTTTCTTCTAGAGGTTCTGGAACGGCTAGCAGAGGGCCGCCCACCAAGAAATGACCAGGGGTCAGAAGATCAGGATCATCAAGAGGATGAGGGCAAGAGAGATAGAGTGGACGACTATTTAAGACGGCTTCAATGCGCGCAACTAGAGTAGTGAGTTCCTCGTAACTTAGAGCAGGATTCCGGCCAAGCATTCGTACCAAAAGGAGTTTGGCAGATTTTATGCCAGCTTCATGAAGACCACCAAAATGAGGTGCATAAGGAGGATTAAAATGCCATCTTATGCTGCGGGATGCGAGAAAAGCGCTAATTTCAGGAGAGGAGGCCTTCATCTGATCATAAACCTCTTTCAGGTGTCGAGAAAAACCAACAAAATTACGGCCACAGTCTGAATAAATGTCGTGAGGGAGACCTCGTCGCGCAACAAATCGGTCTAGAGTAGCGATAAATGCTTGGGTTGACAGAGAGGAAACAACTTCCAGATGGACAGCCTTAGTACTGAAGCAAACGAAAAGACATAAGTAGCATTTCTTAGCAGCAGCATTTTTCCTGCTGCTTTCCTTAATGAGAAATGGGCCAGCGAAATCCACCCCGGTGCTTGTGAATGGCTTTGAGACATTGACTCTTGGATAAGGCAGATTAGACATAACTGGCTGAGTAACTGAGGCTCTTAACTTGTGGCATGTAAGGCACTTGTGGATGCGCTTGCGCACTAGATCGCGAAGAGAAATTATCCAATAATATCGCTGGATTAAACTTTGAGTAGTCCTAGGTCCTGAGTGCAAGGAAACTAAATGATAATAGTCGCAGAGGAGTTCAGATATTCTTGATTTTTTAGGCAAAAGAATAGGATGCTTAGCTGACTCACTTAAGTTTTGAGTACCTCAAGCGGCCACCAACTCTTATAAGTCCCTTTTTATCGAGATAAGGGGACAGGGATGCTATAGTGGAAGGAACAGTTGAATTAGAAACAAATAAAAATGGGAAACTATCTTTCTGCACCAACGATATTATCAGGTCTTCTGCTAACGTTAACTCTTGGACAGAAAGAGCGCCCTTATGACGCGTGTTACTTGATCTAATGCTGTGAACAAATCTCAAAACATATGCTAGAACATATTTCAAATGAAGTCAAGAAGAAAACTTATTTATGAACTCGATTAGGTAAGGTGATGGAACAGAGGTGGATGATAATACTTTAAGCGGTTTCAGCTCAGGTATTTCTTCCCCAGGACTGAAGACCCGCTTGGACGGCCATTTGCTCGGATTTTTTCTCAAAAAAGAGGGACCTCTCCACCACAAAGAGTTTTCTGAAAAATGCTCCGGAGAGCAGTCTCGAGTGGCTATATCGGCGGGGTTCTGGTCAGTCGAAACGTGCGACCAATTTGCTGGTGGGAAACTCGCTATTTTTGTAGAAGAACTAAATTCGTTAAGCACACAACGATGAGGTAATACGTAACTAGAAGAGGAATTGGCTATTTCCATGTGACCCAATTCTAAATATTCGTTTAGAAATTTATTATAGTCAACATAATCTCAGAAGTTCGAGAAAGGCGCCTTTCTAAATTTAAAAAATATTTTAGCGCTTGGTTGCGATTATCGCTCAAAATTGGAGCATTAGGTTTGACAGGCAATGACACTACATCGCGACCAGAAGTGTCTCTGGAATGAGTGGTCACAAAATGATTTTCAACGAATTCATCTTCAGGGTTTATAGGAATGGATGCACTCACTTCTTCAGTTTCCCAGAATTTGGAAACTAAAGAATCCAAAGAAGGAGTTATAGCCATCAAGGAACATATAGCAGAATCTTTATTTGTGTTTTTATTTTTTGGATTGATAACATTACCACCGATAACCCAGCCAAAAACAGTGTTTATTGCGGAGGGGTTACCCTTAATTATTGTAATAGGTTCGTTTTCTAGAATGAATGAATACAAATCATTTCCAATTATGAATTCTACTGGAGAACTTTCAAAAAATTTATCATCGGCTAATTTTAAATTTTTAAATCTGTTTATTACCTCTACAGGTAGACTTTGTTGCGGTAGGTCGTTAGAAATGGTTGATAAGATAACAGATTGTATTTTAAATTCTCTTTTAGAGTTGTCACGGGGAGACAAGATACAATCTACAGCTCCATATGTGGGTGTAGCAACATTGGATATCCCAGAAAGAGAGATAGAATTTTTCAATTTTTTGAATCCTAGACGCTTGACAGCTCCGAGAGATATAGCTGAAATTTGAGATCCAGAATCTAATATTCCTCGAATCGGTTGTTGACGGCCACTTGAATCTCTTATAAACATTTTCACAGTTCCAAGAAGTACCGTTATGTAATTAGCAGAGTGACAAGATAAAGTAACGGAATTATTTCTAGGCTCTTCATTAGTGATAAAAGTGGGAGTTATCGCATCGTTGGAATTAGGATCACAAGAATTTAAATTATAATTCGGATTATTATTACAAGTTGGATAAGAATTAGAAGGGTGTAATAAGGTGTGATGGGATCTACTACACGATTTACAAACATTTTTCGATTTGCATTGATTTTTCATATGTGCACCAAGACAGTTAAAACATCGTTTTAAGCGTTTTAAAATTTCATATTTTTTATTGAGTTGACAATTAATTAACTGAGGACACGATGTTATCTTATGAGAATGTTTACAAATGGGACAGCTGGGATCTTCTCGCTCTATTTTATTCGAATTAGTTAGGAAAGTATTAACTTGTTTACTCTGAGTAATTCTACCTTTTATTCCGAGATCTTGCATTATCTCAGATGATCTAGCACGTTCTATTACAAAATCAAGTAAATTTTTAAAAGTTGGAACATTTACTGATTTGAAATGATTTTCGAATGCAATCTGAGTGGAACGATCTAAGTTCCTATAGGCCAAATGAAAAAGAAGAACATCTTCTAAATTTGCTATATCAAGCACTTTCAGTGCATTTACAGAATTGGAATGTACGCTAATAAATTTCTGTAGATAATTATGGTTAGATGTCGTAATGGGAGAAAAGAACAAAATTTGATTTATATAATATGCGGCCAGACGTCTGTTTGACTGGTATCGATCTTTAAGCACCTGCAATGCTAAGGCGTAATTTTCTGTTGTAAGTTGGAAATTTGATATAAGAGATAGAGGCTCTCCTTCGAGTACCGACCTCAAATACTGAAATTTTTGAACTTGTGTTAGGCATTCGTCGGTATCGACTATACTGTTAAAGAGTGATATGAAGGTAGTCCAATCTTCGATTTTCCCCGAAAAACGTGGAATTTCTATCCTAGGGAGAAAGGATTTGGTTTGAAGAATAGGCTTCTCCTGCAAGCACGCGCCTGTCGGAGCTTCGGGATACAGCCTGTCCAGCCTAAGATATGTACTGCGTATGGAATGTATGACGTCATCGAAGGCTACGCGAACATTCTGAACTTCCAATTTCTCAGTTTCTATAGAAACTTCCGCGTTAATTTCCATAATCGTATCCTGTATTCTAGAGAAATTATTTTCCATTTGATCCAATTTGATATACGTAGGGGCGAAATCGCGAAAATTTTCCTTTTCTAAATTTGTAGCCCTTTTTAAGTAATTGGATGCCATTGCGAACATTTCCTCGCGCTTTTCCCTTAAAATAGCTAGTTGTTTAATGGGGTCTCGCTTCGACATCTTGAAGTTGGAGGAATACAATTTTTAATTCTATAAAATGGGGAACTAATATGTATTCCGCGATTCGGATTAGTCATGGTTAAATCTCCACGGATTACTTACGTAATCCGCGGCCCGGAGGACCAAAATGTACGCGCTGGGGATTGAAAATTAATCCTCGGCACGTGGTTTGAGGGATGGGTTCAGAGTATGAGAAAAAAAAAACATTTAAACTTACAATTACGTTGCCAGCTGCTGAAGAAACAGGGCCCTGTTAGCAGCTCCTGGAAAGTAAAGAGAGAAGAGGGGCCGGAACGTAATGGGAAATGAGGGGGCAGTCCCGAGCTACAAGAATGAGGTGTGATCTACTCTAGATCTGGAAACGAACTGCGCTGGTATATTAGGGAGGTGGGGGTACGACGTACTTTGTTCCCTAGGTCTTAGTGCCCGAGTCTTAGAGCCCCAACAATCTGTAAAAGTGTCATCTCCCAGTTTACTGTGTTAAAAAAAACCTCGAAACGGCATCTATACCCTATACCTCGGTTGTACTCCTTAAACGGTTAAAAAGAGTAAAATAACATCTCCGAATGATGGCAAAAATTGTTTTCATTATTCACCTTAGCCAAAAGACATTTTTGACGAGTATTTTGGTCCCCAAGCTCATGAGACTTGAAATCGTTTGTCATTGCCAACGCGGAGAGAAGAACCACGATGGAAATGAACCATGCTGGATAGAAGATCCACAGGGTATGCAAAAAGGTAATTGGTGTTTGTGCCCGGTAGACAGGCTGAAGACAACGGCCTAAACACCTCCAATTGGCATAGTAGCACGACTTAGCCTGTTATCTTTTCCCTATGTCGCTCTTGTCTAATGAAACCTTTATACGGTGGCACTGCCGACAAAGCAAGCATGCAAATCAGCGGGAAGTTGAACTGTTTCCTTCGCGGTTTCCTTCATCCCTGTCTAATTTCCCTAGGAATCTTCTGGGATACCTACTAATCACAAATAATAGACTTCTTTCTTTTTCATTGAGAGGAGATCGTTGACCGTAGATGATGCAAGGTAGGGATTGTCGGGGTTCGGTCACTGCAACTTAATAAAACTACATTTTATCATAAAAATGGTTTTATTGTGCAGACGTTTCGGCTTGAACTTCAAGCCTTCATCAGGGCTGTAAAAAACAAGTAGGACGGATGTAATACTGAAATATACATACATATATATGTCTACATACACAAATACACATGCATATATACATACATACATATTCACATACATATATACATACATACATATTCTTTCTTTTTCTTTCCTGTCCCCCCTGAACTCACCAATGTATTAGTTAAACACGACTTGAAAGCCTGGTACTTCCTACAAAGGCGATCAAAATGTCTGACTCCCAGGAACTGCATCATCTTAGCGCATTTCCGTTCTTATACCTAGAGGTTTTTTGGAATCGTGCAATCCTACACAAGGAATTAGAAAGATTCAAGTATTTACAGTTTGTTTTCCAAAATGGGGTGTTCGGCACCACTGTGCGGCGTTTAGCCCGATTAAGGAGTTGAAGACCGCAGTGCTGGAAGAGCTGAAAATCCATTCCAAAAAAAAAAATCCGACTCGCAGGAACTGCGTCATCTTAGCGCGGTTCCGTTCTTTTTTTTAGTGTCTTTGGAAAGATTGAAATAGAAACTGTTATTATTTTGGTTTGACCTTTCGTGAAATCCTTTTATGCCCCTTTACAAAGGGCCAGCTTACCCTTTTACCTGGATCCCACCCTACAGCTGGGTTGGCTAGCCCCCACCGCTACAACTAGAAGTAGTTAATTCACAGTATCAAATATCAAAATGGTTCTAATTTTCTTGACTACTTCTACTATCGTACTAATTCTATAAATAAATGCAATTTAAAAAAAAAACAACCAATTAAAAAGTGAGCTAAACAACCACGGAAACCCGTTCAAGAGAAAAAAAAAAACAAACACATTTGAAGATTTAAGCATTTATTTCTCCGATTGACATCGCTTAGTTGAAAATTGCTTCAGAACCTTTTTCGTAGAAAATTTAGTAAGCTTTGGAATGATTGCTTTCCATTTACGACGATTTCCCAACCATTTTCGAGATATTAAGGAAAATATACGAAGTTCCCAAAACTTTTCATGTCTATTATTAAATTGTTTTATTCCGCTCGTATCCCTAGAGTTTTTTGGAATCGTGCAAGTCCTACACAACGATGCTAAAACGGTCAATTGAGTCAATCCATTTCAAGTGGTCCAAAGGTAGTTGCTTGACCACTTTAGAAAAAACTGATATTCTTACTATCAATTACATAATATGTAATTGATGGCATCAGTAGATCAAAAGAATTTTTAAATTTATTTTAGAGTCAACCGTTTGAAAATGGCGGTCATCTTTGTTTCACCGCACATGCCGATTTTTGAATTTGTGATAAGGGATCCCCTTATGCTAAATAATATCCTCAAAAACGGCATTTTGAGAAATTATACAGTTGTTTTCAATGGGAGTTTTCATGTATTTAGACTTCAAAATATTCAAATAGTGAAAAAGACATAAAAGATAGAGCAGACTGTACGAAATGAATGGTGTTTCAGCTATTTGTCTTTGAATTACCAATCCTAAGTTAATCCATTTTCCGTAAGAGCTTAAACTCAAAAATCAGCATTCGCGGTAAAACAAATATGGCTACTATTTTCAATCAGTTGATTCTAAAAATTTTTTAAAAATTTTTTTGAACTACTGATTCCATAGGTAATTGAAGGTAAAAATATCAATTTTTTCTAAAATGTTTAATCAGCCAGATTATTTTTTTCTGTAAAATTTAAAATGGGTTGACTCAACTACGAGTGCTTTTTGAGTCGTTCCCGCGAGAAAAAAAATGTCTCTATCGAACAATTTACAGATTTTTATTTAGTGGTTAGGTAACTAACAATAAGAAAAAATGTAACCAATAAACAACTAAAATTTATTCTATTCACAATTAGGCCAGAATAATGACGGCAATGTTTGTGTCAACTTATGCAAGTCTGCATTGTAAGCATTACAATTTCCCGCGATTTTTGCTCCGAAAACCTTTTTCCGATAGATGGATTCTGCTGATTAACGAACTTCACCTTTCAAATGAAACGAAAGATTTTCGTACGAACTTTCATCAAAATTAGAATAAATTTGAGCCACCGCGGCGGGAGGGCAGAGAAGTGTATATATATATTCGAACGACGACTATGTTCGTGATCTATGGGATCTGAAACGTGAAATTCTGAATTTGACACTTCCGGATAGCGTCTTGAGGTCAACCTCAGCGGGTTTCCTCCCCATCGAAGAAGGGAGGAGCAGCGCTAAAATAGGTCCATTTTCAATTTGAGCAAGCCACCTTAGATATATTTTTTTCACGGAAATACTGACTAAAGCACGTTTAATCTTATAAGGAAGATTTAAAATCATCCAAGACGTCGCTTAAATCCAAAACAACAGGTAAATTGTATAATAAGTAGAATATAATCATTTTACAGCGGCGGATTGATCGTTCAGCTTAAAAAAAAAAAAAAAAAAGTCGGGGTAGAAGTCAAGGCTGTGAGGGGAGCTGGCTGTGACAGGCCTGGAGCGGACGTGTTGTTATTGGGCTGGGAGTCGGGGAGTCACGCAACTCTCAGTAGCGTCACACGCCACCGAGTCGGTGATACGACCAGCGAGGGCGTATCACCGTCAATCCCACTCGGTCACATAGTCTTTGCAATCCTTTCACAAACAATATGGATCCTTATTGAATAACCCATACCCACAAATAAATGATGGAACCGTGGTTATTTGGTAGTTTAAATAAAATTTGGAACAAAAAATAATAAATTAAGAAAAATTCTTATTGTTATAAAAAAGTCTTTCTCATTGACTTAGCCTAATGCTATGTCCAATAGTAGAGGTCTTCGAACATATATGTTCTGTTTTTTTGCGTGCTGAATGCCGAATAAATGCTCAAAAAATGCCATCACCTCTAGCTTTTTAGGAAAACAGTTTTGTATTTTTAGTATCTATCGCTTGTGCAGTTATTCATTTGAGTCCTCATGGATAATATTACTTCTTTCACGAAATACATATTGAAGATTTCTATGATAATTCAAAATTTTGAGTGCTTTTACAAGTATATATACACTTGTAAAATAGCTCGTAATCGAGAGATGATAATATGAAAAAGTCCGAGTCGCAGAAACGGCGTTATTTCCGTAACGTAATCCATAACTGCGTAAACCTATTACCATTTGGAAAGCTTATAATGGATGTAGTTATTATATTGTGAAAAATTGAAACACCTACTCCCGTGAAATCTAGAAATAGAATAAAATTTTAGGCACCTTCATGCACGGAAATCTTACAGTAGCTGAAATTTCTCACGCGGCCTCTTCAATTTCCGATCGAAAAACTATATGACAAACATTCATTCTCATTTTAAGTATCTTTGTTTACAGGAAAAATCATTATACTGCAAAAATCGATTACAAAAACACCAAGCAATAAAAACTGAGGGAAACAAAGATTTATAACCGTTCAAAGTAACGAAACTAACACTTTCGAAGATTTAAGCATTTATTTCTCCGACTGAGATCCCCGCCCCCGGAACATCTGCAGAATCATTTTATAAAGGAATAACAGGCTTTTGAATAATTAACCTTCCACTTTCGAAAATTTCCCAACCGTGTTCATAAAAATTAAGAGAACATAAGAAATTCCCAAAACAGCTCAAGCATGGACATTTTTTTTTCTCCAATATTTCCTTTACTCCAAACGTAACCCTAATTTCTTAGTTAGTCAACTTGAATCAATGTTAGCTACGAAAACTTCTTGTATCTACTATTTTATTGAAAAAAGTTACATATATCGCCTTAAAGGCGATTTAACTTATTTTGCTACGTCAGAAAACCTGAAAGCATATTAACGCAAGAACGTGAGCACTACGATTTTGTTTGGCGCGAATGTTGCCTAGGAAACAATGTTCCATTGGACGGATACTGTTGGTTAACGAATATGGCCTTTCAAATTAGACAATTAAACAAAATACTTTTGTATTATATTTCAACATTTCAAAATTGTATCTGCTATTACGGCAGCTAGATAGCTGTCTGTTTTTTTTATATAACAGACAAAAATGTTTGTATTACACGATTTAGACTCTTGTTCTCAAATATGTATTTTTGAAATTGGCAGAATGTCAATTGGCAGAATGTTGGGGTTTATAGAATGAACGGTTCCAAAGTCGCCAAACAGCGAAAAAATCGACACTTTGAAAATTTTAGGCGCTTTGCGGCAAGTGTTAAAGACCTCCAATCGGGCTCAAACTCCGGCTATCCAAATGTCTGGAATGGGTGATCATTTTGAGGGGGTCGTTTAAAAAATTCGGACATTTTTTCCCCTTAAGGGTTCTGCGGCCACCCTAGTGTACATACATAAAAGTCCGCCTCGCAGGAGCTGCATAACTAAGCACTTTCCTCAGAATTTGGGTAGTGTAGACTGCATTCCTGAATAATTTGCTTAAGATATCCTATATAAATAAAAGAAAAGCATGAATGTTCTCTTTTAATTTTGTAATGAGTAACTATTCAATTATTAATTTTGTAATTAATTTGCTTTCAGAGTTATTTTTATACATGGTAAAATGGTTCTTATACATGGTAAGTACACTACTTAATAAATACAAAAATATTTCATATTTTCGTCTTTTGATCTGACGCAGGAACAGGATACAGTCCCTCTAGTAGTAGAAAGCGCTCCTTGCTGCACCTTCGCAAACCTACGTCTGGTGGGCTAATTCTATTGAAATATAGTACAAAGTAAACTCCCATTTCCGATAGAAAGATTTAGCTCATTCTTACAACACTTCTTTCTCATAAGTTACTCACGACGTATACCGCTTTTCATTACAATACAGCAGAAATTACGACCGGTATGAGTATATTAGTAATTTGGGTCCTGAGTAACCCCCCCCCCCCCCCCCCTACTAATAAACCGTGAATTTAGGTTGCGATGATATATGTAATGAAACTTAACTATCCTTAGTTTCTTTTTTGTAGAAAAAAAACGGCACATAGCTATCTTCTGTGCATAGTTTTACCTTAATGAGCATGTTTTGAAGTTGCTGTCCTTCTAAACACTTATGGCCGTACTCGGTCGTATGTGTGCACAGCCTAATAAAATAAAGGCGTATATTGGCAATGCGATTATTTTAAGAAAAACGACTTTACCGTTATTATTTTCTGCAGAGAGTTGAACATTTTGTGCTACCAAGTAACTTAACATAAACAGTGATATTCATCTACTATCTCGTGCGAAGCTGTTATTCGTTATATGCGCAAATTTTAATAAAGAGGAATACATCGAAAACAGTCAACAGTATTACATTGGTTGCTAATTTATTCGACGCAGCATTCAAAAATACATTTTGAACTATTTCAGCTTTCCATGCATTGAGTAAAATATGACATTTTTAATAATTGCCGTTCTTCACGTTTTTCCTATTATGAAACCTGTTTATCTTCCTAAATAATTATTCTAGCGAATTGGTAGGAGTCTCATTTGTCTTAACACAAAAAAATACTTCACTGCGAAAATTAGAAAGATTCAAGCATTTACAGGTGTTTTTTTTTTTTTTTTTTTTTTTTGCAAAAAGGGGCGTTTGGCACCACTGTGCGGCGTTTAGCCCGATTGCGGAGATAGACCGCATTGCTGATAGATGTGAAGTCCATTCCAAAAAGCATATATCACACATGCTTGAAGAAGTGGAAAAACGCATAAATGTATTATATTTGAGGCGAAGTAATTTGAAGGGGGCAAAATAGATTTGATGAATAAATAAATATATTCTGAGAATAAAAAAATCCTCAGTTCCATATTGTATATAGTCCATATGGTCGACGTTATCAGCGATAATAAGAGAGAAACGCGCTAAAATTCGACGTCTAGGATGTGTAGATTTGAGATTCCTTATGCAAGTTTAAAAAAGTTTAAAAAAAAAAACTATTTCGAGGATGAAATTTTTAAAAACTAAAAATATACTAGCTAAACATCAGAGAATAATTTAGTAAGTGCACCATGATTATCTTGGAAGACTCATGGATAGTGTCAAGAAGCTAATAAATCATTGCATTGATCGTTTCCCACTTATAAAAAGGTAGGTTTGTGGCTTCTTATAAAATAGCGATTTTTCTCAACTCTGAAAAGTTGATATATTGAACTTACTTAAGTTTATTCTCTCTGGACATCGATATATACTATAAAATATAAATATAAAAGTTACCTTTAGCATCTTCTGTTTATATCTCATCCTGGGATGTTAGTTTGCCGTTTTTTATTATAGCACATTTGACTATCTATAAGTATCCGGTCATCGCATAAGTAATGTCAGTAATGTCGGTTTTTAATTTTCTGCCTGTTTATATTTTTATAACAATCGCTCCTTTTGATTTTATTTTTCTTTACATTTTGGGTTTATTATAGCATTAACCAATTCTATTTATCATATTTTTGTTGGTGAAACCTAGTTATTCTGTGCTGAAAGTTCATTTGAAATGGATCTCCCATTTTAGCCATGTTATGTTCTGGGGGGTTGGGTAAGGGCAGAACATAATTACGTCATCACCACCCTAAAGTAAACTGTCAGAAAGACGTGCATAGTGAAATCGTGTATAGTATAATGTTGGTTGAAAGGGTTTTCAATTTCGTGTTTAGGACAGTGTTGTGTTTCCAATACAGCATTTAAGACAATGTATCTGATAAGACAAAATTCGATTCCGTGTGAAAACCGTCCATAAAAAATCACTTATATTTGAAAGTATTTGTTATTTTGATATTGATATTCTATTATTTTTATTTCATTTTTGTTGTAATTATATATTTTATATATATATATATATATATATATATATATATATATATATATATATATATATATAGGGGGCGAGGTTAGCTCAGTGGTAGAGCGCTGGACTAATAAGCTGGAGGCCTGAGTTCAAACCCCGAGCAAGCACTAAAGATTTTTTCTTCTAGTGTCTTCGTTCATGGGTTGAATTCGGCCTCCCTGGCCGTCCCTAGGCCAACCCAGCCTTTAATTAATTAATAATGGGTACCTTGGTTGGTGCTAATGACTCTAGCCAGTCGAAGCAGCCAAGGGGAAAATCAGGCGGCCGGAGCATAGTACTGACCACACTGTCTCCCTAGCGTGCCGTATGGTCATGAATCAGATACCTCTATAGTATCTGCCCCTCAGGGCCCTCGTGGCCTGTTACGGGACTGATATATATATATATATTTGGGGGGAGAGGAGTCGATAAAGAAGAAAATGCTGCTTCATCTTATCAAAAACTTGTAGAATTATATGGCGAAAATGTTATTAGTGAGTAACAAGTGCAGCGGTTGTTTGAACGATTCCGAGTCGTCGAACGATTTGAAGTCGAGCCTCGCAAAGGCCGACCAACAGAGCTTGACAACGAGCTCCTGCAGGCTAATGTAGAAGAAAATCCTGTTGTTACATTCTAAAAGCTACTGTTTTATTGATTTTATCCTATACCTTATAGCACACCATAAAAACCCGACATTACTTATGGGATGACCTGAAATATTGAAAGAGAATTTAAGTCTATCCTCGGTCAATACAGCTTGTCAATAGAATGGGATAAATTGTCAAAATTTAACTCACAACTCTAGGGATTTTAAATAAATTATATATTTGTATTCACATTTATTTACTGTTTTGGAAGTATAGCCACAACTATTTGCTCACATAATATAATACAATACTAAATTTTAAATAGGCTATTTGCTTAATTATTATTGCTGCTTTCCACTCAAATATATATACTTGCATGTCCATTATACACAATTTTTCTTTATTATTTGACATCAGAAAATGTACAAGTTTTACGAAATCTGACGATTTAATAATAATGATACAGTTCGACATTATTTATTTTTTTTTTTGTGCAAGCCTTTCTACACACACACCAATCTTGAAACCAACAAAAACAAAACTCCAAGGGGACATTTTTAACAAATAAATTGGTAATAATACAAACAATTGTGGAGACGTATGTTAAACGCTATTAATTACAAACAATATTGGAGGGTGAAGTGCCCCTTTTGTGAAAATAAACATCTAACATTATACAAATAGAAGGATCTCTTGCAAGGAAAATAGTCAAACATCATAACTACACGTATCTTTCTTTAACAAGATAACCTCAAGAAGTTGCCCTACCTGTCATCTTTTATATGTTATACAAATTAGAGAAATAATTTAAAAATCTTATTTATATAATGTATGTTCAATATGTATATATATTTATATATATATTTATAATAATTAAATAAAAACTTGCATATGTTAATATATTATTACAAATGAATGATAAATTCGGCCGTATTGTGTAAATATGGCACAACGAAAGCCGAACAGAGTTAACTAAAATATATTAACAAAAAAAAATGTGAAATTTAAAAAAAAAAAATAATAATAATAATAAAAACGGAACACATGCACCCAATAAATTCTTATGACACATTAAAAATAATGTCATAGTTTCTTTTATTACTTAAAAGTAATTGAGTACTCTTTTGAAAGATATTTTATTGAGTGAAGAGCAAATATCATTTGTCTTGTTGAGGAACATGTGGGAGTTAATATATAAGGCATTCTCTGCGCATGCCCAATGCTCTTGGAGTATCAGGCACACGCATATACATTCTCTCAGTGTTCAGAGATTTTATTTTTCTTTTTACTTTTTTTTATTATTTTCTCGTTTCTGCATTATTTTTTGTTTGTTTGTGAACAAGTAGGATACAGCACTTGTGATTTTCTGACTATATAAAAGCAAAGGAATGTTTTTCCTTATGGCATTGTCTATATGATATACGTAAAATAAAGAAATCCAAAATGTTAAAATAGATAGGAAAGCAAGATTTGTCCTTATGAAAAGCTGATGACATACTGGGCGACAGTTATTTTAAAATAAATAATCCATGGATCAAATATAGGCAAGTGTATAGTGAAAGTTTTTAGAGAAATTTGGATTCAATTTATTCTGCTTATTGATAGAGCCTTTTGTTTATTTTTTTGCTTTAATGAAGATATAGATTGAACCACAAAATACATTCAACCAAAGTGCCGATAGAATCACCATGGATGTTTTGGGAATTAATTGCTCACCATATGAGAATTTTGGGAGGTCGAAAAGGAATTTTCAGCATTCCATGTAGTTTATCATACATCCGCAAACATACGGAACACAAATACACGAACAGACTAAATAAATATGCATCAAAACAAATTTTAAAAATTGCATGTACTCAAGACTGAAAGATATTCATCGGACAGACTTCGGCATGACGGTCATCCCTGACCTTTGCCTAAAGATGTTTTGTTAATCATTAAAGAGGATTTCTATTTAATTCATTTTTTGGTTAATGTTTACTTTGTTTTGTTTTTTCTTTGCTTATATATTTGTAATGAATAGATGCAGAGATAAAAAATTCTTTAGAATTATTAGACTCATGTTTAGAATTATTATTTAAATAATATTGATATATCCTGTATTTTTCAATATTCTTGTTATTTATAAAATAAACATCTTTATTCATTCATTATCATACATCCGCATCTTGAACTGCTTTAAGAAATTTGATAAGATGGTGAGCCTCATTCATCCCCATACTGTAAATTAATGTTAACATTGACATAAGACATAGAAATAATTGACGACATTATATAAAGTGTTTTATAATGAATATTGAAGTTTTAATGCTTCATAATATTTAACCTATTACTACAAATGAACCTATATCAAATGAAAGAACAACAGTTGTGTTTCTTGGCACCATAGCTTATGAAACAAATAATTGCGTATTACAAATGCACCAGTGAAAACAATACTTTTTTTCTCATGGCGCAGAGTGGGGCAAAATTACATTTCGTGTTTTAAAAAAGGCTACAGCCTCGAAATCTTAACTGATTTAAATGCATTTTTTTCAAATGAATGCTAATAAAATTTAGGACAACATTTTGTTAATTTTTTTCGTTTTTTTCCGTATTTTATTAAATTAGGTGAAAATAATTCACGAACTTTTACAACTGAACATAAAATGATATTTTATTTTTCATCTAACTTAATATCAGCATTGATATAGTTGAAATTAAACATTCAAATCCTGATTAGACTTGGAAAAAATTAGACACATCTTCAAAACGTAAATTTATCTAAATTCAAGAATGAGATTAATGAAATAATATGATTTTTGAATGATTTAAAAATGGATTTTGATTTTTTTCCAAGTCTAATCAGGATTTGAATGTTTAATTTCAACGCTATCAATGCTGATATTAAGTTAGATGAAAAATAAAATATTATTTTATGTTCAATTGTAAAACTTCGTGAGTTATTTTCACGTAATGTAATAAACAAGAAAAACAAAAGTTCGGCTTGACAGAAGTTGTTCTAAATTTTATTAGCTTTCATTTTAAAAAAATGCATTGAAATCGGTTATGATTTAGAGGCTGTAGCCTTTTTTGAAACACGAAATGTCGTGTGGCCCCACTGTGCCGCGGCGTGTCAATCCTGAAGGTCATTAACGCTATTCCGTTTTTTGTTTTATTATATTGATATTCCTAATTGTTTTATTTGCCGAAAACTAATTAAAAAGCTTAAATAATCAATGCTATACGCATTTCCAAGCCATGAAAAAAATATTTTAAAAATTATGATAAAATTTAAAAAATCAATAAAATAAAATGAGAAAATATAAAAATAATAGGTAACAAAAAAAAAAAAAAGAATCGTAAAAAGTAAAGAAATGAGCATTTCGGTTCTGTAAATTTGTTTTTCTTAAAAAAATATTTAAGTTGCTTTAATTTTACGTACCATATTTGACGTAATGTGATGCGTCTTACGGGTATAAATAATAAATCGTGTAAAAGATTAATTAATTATGTATAATTTTGTTTGACGACAAGAGTGCACTTGTGCACGTTACTTTCCCCAGCCATTTGTTAGAAAGCCATAGTAGCAATGTCGACGAGTGGTGAAGAGATGGCCCGATTTTGGTGCCAACTGTTTTAGTTGCTCTCTCATTTGGCGTATTATTCATAATAGTATGTTTAATTTAATAAATATGAGAAAGCGTTAAAACCCTCATTGTCATTTTGAAGCCCCCCCTATATAGAAGGTTGAATAAATTCTCAGAATAAATTTAATCCAAATATCTTGGCTATTTTTTAGTAATAATTAAAACTTTACAATACTCACTCGTGAATCATTTATGAAAATAAATATCTCAAGAATGAATAAGCATAATTTTCTGGCAAGTGATGGAGGAGGAATAACACTTCGCGAAGTAAATGTGTAATTTTTACGGTTGAATTAGAGTTGAAATTGAATCATTGGATGACGTGTACTCTTCTGGATCTCAAATTTAGGTGGACAAAAGTAAAATTTTGACTCTAGGGTAGATCATTTTCTGACACGGATATCAGCTTAGAGGAATTTCGGCTTCGGAAGAAAATCTTTTATGATCAATAACGGCATGCCTACTGGGAAAATTCTTCAAGTTGACAGAAAGTCGATTGAATACGTAATGAAAATGTATGTTTAAATATTTTCATATACTGTATATGCGTATTTTTAATGTATTCTGTATTGCAATCATTTTTTTCAGTATTTCTCATGTTTTTTTAATTTATCTTAACTTAGAAATATTTTCTTTAAAATTATTATGAAAATAATTTTGGTTATTAAAATTTTATTTTTCAATATCAAGTTTAATCATAGCGGAAAAATGCTTCGTAAAATTTTTAAAGTACTGCAATTATGAGCTTAAAATAAACTTCAATAGTTCTCTTGATGATTGGGAAATTACAAAAAATGGTAATCAACAAAAAAATTATTTTCTTGATCTCAGTTCAATCATTTTAAGCGTAAAATGATCAAGCTATACATTTTAATTGTTTTTTTTTTCACAAATGTATTTTTTTCAATACATAAATTTGGCTATTTAAATGTATAAATTAGATTTTCATGTACGTTTCTTATTAATAGTATTATTATAACTAAGAAACTTAACGTTTCTTCAATGTTATCTCTTGGGAAATATGTGATTGCTAGTTTAAAAAATATTATTTTATTTACGACTTTTGACCTACTTTGCTTAAATTAATTTAATTTCTAGCAGTGATATCAACAGAGTTCTTTTTGAATTATTTATCTATGTAAGCGAAAAATTCCGGTTTGCTAAGGAAAATATATATTCACAAATATTTTGTTAGAAGTACATACTAATATTTCAAAAATTAAACATTGCGTTAAACAAAATTTTCATAGTGAATTATAATTTTTGTCCACCTAAATTAAAGATTGAAGCCATTGTTAGAAGAATGTCACCAGCCCACAGCCATGGATGATGGAGGGAAGAACACTGGGTGCTCAAAACTCCAATTCGTAATATTGTCTTGGTTTTATGGGGGCATTTTTGGACTAAGAAGAGCTTTCCTTTGTATCATAATATTGGTGAAGATAAACAACAAAGAGAAAATCCTCTAGCATACCCAAAATCTAGTAAAACATTCATAGATTCGCATCTTATCGGTCTCAACTCCTTTAAATTGTTATCATGCGACAAGATGTTGCTCTTCTCTCTATTTTACATCAAGATTGTATTTTTCTGCACAATATGGGGAAGAAAGATCTATTTGTGGCATTTGCGTACATTTTGTTCGACACTATTATCACATATATATAATTCTCCATGTTAAAGAAAATGTCCTTTAATAATGACTGTTTTATTTTTATTTTTTATTTTACAATTATAATTCATATACAAAGAAATAAAAACAAAAGAATATAATGACCGTTCGTAGTAATTAGTGCAAGGGTACTGTGGTCTTCAGTAATCTTTCAGGAACTGTGTTTTATCTGTGTAGTTATCTTTATCAAAAATAATTTTTGACCCAATAATACATTTATTAACATTTGATTAGAGTTGTTTAGTCTGTGGTTCTCTTAATTCCGATTTTACTCCTTCAAAAAGGAAAGTTATGTTTTGAAAAATTCGATATATGATGCTATTATCTGTTTTTGTTATGTTATGTTCTGGAGCCAGAATAGCGTAGTGGGGTATGAGTCATGTGCCATGAAATGAAAGAACGCACTCTTCCCATTATTATCGTTCTCTACTAAGCCCTTAGGAAGGCCTTGGGCCACTTGTTTACAAACAAATATGACTGTAAAGTTTATTGAACAATGGTAATGATATTTTCGATTTTTTTCTTTCTAGTTTTGATCGAGTGGTATGCCAAGATGGTGATAGCGCTTTGATGGGGCTTAGTAGAAAATAACAATTTTGCAAAAAAATACAATCGTTTTATCAGTAAATCTCAGTGAATCTCATTCTGAAGATAATTTAAGATAAAATTAAACCTCTCAATGGTTATTGAAATTGACGGTCCTTCGTTTTAAATGTCAAAAGTTCACATTTATTATCATATAAATTATGAAAATTTCTTTTGCCTACTATGAGCGCAATTCCAGTACCTTTGTTAAAGGTGGATAGAATTGATAATATTGTGACATCACAATAGTAGAAAGAACCTATATGCCAGTAGACACTTGCACATAATAATCATCAAAAATATCCGCCAGTAGCACCATTTTTGGGGCCAATGCGAGTCTCTATTTCTGACTGGCCTCATTCCGGCAGATATTTACACGAGGATGACCTTAGACAATTCCAGTCATTTCGATGGACCCTCGTATTTAATCACAGATAGATATAAAAACTGGAAATTTACAAGTGAAACAGTCCAAGAAAAAAGGCATCGTGATTCACTAAACGCAGCCTATTTGTCTTCCACTTTCACATGGCTCAAAAGGTCCGGTGTTTTCACTTCGAGTCCATTCACCATCTTCTCTATGCTTTTCAGTTCGCTGGGGGTGGTCTCAGGTTTCGGCGGCGTCGGCGTCGTCGGAGGAGGTGTGGGTGGCCTCGTCGGTGTCGGGCTGGGCAATGGTACCGCCTCGAAGGCCGAGGGCGAACCTCCGATTGGAGGAAGGGTGTAGGGAGCGTAGCGGTGGGAGCCCAGTCTTGGGTGGAGTCCAGGGTAGCCCTGGCCGAAGAAAGCGGCTGGGTGCTGGGCTGCCAGGGCTAGCTGGGCGTTGAACAGAAGGCTTGGCGTTACGCCGTGGTGAGGAGAGAACAGCGACCCGAGAGGTGGCCCTGGAGCTAGGAGGTGGTGCGGGCTGGCTCCGGGGTAGAGACTGGGCGAGTAAAGGTACGGTAGAAGATGAGGTGCCGGGTGAATTGGTGGACCCACAGAGATGTTTGGAGATGGATATTCTCCGGCTCCATGGTGGCTTCCTGCAAACAAAGACAAAAAGTACAATTAAAAGTGAAGCCAAAAGAATATGATGACTTACAAATTTGTAAAGACGGCTTGGACTGCTTTTCTGCATTAAAAGCAACTTCATGTTAAAATGAGTTCAGGAGAATTGAAATTTCCAATTCTCAGTTGTCTCATGTCAAATATACATTATGAGTTACATAATTAATCAAACGTACGATTTTCGTCCTTTCCATCGGTTTATTATTGAAAGTGTATACATATAAGGGGCATAGACCAACCCAGAATGACTGCTAAAGACAAAAAAAAAAAAAAAAAAAATTGATACATATTCCCATCTTCTCTGGCGTTAATGGCTAAAAAGCTGACACGCCCCCCAAAAAAAAAAAAAAAATAAAAAATAAAAAAAAGACAAAGAACTAAGTTGCCGATAAAGCTTTTGAGGAACGTTGTAAAATAGAAATAGACTAAACAAATCATTATCGGTAAAATTAAGTATGATCCTTCTTTAGTATTTATTTTGAAATGAAATGAAATAGCCTTTATTATACAAACAAAAAATAAACAAATAAACATCTTTGATATTTTCCTATTTATGTTCTACTTGAACAAATATTTTTTTGTATGCTTTCATCCAGTAAACTTAATATTTCCGCAGTAATTTGCGATATTTAGGACAATACATAAACAGGGATGCAAAGTGGACGACAGCTGGAAAGAACATCGCCATATGAACCATAACGTTGTGCTGAGACGAATACGTTCCAACAAAGAGATGTGGATCCAAACGTCAGTGGAAGTTTTATGCTATGTTCGCATAGAGCTTTGCTCTTATTCCTATTGCGAGACAATAGGTACTTGAGACAAGTACTTTTTCTTGCCTTTTGAGATTTAAACGACTAGTCTATTCCGGCTTTTTGGATATCCAAGCAAAATTGTTCTCAATTCTTATTATTTATTAGCGCCGCTGTGCAGAGCGCTAGTCGAAAGGTAGATTAGAGATTATTTTTTTACAATTCGGCTGCATCGACCGCTTGGCATGAGGTTATTGAAGAAAAGAGCGTACCAGTTTAGACATAGCTTAATGTGACACTATAAGTTGACAACATAAGAGCAACTGTTGTTGCACAACATCGTCCAGGAAACAGCAACGGGAACTGCAGGCATCCTCAATGATTATCTCAAACTCATGCAAGAAAAAACTCTACGCTATCCCCATATTTTTATCGAAGTTGGCAAGCGAAATTTCATTTTCAAATTCCCATGTAAAACTAATGATAGTAAAAAGGCTAATGCTAATTGTCAAACAAATACAAATTTAAGATTGATCACTACTTTAAGGAAAATGTTGAAGACCTACCGGATGGACCAGGGGCGGCTGGCTGGTCGAGGGGAGTTGGAGGTCTGAATCCTGGCCCACTCTCCGACTCGCAGCTGCTTTCGGCTTCACTGTCCCCGTCCCCACGCCTCCCACCTTCAGGCTCACCTGTAAACCAACCTACTCAAAATTAGTATAACATCCAGGAAAATAACCAAAACTACAATTATAAGCAAAACTATGCCGGGTTAGAATGATTACTAAAAGGAATAGAATCCTTTGATTGACTTAGTGGTCGAAATCCATCAGACAATACCTTCCTGTGCCAACACTCTGACGTTCATTTTCAGACTCAAGTAGAAAGTAAGGAAACAAAAATCTTCGAGACAATTGCAACTACGTGGACCATAACTACAAGCAGTTACACTGATTTTGGCTAAAGCCAATAAGATGTTACTACGAATGCTTTTAAGATCAAATTCAAAATAAAGTCAAGATCGAAATATTTAATGACAACAGGCGAGTAGAAACAAATTAACATATTCCGTTCGAATTTTATTTGGGAGGCAATCAGAAAGTATTCTTTATTTTAAAAAGTGCTCGAAATTAGTATAAACTAATTTTAACTACCAACATTATTAATAAATGACAAATGAGCATTGAAAGTTACTATTTGCCTGTTGTTTTTTTTAAGCCAATAGGAGTATGTTCTCCACTACATTCCAAGTGTCTTCCATTTTGTGGTTCACACATAACGTCTACGAAATCAATGATGCTTATTAAACATCAGAATGATTGAATGACAACGGAAACTCATTGCGATACTCTGATTTTCCATCAGCTTGATTGCCATTGGATAGTTCAATTCATCACCACTTTCTTTCATCCAACTCAAATCACAGCATTAAAGTATCATTCGCAAAAAACACTTGCGAATCTTCTGCGAGGCCTATCGTTGTAGCAGAATGTTAGTCTACAGTTAGGCCGTGTTAAAGGGTTTTGCAAAACTGAATGGCGTAGCGAAGTTTCAAAGCATTTTGTCAACACATATCTTCTTGAATCTTAATCATGAAATACAATTATGGTTATTAAACGTTTACCTTGGGGGTTTGTTACTAACCGCACGTAAAAATGCAAATTTTAGAAAGAATCGCAGGAAACCTTTAGAGACAAATAATAATAATAATCAAATATTTTTCCTAACAACTTCCTTGAATATAAAGATTTAGATATAGCCTCGAACTCGTTCCTGAATGGGAGAAAGGTCACTAAGTAATTTTAGATGACTTGTTTTAGGTCCATTTTCCTTTCTATCTTCTCCTACTCCACCAAAACTTGTAATCACATTCAAACAATGACATTTTAGGCCAAGGAGATGCTTTATTTAACAGAAAACGAAGAAATCGTGACGAGAAAAATGATATCGGGTTAGATATAGTAGCGACACCTGACTAGTGTTTGTTTGAGGTGAACGACTAAAATGGTTTGTTTACGAATTGTTTATTTCTGATTTACAAAGACGATCACGAGGAACAGCCTCATTGAAATGGGAAAATGATACTTTTGGGGGTTCCAGATCACAGACATATATGTATGTTAGAAGCTTGATTGAAGTAAACCGGACATCCTGTTTTAGAGAGGGCTCGAGTTTGATGATTTAACCTATTTTAACCAGGAAAATTAATCCAATAATTCAATGAAAGCAGTTCATATTTTTTATTGACTGCAAATTCACCGTCTTATTCACTTTCTTTTGGCGTTGTGTCCTTTAAAGTGCAAAAATTCACGGGGCTAATTTCACTGAAATCCTATCAAATGAATGACCATGCTAATGCGGAAGGCCATTGAAATGTACAAGCGAAGCCATAAAGCAGAAATCAATATTTTATTTTAATGGGTTTTCTATTAAGGTGAAGGAGTTCACAAAATTTTGGCACCTCGTTGATTTGCCGGCTATGTGCTTTGCCTGCGATCCTTTCTACGGAGACGTCTATGATCACGGGTCACAATGGCAAAACACAGGTTGTCCGTCTTGATATGTTATTATATTCTTCTTTATTTAATACTATTTTAATGCCTCAGAACAAAACACAAGCCGACAAATCAAGGAGAAAATCATGAACTCCGTCGGAAAATTACTTGAATTTAGAAGAATACTGTACATCGTTTTTTCCGTACGTCGATTGTCTGCTTTTCTTCCACCAGTTTTCTTTCCTTCTTCCCCACACGTTTTTTGTTTATAATTTGACCACAAATGACATTAAAGTTATCTCTCACACAAATCTCTTGATAATTGATAAAAGTTGAAATGTATGGAATTTATTCAAGAAATTGCAAACAGCAAACGAGTTTTAATGCTGAGAGTTAATGTTAATTTCAAATGAATTGGGCAATGGATGGAATTGGTGTTATCACTCAAAATAAATGTTTTACAAGGTTAAATATTTGAAATTCGAGATTCTTGTATCCTTTATTTGGGGTTTGGATATCTCGTACAATTGAAACAAGGCAACCAAGAACTTTACAGCAATGAAAACAGTTAAACAAAGAACGTGTGGATTTTTCAAAGGCCCATTATTCCTTCTTCATTCTTCTTTCTTCATTTTAAAGTAATATCTTCTTGTTTTCCTCAAAAGCTTCTTCACTTCTTCTATAAGTAAATTTCAGAAGCCGTGCCACTTCCTCATCATCAAGCTAACTGATTTCACATTCTTCCAATATGTAAGAGCTCATATGGGAAATGACTTCCCATTGACAAATATGAACCGGAATTCAAGATTTTTTCCTTGACAGAAAGATATGTTGACCTGAGTTTATTCTGAGGCTGAACGTAATAATATTTGTGGCCAAATTCGTTCTGTTTAAGACTTCCTGAGGCTGAAAATAAAAAACAAAACAAACATGAAACGACCAATATCAACGACGTCACACGTTTTACATTTCACTCTCGCCCATCCTGTGATAAATAAAACTAAAGCAAGAAGTTTTAATGTAATTAATTATCTATTTAATTAAGAGTACTATGAGGAATCAATTATGATTGTTAAATAGTTTTTAAAATAAAAATTTGAACGATTGCATTAGCAAGGGATTGTAACGGTTGGTAAAATTAAATATTTGACTTGATGTCCACCATGCAACTTGTAAATCTGTGAAACTTGTAAATGTGTTTCCATCAAAGTTTTCTCCTTGGTGTGATTTGAAAAACCAAACAAAAAACAGTCACAGAAATTAGGACTACCGCATTCATCCATGGTGTATACATAATAACAAAGAAAAGGCTACAAAAAAATGTATTAATTGTTATTCTTTCGAAATATTCTAACTTTTTAAAAGGTTATTTTAAAAATAAATTTCTGTGCAAAATAATTTTTTTTAGAAAAAAAAAAATTAATGTCGAAAATGTTTTTTATGCAAAAAAAAATTGTTCTTATAGATGGAGTTTATTTTCTTAAATCGTTATAACTATTAACTTGAATAATTCCGAATCATTAATCATAATCGTTGTCGAGTGCGATTATGTTCTTATTGAAGAAACTGAAAATACAACAGCAGATATAGATGTTAGCCACAGAACTGCATAGCTCGATGTGTGCATATCATTTCATCTTCATTTTCAATCATTGGTTCAACTTGCCTTTGTGGCATGCAATTTATCGTACGTCACAATCCATTGCTCTTTTTAACTCAGAAAAATTCTCGAAACGTCGTTATTGACTATTTTAGGGCAGACTATATTGTACGGTGTGACGACAAGAACATATCAGCGAAAACCGAAATACAGCCCCATTGTAAAGAACCCACTATATGGAGGTTATGAGAGAACAAAAAAAAATTAGCAAATTGTGTGAGGATGATTACTATGTTTTTTTCCATCAAGTGGCACCTAGTGCATGTATAAAGCTTTTTTTATATTTTCTTTATTTGTCCTAATCATGAAATTCCCATTTCACAACAGTTTACTTGTATGAACACGATAATCCTTGATAAAACTGGGATTTTCTTAAGTAATGACCGCATGACTGACATAACAACAAGAAACGCAAGGGAATGTTAATATGCAACTACACGAAACTCACACAGAGGCAAGCTGAATGAAAATTTGGGCCGAAAACGCAAGAAATGGCCCATGCTTTATAGGCACAGCGTTGAAAAGGAAAACGACTCTGAAAATCCACAAAAAGGTTCGAAGCTTAAACGCTAATCCCTTTAATTAGAGACAGTAAAATAAAATAGATAACATCGATAACATAGTATCTTAGGGTCTCCCCGTGGCTTGGTGGCTATCGCCTTAGATTCTCATGCGGGAGATACTGGGTTCGAATCCCATCGGCAGGAATGAGTTTCTCATCTCACAGGTTGTTGAGAAAATAAAAAAAAAAACTAAAAAAAAAACAAAAAAAAAACTGTTTACTTCTAGCTTGTGATATTGGTTTTTTTTTTTGTTTTTTTTTTTTTTTTATTTTATCAGTGAAATTACAATAAGTGAGAGTGATATCGATGGATATTTTCTCTCCTCAGGATATCACAGGCCAAGCCTCATTCGCCTCCAATCCTCCCTGCTATTCGCAGGGTGTGGTTGGATGGCGTAGGGTAACTCCAGGTCATTCTAGAATCCTTCCTAACAAGGAAGGTATTCGGCTGACAACTAGGGACACCTGAGGCGTGGACAAGTAACTAATATCAAATTACCAAGTACAGTTCTATTGTAGATTGTAATATTCTATATATATATATAGAAAAAAAAATTATTTTAAGAGATTTGCAACGACGGCCGCTGCTCTTTTTTTAAAACTGCAACAGATACAGAAAAATTGGGATATTTAAGAGTATTCCTAAAGAAGTTTTAATGTAATTAATTATCTATTTAATTAAGAGTACTATGAGGAATCAATTATGATTGTTAAATAGTTTTTAAAATAAAAATTTGAACGATTGCATTAGCAAGGGATTGTAACGGTTGGTAAAATTAAATATTTGACTTGATGTCCACCATGCAACTTGTAAATCTGTGAAACTTGTAAATGTGTTTCCATCAAAGTTTTCTCCTTGGTGTGATTTGAAAAACCAAACAAAAAACAGTCACAGAAATTAGGACTACCGCATTCATCCATGGTGTTTACATAATAACAAAGAAAAGGCTACAAAAAAATGTATTAATTGTTATTCTTTCGAAATATTCTAACTTTTTAAAAGGTTATTTTAAAAATAAATTTCTGTGCAAAATAATTTTTTTTAGAAAAAAAAAATTAATGTCGAAAATGTTTTTTATGCAAAAAAAAATTGTTCATATAGATGGAGTTTATTTTCTTAAATCGTTATAACTATTAACTTGAATAATTCCGAATCATTAATCATAATCGTTGACGAGTGAATTGTCGTGAATTGTCGTTGTGTTAGAATCCTTCCTAACAAGGAAGGTATTCGGCTGACAACTGGGGACACCTGGGGCGTGGACAAGTAACTAATATCAAATTACAAAGTACAGTTCTATTGTAGATTGTAATATTCTATATATATATATATATATATATATATATATATATATATATATATATATATATAGAAAAAAAAATATTTTAAGAGATTTGCAACGACGGCCGCTGCTCTTTTTTTAAAACTGCAACAGATACAGAAAATTTGACCGATATTTAAGAGTATTCCTAAAAATACTGTCCAGCATTCTATTAAAGTTTTTTTTTATATTTGAGTTAGACAATTTCCGAATACCCAAATGTACCCTATCGCCAAATTCAATAAATTAAACATTAATTGATAACATACAGTATATAGTGTTTTTTCTTTATTGATTTACAATAACAGATATTTATTATTATACCTCTATGGTGGTGGGGTGGTATGCGGAACGGTGGCTCCGAAGTTCCGACAACATCAAGGAGCTTTTCTTCTTCGTGCTCCTGTCGGCTTTCCTGCTTTTTCCCTTCGTCTTGAGGTCGTTGGAGTAGGGCTTGTCTGCAAAATAAGAAAATGCAAAAAAACAATGAAATCATTACCCTAAAAAAATGTAGAAAGAGATTAAGCTAGTTAACATAACATTTTTGCTCGACGTTAATTTTTTAATTACGCAAAATCAGATTCGAGCAGGAATCTGTTCTAATCTAATACCCGAGAAGGTGTATCAGAGCTTGGTCATGTGTTAAAAAACATACGCCAAACATTACAAAAATTAACAAGAAATAAAAAATAAACGAAACGAATAAAGCTGTTCATATAAACGAAAACAACAACTTCAAAGTTTTAAGGAGTTATTTCTTCGAATAACGTCGCCCAATCAAAATTTGCTTGTGAACCTTTTTTGTAGAAAGTTTAATAATCTTTCTAATGGTCACCTTCCAGTTAGTACGATTTCCTAACCGTTTTCGATATATTTATGAAAATATACGAAGGACCCAAAACTTTTCATGTCTTTTAATAAAATATTATTTTTTGTAATACTTTCTTAACCGAATGCAACCAACATTTATATATCTTAGCTTAGAGACATTTGAAACACGTAGAAAATATTTCAACTGATTTCAACGATTCTAACGAAAAACGGTTAGAGGTTTCCCTGTGTGTGAAAACCCGCAACGATTTTTCTCACTCGAATTTCACCAATAAAACAGTTTTCCGGTAGGCGAATTCTGCTGATTAACGAACTCCGATTACCTATACCTTCTCAATATCAACGGTCGACTATCTCTTCTCAATAATTTAATATCCGTTCATAGTAGCGTTCAAAAATATTTGGGCAATTCAGCCGAGCGCTGCATGCGATGGACGAGAATAGTGATGTTTTGAGCCAAGTGCAACAGAAGTCGCCGGAAATAACTCGTGTAGCTGAGCCAAGCGCAACAACCAATACTCGAGTATACTCGCCTAGCATTGGCTTTGTTTATAACTGATAATGGCTGCCAAAGAGCATGCTAAAACCCTGGGCGTATATAAGGGCTGCAGCCCCCTCAGCCCCCACACCCGAAATTTTGATTTGATCGGTAAAAATTTCATAAAACCATTAAAAATAAATTAAATAAGATCATTTAGTTCATGAAACATATTCCATTTTGGGTGTAATAGCGTTTAAGTTGGCTAAAACTCTTCCAAGATCGAAATTGTTAGTATTCCATACACCGGAAATGGTCTCAGCCCACCCCGAACTTTTCCCAGCCCTCTCCGAAATTATTTTCTATATAAGCCCATGGCTGAAACGTTTTAAATATTCATTAAAATCTGACTGTTGTTTCTTAGCTAAATCCCAAACTTTTCTTAGCTCTTATCACCTTGACGGATTTAGAAACATGCATTTATGGCTAGTAACTTGTTTGAAATCATCGGCAAGTGGCCTATGTCACAAACGCAGGCCTTTTAAGTTTTTAGGTTTAGAATGACTTGTAGGTGGATTGGGAAGATTTCGGTGAGCCGGAAGATAGCTAAGGGCTAGGCGGAATAAGATTGAGGGACGTGGCTTTTGGAAATAGGGGATGGCTATCGCGGTCTCTGGGGTCATCCCAGGCCGCAAAGATCCATATCATCCTCCCTTTCTCTTATCACTATCCTATTAATCCCTTATTTTTCAGAATCTTATTAGCTCAGAGTGGCAATTGACTCCGGAATCCATTCCCTCTTCCAGTGTCCCCTATCTGCTCTTCGCCTCTTCTCGAGATAGGATGAATTCGTTCGTTCCTGCCGAATAAATCAACATGAACCCTAACCATTTGCAGTCACTATCTAATACCGCTACGTTTCTCGATGGTAATGTTTTAAAGGTTTAGTTATAAGTTCTACATTTTGTTTTTAAGAGTTTTTTCATCTTCTGGAGCGAGAAGAAAAGGCTGCAAAAATATTTATCTATTACCCTACTATATTTACAACTGAGGTGTACCTGTATCTGTAGATAGTGGTGCCATCTAGAAAATTACGCGTTTGGGATCCTGAAATTAACGGCAGTTCAAATTTGTATCAGGCTGAACCGTATGAAATGTCAGTTTTGGACAAGCCGATTTCCTTCAAATGTTTTGAAACTGTCGTGGCTCCTACTCCGAGTTCTTTGACATGTTCCCTAGTGCTTTTTGAGGGACAAGCTTCAACCCTTTCTTTCAGGTGGTCATTGTCAAGCTTGGTTTCTGGCCTTCCTCGCTCCTCGTTGTCAAGGTCAAAATTTCCACTTCGAAACCTGGAAAACCACCGGTAAACAGTTCGTTCATTCACCGTTCCCTCCCCGAACGCCGTGTTAATGTTCATACACGCCTCAGTAGCGCTATGACCGAGCTTAAATTCATAACGAAAAATAATACGGATTTCCGTTGAAGTCATAATTTAAGTTTAATTTATTTCTCAGAGGATCGTTCTTACAACACAGTACGCAAGTTACTGATTAAATAAAAGGAATAAAAGAGCTTTAATTCTATATGAATAACAATGATGTTTGTAAATAATGAAATAAAAAAGGGAAAGGATTAAATCGCAAAGTAAACAAAACTCACATTTCATAAGGTACAGCCTGATATATGTATACAAATTTGCCGTTAAATGTACAATAAACTGCTGTTAATATCGGAATCCAAACATTTTCTAGTATGCACATTCAGTTTATGTCATGTGATCAACCACATTCAAAGCGAGTTTCATCTCTACAAATGGCAGGGAGGAAGGAAACGCGCTAAAAGTGAGAATATTTCACTCGGCTCCCAAGGAAAGTAGATTATCCTTCTTGCTGCTCCGAGACTAAGCTAATCTTGGGAAGGTATTGACAGTTCCCTGTCGAGGAATATCCCTGTAGAGGAAAGTGGGAAACCAATAAAGGGATAAAAAATGGAAATTAGGAGATTTGCTGAGCTTTCCAGCCTCCATTTCCTCTCCTGTCTTACCCTCTTTTCCGCCTTCCTCAATTTAAGTATCATCTTCCTCCCTAGCCTTATTTTCCATTAAAAGGTGATTTTTATCAGTTCAAAAAATAAAACGAATATGTACACACACACACACACACATATATATATATATATATATATATATATATATATATATATATATATAAAACTCGATTGACACCCCCCTTTTTTCCACAATTTTTGAAATTTAGAAACGAAACTTGGTGGGTCTTAACGTGGTCGAATGTACTTTCAGTGGACCTCTCAACTTTCTCCAGGTACCCTAACTCTGGAATCTCCAATGGAAAGGGGTTATTTTTATGATGGATTATTGTAGAGAATTGAATTTTATGTCGATTTTATATCAGTCATTTTTTCGCTAAAGCGCACCAATGAGTAACAAATTGCGAAAAACCAATAAAACGCTTGTTTTTCGTCACTTTTCTGCCAATAACGAAGAAAGTATGCCCGTAACGAAAAAAGTAGTTCAATTTATTATTTGAATGCCTTTATAAAGTAATTAAATTTTATTTTTTCTTCAAACGTTCTTAAATCCAAAAGTAGGTGGAGCAAAAATATTTGAGGAGATGTTAATTAATTTTTACTGAAGCGTAGATAACGTTGATAATAAACTTTTCTGAAAACTTCAAAAAGAAAAGTGTTTTTTGCTCCATTCCTATTAAGATTTTAGGCATTTAAAGGTACTTTTTGGAAAGTAAATTTAATCCTCTACAACGTTTATATCAACTACTTTTTTCGTAGTAATAACCAAGCGTTCCTTAGAAGGTGGGAAGTAGGGATGGGCCATAGTCGATAGTTATTATCAATATTTTTTTACTTTTTTTCTAGAGTTGAAGTTCTCAGCATCTGGAGGGCTGTGGTATTAAATACTGACACGTCTGGTGAATTAAATACTGAAAAATAACCGTCTGGTGAATACAACCAACTACACATAATGTAACCAGAAAATACCTTTGTGTTCCACATGTGTTTTACATTTAGAAAATATTTAATTTAGTTGAGGAGCTAGTCTACAGAATTATTTAGAATACTTTATTTGTATATATCTAGGCGCACGGTAGTGCGCCAGGCCAAGTTCCGGCCTAAGCATACTGTGTGTATATTACAGGAGGTCTTAGAGCCGATTTTTACTCTCTCATAACTTTCAACCAGGTAAAGATAAAGTTATGAAATTTTACAGAGGTATTATACTGCTGGAGGTATATTCTTAAACTTAAAAGAATATACCTGGTTGAGGAAAGTGATATTTTAGTAACTGGATATAAGTATTTTTATTGCTGGTTTTAAAGGTCAGTTGAAGTGTCTTTACTGTTCTTAGTAAGTAATTACGAGGTCTTCTAAGTAATGAACTTGGACATTTCTTTCTTGTATCATCTCTTGTATTGGCAAATATTTTTGGTTGAAAATATGGTACACCTAATACACCAACTCATACTACTTTTTTTGGAGTGTAGGAAGGTAAGGCGTTTTTTGGGGGTCTTAGGAGGAGATATTTCTTGCTTTTTGGGGAAGGGAGTGTTTCTTTGTGGGGAGGAACTTGGCCTCTATTTCACATTTATGTTTTTTGTTGGGATTGTTATCTCAATTTGTATATTGTAAGAAATTATGAATCGTATATGCTTTTTTATTATTATATGGGTCAACCCTTGCTATAAATACTTTTGTATTAAAAGCAATAATTATATCATATCATATCATACCATATCACCTTTGTGTTCCAGGCTCGTCTGTAGCCTTTGAACGTGTATTTTCAGCCGCTGGAAAAATCGTTTCTGAGCTGCGGAACAGACTGAGCCAAAAAAGTGGAAATTTTTTGTCTTCCTTTCTGGTAATATGTGGTTCAAGGAGAAAAACTAAAACAGTTTAAAAGAATTGCACTTTTTTGTCCCTCTTGATATTTTTTTCTTTGGAAATTCTTTTTATAAATTTAAATGAATTAGTTTTTTGTTTTAAACGTTTGTGCAATCTTATAAATATACCTAATCCTGCAAGTAATAGATAATTCAATTCAATAACATTAAATTCTTCATTGGCCAGGCCTGTAAGGAATATGGAAAGCCCATATCGAATAACTATCGATAGTATTGATATTTCTTAGCCGATAGTATCAGCCTATCGATAGTACTGAACTATCGACTATCGCCCATCCCTAGTGGGTAGTATATAGTCCATAACTGAATAATATAACCCATATAAATAAATGGTTTTACTCTTTTATATTTGTAATAAACATCTGAGTTTAGTTCATTGGTCACGATGTACAATAAAAGCGTCCACATGAAAAAATAACATTCCACAGTTCAAATGAAGATTCCGGATACGGCGCACAGTGAGGCCAAACGACATTTCGTATCTCAAAAACGGCTACAGTCTCTAAATCTTAACTGATTTCAATGCATTTTTTTTTAATGAAAGCTAATAAAATTTATAACAACATTGTCTAGATTTTTGTTTCCCTTGTTTATTAAATTGCGTGTTAATGATTCACGAAATTTTACAATTGAACCTAAAATAATATTTTAAAGCACCATTAGTTTGATCCATTCCTCAGACCTTAAGAAGTCCTTCATTTATATATTCATTTCACAACGTTTCGGCCTTCAGGCCATTTTCAATATCTAGAAGGAAAAAAAAGTAAGTGTTACAATTGCCAAGAATCTTTCATGAAAGAATGATCATGAAAGATTCTTGACAATGTGGGGGATATAAAAGAAAATGGTGGTGATTAAGATTTGGAATACACGTACATCTAAAAGTTGAATTAAGGTTTTAATAATGTAATTATCGTAGAAATAGTATAATTGATAATAATATACAATGTTTAGTTTTTATGAGAAGAATTTCCAGGATGACAAGGCCTAAATTTAAAAGGTTTTAAAAAAGAGGCTTCTAGAAATAAGGTGAACTAAAGTATAAAATAATTGACATAGGGTTATTTAATATTTAATTTAATTTAATAAGAGGGTTATTTTTATTGTAACACTTACTTTATTTTCCTTCTTGATATTGAAAATGCTCTGAAGGCCGAAACGTTGCAAAATGAATATGTAAATAAAGGTCTGAGGAATGGATCAAACCAATTGTGCTTTTAAATTAGACTGACCTCAGAATTCCTTCCTTTTTGGGGGGGGGGGAAGGATAATTTTTTAACGAAAGACAATAAAATAATATTTTATTTTTCTTCCTACTCAATATCAGCACTGATATCGTTGAAACTAAACATTCAAATCCTTATATCCTTATTAGACTTAGAAAAGAACTGACACATCTTCATAAATTCTGACACCATATGTCTGCCTTAACCTATGACAAGCTGTAGAACATCCCCTAGGTGAGATTGTGTCATAAATGGCTGGTGACTAGTAGAAAGGGGGATGGGATATCGATCCTCGCTGTCTGCGGATAAAGGCTGACATCCAGAGGATCGGGAAGGGGAGAAGAAAGCCTGATATTCACCTGGGCCATGGTGAAAGGTCACCTTTAAAAAAAGTCACCAAAACCTCACATTTAAGGGCTCGCTCTATTAGATATACGACATTTGAGAGCTAGTTAGGGCAGGCTCCCGCAATTATAGGGTGGAATTAGGGGGTTGTGTCCCCCTTCGGTTCATTTTAACCTTTTTAACACCCTTATCGGATGAGAGGGTGGTATTTCAATTTACCTCGGGGGGTTAGCCTTTTCCGGGCCAGCATTTTTCTAACACTAGGGAATAAATTGCAATTTAAAGGGGATTAGGGGCAGCCTCTAATTTGCGGATATTAGGTTTAGCTTTTTCTTCCAAGCCCCCCTTAGCACCCTTCCACCCCCCCTCGCACAACTACCTTAGCATACTCCAGTCGGCAGCTCCTACTCGCCTATCCTTTGCTACCAACTGCCAATCAAGAAAAAACAATTTTTTTCCTAATTCATTTTAAGCATAACATAACATATTTTTGAAAAAAATTCTATATGAACTCCATAGTATTGCGTCATCTTGGGGCGTTTTCATGAGAAAAGTAGATGAATTATTGGGTTCAAGGAGGAAAAACCTCCCATTTATCATCTTTCCAGTATAAGTAACAAAGATATATAAAATTTCTTACAGAATTAATCGTAGAAAGGCGTAGACGTAGAGTTCTGATTACAGAAAAAATTAAAATAAATGGTTAAAAAACTATATAAAATAATTATAAACAAAATTAATGAATACAAATATTTTTAACCCCCAAGAAATATAATATGAACCTCTCTTTTTATTTAGAGTTATTTTTAAATATTTTATATATATATATATATATATATATATATATAAATATGTAAATGTACACTCATGATGTCATAAGTATACTCAGTCTTATAGTATGCAGTTTAAGCAGACTTAATCGCGCTACCAGACAATAGAAAATAAACAATAACGCATTGTTGTAAATAGAAGTGAAAATACTCACATTCATAATATTATAGGTACTCAAATATATATATATATATATATATATATATATATATATATATATATATATATATATATAATTAACGAAAAAGGCAGAAGGTCAATAACACAACACCACACACTTTTTATTTTAGCTTCCCTACGTGTTTCGCACCATTTTGGCGCCTCTTCAAGGGAATATGCCTCAAAATATGAATTCAGCCTCAACTTGAGGATGAGAACCTTCCACTAGCAGGACCACAACTAGATTGGAAGGTTCTCCTCCTCAAGTTGATGCTGAAGTGGTATTTTGAGGTATATTCCCCTGAAGAGGCGCCAAAATGGTACGAAACATGTGGAGAAGTAAAAATAAAAAGTGTGAAAGTGTGTGCTTTTGTTTTCTTGACCTTCCGCCTTTTTCGTTAATTCTATAAATTTGAGCATAGGGTCAGGTAATGTTTAATTATATATATATATATATATATATATATATATATATATATATATATATATATATATATATATATATATATACATAAATATATTTGTTACTTGCATTTTTTGTGTGTGGTCACAAACCCAAGAATTTACAATTCCAGGGATATATATATACACGTAGTAAAAAGTAGATCAGAAAAAGTTTTAAAAAAAGTCATTCTTAAAGCAACCAATTGTTAAGTTCCTTCGCGAAATGCATAAAAGATATTATAAGAAACATCTTCAAGAAATTGAGGAAAGGTTAGTGAGTGATATAGAGAGAGTGAGCCGGTGGGTGAGATAGAGATAAGGAGAGTAAGAGAGTATGTGTGTGTTGGAGGGGGGGGGGGGAGACCTCGCCCAAGAAGTTGAGCTGTATTCCGGTAGATGGTAGAAGTGTGGGTAAAGCATTGATTACTCACCAGTTCTACACTCTCTTATCCTCCAATAGAGAACCCCTTTCTCCTAAGAGTTAATCTAATATTTTTTTCTGTAGAAAGTGTACAATCTTGCAGGATTTTTTAAAGTGAAAATGTAAATCTTCACTAATTGCAGGCAATACTATGTTTCATCGGACATTTTTTTCTGAATCATTTATACCCTCTCTCTCATTCTTCATCAACTTCTCACTCTCCATCACTCTATCTCTCTCTTTTACTTCAAACCCCATCTCACTTACTCTATCTCTCTTACTCTCTTTTCTTCATGCCTCTCTCTCTCCTCTCTGGCCCTCTTACTGTCTCACTTCTTATCTTCCTCACTCCCTCTCTTTCTCTCTCATACTTCCTCTAGTTCTCACCCTCCCATCACTCTCTTTCACTTCTTATCCCTATCTCACTTACTCTCTCTCTCTCTTACTCTGTTTTCTATCAGGCTGTACCGTATGAAATGTCAATTTTGGACTTGCCGATTTCCTTCAAATGTCTTGAAACTGTCGTGGCTCCTACTCCGAGTTCTTTGGCATATTCCCTAGTGCTTTTTGAGGGACAAGCTTCAACCCTTTCTTTCAGGTGGTCATTGTCAAGCTCACTCCTCGTTGTCAAGGTCAAAATGTCCACTTCGAAACCTGGAAAACTACCGGTAAACAGTTCTTTCATTCGCCGTTCCCTCCCAGAACGCCGTGTTAATGTTCATACACGCCTCAGCAGCGCTATGACCTAGCTTAAATTCTTAACGAAAAATAATACGGATTTCCGTTGAAGTCATAATTTAAGTTTTATTTTTTCTCAGAGGATCGTTCACACAACACAGTACGCAAGTCACTGATTAAATATGTAATAGGAATAAAACAGCTTTAATTCTATATGAATAACAATGATGTTTGTAAATAATGAAATAAAAAAGAGAAAGGATTAAATCGCAAAGTAAACAAAACTGACATTTCATACGGTACAGCCTGTTACATTCCTCACTCTCTTCTCTTGCCCTCTTATTGTCTCATTTTTTATCTTCCTCTCTCTCTCCCACTCTCTCTCTCTCTCTCAGAATTTTTAAAAAAATGTCTCCATTAGAAATGATGTTTTACCATCGGCGCACGGTGTTTGGAATATACAAACTAGATGGACAAATGTCATGTTCAGAATTCCAAAATTTGGTATTGGAATGGTGAAAACATTACATTATAGTATTTGTTTAGGTATGAAACAGTCCCCCTTGCGAATAATATGATCCAAAGGTATGAATCCGTATCAACATTGAATAAATCAGTTGATTCCAGACATCATTTCTAGCACACAAATCCAAGTTTTGTTAATTTTATATTAATTAATTGTTGGAGATGGATATTATATATGCTGGTAGGTGCTGATTTTTCTCTATTAAATAATTCTGACTCATAATCAAAAAGTATTAATAAACGTTTTTAAGATGAAAGGACGATTCTTTCCTTTTTTCACAACTTTAAAATGATAGTAATGACTTGTACCCATTTCTACACGGGCTAATTTTTCTGTATATAGTAGCTGAACCCTTCCCATTTATAATAAGATGTGTTATAGCCAGCACACTCGAGTAGATTTTTATTTTTATTTTAGAATACTTTATTTCGACGAGGGATTTTTTGGAAGAATGTTTGAAGCACCCAAAAGAAGACAAGAAATACTTCCTCTTTAAGTTCCTTTCGTCCAAATTTAAATTGGAAAACCTTACCAGCGACTCTGATAATATAATCAAAATGAGGTTTTCCAGCTATGCTTCCAAAATTTTTGATAAATGGGTTGCTGCGGTAAATTCAAAGCAGCGTTTTTTGGCAAATAACCAAAATTGGTTGGATTCAGAGATAAAATTCGAGTTCAAAGTACTGTGCCGCCCACACTCATATATATATATATATATATATTCAGTCCCGTAACATGCTACGAAGGCCCTGAGGGGCAGATACAATAGAGGTATCTGATTCATGACCATACGGCACACTAGCGAGATAGTGTGGTCAGTACTATGCTCCGGCCGCCTGATTTCCCCCTTGGCTGATTCGACTGCTAGAATCATTAGCACCCAAGGTACCCATTGATAAATTTATTAAAGGGTGGGTTAGCATGGGGACAGTCAGGGAGGCCGAATTCCCATGAACAAAGACACTACAAGAAAAAATCTTTAGTGCTTGCTCGGGATTTGAACTCAGGTCCTCCAACTTATTAGTCCACTGAGCTAACCTCGCCCCCTGTATATATGTATATATATATATATATATATATATATATATATATATATATATATATATATATATATATATATCGGCCCTTGGAGATGGATTCATTCAAAGATCGGCCCTTGGAGATAGATTTTATTAAAAGATTGACCCTTGATGATCCATTCAAAAAATTAATATATCGTGTCAAAAAAATCGATCTTTTAAAAGATAGATTCAGGTCGCCCATCTCTACCCATATGTATATACAAACTTTAATCACCCATATTTTGTAAAACGTGAAATTTTCGAGTGGGCACTTTCTGAATGCCTCATGAGGTCGACCTCATGAGCAGGTTTCCTCCCTTTGGAGGGGGGGAGGAAACGCGCTCAAAGAGTTCATTCGAAAAGTTGAAAGAAGTCTTAGTACAAAGATAATAAAACTAAGCAGAACAGTGTTTATTATAATTTTCTTGATCCTAACGTGCCAATACGCCAAATAATTTTATGTGTATATATGTATATATATATATATATATATATATATACATATATTTGTGTATGTGTAGAAATATATTTAGTAATACTGAGGCAATTTATAATTCTCCATTGGAAAGGCAGGTGCGTTGGCTGAAAAGTCTATAAAACCGTGCAGACATATACCCACTGGAAGGATATTGGCAAAAAAATAATTATTCCAGGATCTCAATCATTGTTTATATGCTGAGCCTGAGGAAGGCTTAACCTTTTGTTGATACTATTAAGAGGCGAGGATATGAAGAGCCGATCCTAGTGAAACCGACTTTATGGACACTTACACGTCAGGGGGGTGCAATAAAGAGTTTTAAAGCCTTCTCGTACTGTCAGCACCGTGGACGATTTTCCTTCATCAGTTCAGCTATATCCTGCCCTCTGCAAACACATTCAATCAATTCTGTTCATTCTTCAGACAATGGAAGTAGACAAATTTTTCACATTTCTTTGCCAATATTATTTGTGGTAGGAGTATAGGCTTTAGTCTGTAGAGTTACGAAAATTTCAGATTACAAATAATAAAGGAGTTTGTGTTCCTTACAGCCTGTTCACTTGATTTCCTCATGCAGGAATTACATGGACTACCTTTAGTAGTCCTCAGGTGAATGAGGCAATTCCTCAAGTAGTGCAGGAGAATAACTTCTTTGAAGTAGGTGTATTGGTCACCAGTACGTATGGATCCCGGGTATAAAATATGGACCGATAATATGGTCCCGATGTCTCCTCAGCAGACGTTGATTTTCCAATAAGACAGCCTATTGACATACCGGGTCCATCTGAGGGTTTCAACCGTCCAATGATGTACGTTATGGTGAGCAGAGATATGATTTAGTCATCTCTAAAGCCTTAAACTTATCAACCACCTTTTATTAACCCTATTTTTCCCTCGCCGGACATGTCAACATGCCATAAGAAACTCAAATGAAATTATTATTATAATTTCAGATGAGGGATACATACTAATAAAAATGTATTTTTACAGCGAACTACGGTTCTTCCTTGTTTTTGTAGTTCTTTCAAAAAGTGTAATCCAACATATGGTTAAAGAGGAAGCCCTTCTCGTTAAAGGTCTATGAGCCCTAAAAAAGGTTATATAAAAGACTTGTATAAAAATAAGTAAAAGTAAAGTAGATTCATTGAATCACTAGTTTGTATAAAGATACTACTAAGCTTGGCCCATTCATTCTTCCAAGCCTACTCAAGAGATGCGTCTCTGCTGATAAGTATATTGGACCACAGCTTTAATTGACCAACACAGCTGATATTGGGTTATGACCCACCCACCCACGTTATTGGGCGCACGCTCTATTATATAATTAGGCCAGACAATTCTGTCAGCCCCCTATTACAATGGGTCTTCATTTATAAAAGCTAATTGACCATTAAGATTGACTTTTTTTTCCCTTCCTTACTAATTTATAAATGTATTGACCCTGATGTAATTTACTCTTAGTTGGTTAGTAAGGGAAGGAGGGGGGGGGGGGAGGTCTATGTATTTATTTCATACAATGCTCCTTCTGTTTCGCTTTTAATGTTTTAATCGACAGAGCAATTCAATAGTTTTGTTTAAAGGTTACGAACGCTTTTTCCACTCTCCTTATTAGATAATTTAAACTTATTTTGCAAAACTTGTAAGTGTTTTGACAGTTTCTTCGCATAATCCAAACCACTACACCTCGGTGCTTCATGTCGAAAACCTTTCGAGTATTTAGTGAAGAGAAATTATTCTCCTGACAAAATTACAAGTTATAAGATACCAAACGAGAAAGAAGTATAGCTATTTTAGAAATCTTCTTTTTTAAGTTTAAAAGAGACAAAATAAAGCAGAATATTCAGTAATAAAAAATTTGCCCTTTTAGAAGGATTCAGATGAATTCGAGAAATTAAAGCTTTATCGGAAACTATATTTATATAAGATAAAATAAGCGGAAATACGCTCAATTTACTACCTATTAGAGAAATAGAATTTTGGGCACTTAAAGACTTAAGGACCATCAGTGGCACGGGAATATTTATTCTATCTATAATATTAACGTCGGTGTAGACGCTGGTCTCGTACAAACGAAACAACCTTTAAAGGGTACAGCTGTAGATTGGGATTGAAGTTGGGTGGCGGACAAAGACTATATGGTACCCGTTGAACAAGGCTTTTATAAGACTACACCTCAAAAACCTTTTCATACAATGTCAGGATGGAATGTTATAATTAATTTATAGGAATAATAATAATAAGTGCATTATATGCAGTTATCATTTCGACCAATGGTTTAATACCGAATGCTACAATCAGTGCCACCAAATACCTGAAATTCGTCCCTAGGCCAACCCAGCCTTTAATTAATTTATTATTGGGTACCCGCAAAGTGGAAAATCAGGTGGCCGGAGCATAGTATATATAGCATACCCCTATAGTATCTGCCCCTCGGGGCCCTAGTGACCTGATTTTATATATATATATATATATATATATATATATATATATATATATATATATAGAGAGAGAGAGAGAGAGAGAGAGAGAGAGGGATTAAGTACATTTTTTTAAACCTTCAAATAAACTTTTGTCCCCCGGGTCGTCTTACAGCCCGACACCAGTCCGGGGACATTCCTTTCTGGTAGAACGAGTGATGTCGCTAATTATTTTGCGTCCTAATCACCACCAAAACACGAAAACCAAAAGAAAAAAGGAAGAACGAAAATGCCCTTAGGAAAAAATTAATTAATTTCATCAGCTCATTTCCGCCGCGCCCACGTAGAGAGCCCAATTCCTATTGTGCCGACGGGTCTGTTCGGGTTCCACAACAGGTTTGTCAGCCCCAGAACGAGTAATATATATGAAAAAGACTCCATCGAAATTCGGTATGAATTAAACAGGGTTTGGTTTTGACAGGATGAGTCTTGGGATTTTATAATGTATTCGCTGATTTATGGATATTGGAGCAATAGGCTCAGCTGGATAGCTCTTCCGTTCCTACACTTCATTCTAAGTGTTATTATATTGTCCTTCATTCATGAAACCCTGAGACACAAGTATGACGGCATTCATTCACTCTCTACTAGATTAAGACGAACTGAAGCACAATTAACCGGGTTTTACGAGACCGTAACGAAGAAGTCTACTTCGAATTTCCTTTCGTATATGTTAGCTTAGAAATCATTTATAAATTTATTTCTGACTTAATAAAGATAGTAAAATTAATTAGAAGACTGTTATAGTTTATAATTTGAAGTAAGTCCTAGTTGAGTTATCCACTTTTAGCCTTGTTGTACATTAACATTATCTGTCATCAGATAACATTGACGCTTTGTTGTTTGCCAGACGTTTTTCATCCTTTCCGTCAATTATCATGCCATGCTGTGATATTAAGCTCCTGAGCGAAATACGGGGGGGTTCTTGGCTTTAAAAAAATATAAGTATTCTTTTTTCAGTCCTTTTGTTGACTGAGCTACTTTTTGATCGTTTTTTGGTTTCCTCCTCCCTTCCATAAAGAGGAAACCCGTTTATGTGGTTGAACTCATTATGAAATTTGGTACAAAAATACTTCGTGTGATTTAAAAGTCAAGTTCGCTAATCAGCAGAATCCGCCTACCGGAGCATGGTTTTGGGGTGAATTTGGCGGAAGAAAATCGTATCGCTTACATTTTTACGTTCATGTACTTTTATCTACACGTCTTGGAGGTTCTTTAACAAAATGAAACATACGTAACAATTTTTAAGGCGATATTTGTCAGCTTTTTCAAGAGTAAAAAGGTGTCATAATTGACACTTCCTAAGTTATGTTAACATTTTTTTTTTTAACCAATATTAGGGAAGCGGGTCAAATGGCAAAAGCCACACGGTAATGTGTTTAGGATGGGAAAGGGGTTGACCTCTAGGTTTCGGTGATTTTACGAGATCTTTATGTAGGAAATATTGAGGTTGTCAGGTAGAGCTTCGTTTGACACATAAAAGGATGCATTGATCCGAAGGACGTTTAGTTTTAATGCTTGTATTCGTTGTATGGTTGAGTGTTTCGTGTTTCCAAATAATTCAAATGCGTAAGGCAAATTAGGTTTGATAATTTTTTTTGTATTTAGTGAGTTTGTTTTGTGTTGTTGAGAACGTTTTGAAGGAGGGGTGAAAATAAGACGGATAAACATTAACTAATGTATCGGGGTGTGGATATCAAGTTTACCTTCTGAGGAATTGGACCAACGTGCGGGAAGGTGTCATGGTGTACTTCATTCTTCTTTTTTTGCAACATTTGTGCTTGAGTCTAAGTTAATAAATATTAGACTACCAAAATGTTCACTAACACGACTACATTTTCTGCCTAAGCCATTTGAACATGAATTCCCAGTGCCCAATGAATGTGCATTGTTACGGTGTGAGGAGGCCGAAAGCAGTACGGACAAGCCGAACCTTATTTTGTTGAGGATATAGGGTCGGTGGGTCGGTTGCACCCAAGTGGTGGACAGATAATGAGCCCTAATAGCCCGATAACATACTGCCCCTGCTTGGGTGCTCGCCTTTATTGGCTAGCGACGGTTGGCTTGTGGGTGGCGAGCCTTCCTCCATCTACAGCATATTTATGTATGCAGATGTGTCTCTGTCAACCCGGAGGAAAAAAAGGCCGTTGGGGACGACAACAATAAATTTGGCCTCAGGTCTCAATCTTCTCGTAGCTGTCGTTGTCGATGGGAGAAAAATATTTTAACGCACTCAGGTTCCCGATGTGAGGACAGATGGGAGAATAGTTAATTCTATATTTTACTAGCTGTATGAGCCTTTTCTTAACGTTTATGTTAATTATATGCCTTATTTATTCCTTCGTGGGCGGTAGCTTAATGAAAGAAATGTTCGATTTCAATTCTGAACGTATCAACTTCACTGATTTTAATATGGGGACAAAGCCTCATATCTGTTATAGTAAATTCAATAGAGATCTTAGAGCTTGGTGGGAAACCCACAGTGTTTTTTAAAACCAAACTTTGTAGTATTCTCTCGGAAAACTCCTGCAACATGCAAACATTAATGTCCAAAATGTCAAAATCTCACCAAATCCTTCCTATCAGTTAACAAACTCAAGAATATCGAGTAAGTTTATGCCCTTTCAACCGAATATTGACAGAATTTATACTAACAATTTTTCCAAAAATGCAACATATTTATTTTCTACAGATATAACTTAATATAAGAGATTTTATAAAACGTCAAAACAATTTCTTTTGATAAAAAAAAAGAACACACATTTTTGCGTGAGGCATATTTCTCCGTCTTCGCATCGCACTGATGAAGGCTTCAATTTTAAGCCAAAACGTCGGCCGTCAATAAAACTCATTTTCCTATAAAAAAATTAGTTTTATTAAGATACCATGGCCGAACCCTGATCAATTCTACCTGCGCATCATCAACGGTCAACGATCCCCTCACAAAGATATTTATTCGGATTGATCGATTGGACTCTAGCTTCAATGATGCACTAATGCGATGGAATTAAATATCCGGAAAACTTTCAGAACCCAAGCTAACTTGCTCATAGAAAAATCAAAAGGACATCTATACCCGAGATATCTCGGGCTAAGTGGTTAAAATCATCTTCTATCCTCTGATTTATATATTCAAATTATTTCTTTAACAATCATTATGCCACTTTCACTAGTTATTAGCGTGTTATCTAATTTTTATAGTCACAATAAGATATTAAACCGAAAGGTCTGCTCAAGAATTATATCTTAAGGTAATCAAAAATAAATGAATTACAGTTCTGAAAAAATAATTTCTTTACCATTTGTCGAAAAAACAATCGACGAACATATTATCAAGGCCCTTATTGTATCATTATATAAAAATTTACTAACTTCTTTTCCCGTTTTCCTGCTCCAGTATCCCGGAAACCTTTTGCAAAGGGGTTGTTGTCTATTTTCAATTGCGTAATCTGAAAAAAAAAGTCGAGAGTTAGTGACCACTAGAAGAATAATATCAAAAAAACATCAGAAGTTAATAGTTACTTCAATACCAATTTAAATATCTGGTAAAAAGTGTTATCTTGTAAGTTTTACAAACATCCACACATTATTTTTTAGTAAGCGGAATAAAGGGTTTCTTTTTTCAATTTCAATGAAATTATTCAACCTGTCTGCTATAGGATATTACATGATTTTATTTTCCCTTGACCATCAATATTCAAGTTTGTGCCTTTACTCCTGTATCAAATATTTGGAAGTTGGATTGCAGCCAACACAAGTGTTATATTTCAATACATAAACTGTAGAATAAGAAAGATGTCTTGGTCGCTTCTAATCCATGAATAATTATGCTAAAGTTTCTTCTGTATGAAACCTTGTACATAGTTGCAACAAAATAAAATAAATTAAATTTTAAATAATTAAATAATAGTTCATTTAAAAGAGTTTACTTGCCTCTAAATTATTGTTACTTTTTGATAAATTAATTAGACATGTTTCTTTTTTTTTCAAGACAAATCACCATAAAATAGTTTAGCACATTAACAATAAACAAAAGGATTAGCAGATTATTACCGAAAACCACAAAATTTGAAGAGAAATTCAAATAATGTTTATTAACGGAACAATTTACAAAAATACATAAAAGTATTTCAATAATTCTTTCCTTTATAGGCAGAAGATCAATGAATAAAGTATAAATTAACATTAACAACTATTCATTAATATTTCTTTAAATTTATGTATGTATGAATAGGGGTTAAGGACGAAGAACGTCTAAGGTTACCATCCTCCTTAAATGTTTTGAATCCTTAGTTGCCTCTTCAGGAGCCTAAAAACGACGTAGGGCCTAATGAAACTTAGGCGAACCTTTCGCTACAAGGGGTACATTATATTAGTTTTAGGCTCCTCAAAAGACATCCGAGAATAGGAAACAAGTAGAGCCATTTTAATGAACTGGCGTTATTATGTAAATATGGACTTTTATTTATTCCAACACGAGAAAGAATTTTTTTGAAATTATGGGCAACCATTTATTTTAACAATAATCTTCTAAAACCTTTGTTTGTGAATTTTATTAGATGTTCTAATTATTTTGATCAGTCGGTCTTGCTCAACTACTCTGCAAACTATGGTGATGTATTTTATTCTCAAAATACAGGCGATTTGGAAAGCGAGGAAGGTATGTGATATTGTCTTGGTATCTGCTCCGTCTAGTTAAATTTAATGGTTGTTGAAGGCTAGTCAAATCTATCAATATGAGCAGGGACATTTTATTTTCAGATGCCTGTGTTCAAAGCCAATCAATAGCCATTAAAACATGGCTTAGAAATTGGAATTTGACCATTTTGATTTAAAAGACCGCTGAGATCAAAGATTGTAAGAAGTATATTGACTTTCAATGAGATTGGACGTTATTCCTTATATTATTGATCTATAAAATTTCATTTAAAAAGATTTTAATTTCTTATCAGTACTTAGGTGTCGTTCAAGTCAATCCAAACCCAAGTTAACAATAAATGAAACTTGGATTCAGGCAAAAACTAGTTTGCAGAATACTATGCACAAACTATAAATTTAACGATTAGTCTAGATAAAAACTAACTTATACGAACCTTTTCGTTTTGATAAGCGGTTACGGCAATGAACTCGGTCTCCTTGAACACGTACGTCCTGAACGTCGAATAGGGAAGCTTGAGAATGTCGTTCGCTCGGACCAGGTGAAACCTCGGCTGGTATTTGTGCATCGAATTGAGGATGGTCTGAAAAAAAAATAATACAACATTAATTGAAATGCGAATATTGGAGGACAGTAATTACAAATTATTTTAATTTTTAATGGAGTTTAAATATCATAAAATATGCAATTTCACAAATATTTGTGTAATCAATGTGTAATTAATTAAACTTCAAGTAATATATATTAATGAACGATATCAGTTGCACTCATTGTAGCAAGACAATTGTTGGTGGTTTGCTTATTGGCGTCAAACGCCACCAAAAAGATACAAGTATTCACCAAGATAGGCTTTCCTCCAAAATAGGTCTACTTTACAAAATTTATTGTGCTCCAAAACTGTAATCATTTTTTTCCTACCACGTATAATTTTTTCACTATTAGTAGTTATACCTAAAATGTTTTAATGTAATTCTGTCCATAAGGAACTCAAAAGAAACCAGAAAACGAATAAATAATAATATTTACATTGTTGAAATGAATGTGCTTCAGAACAACGTAACATTGTAACAAACAACAATATTGCCTTATTTTAATTCTAAACTCTGAAAATTTAGCTCTAGGAAAGTTTAGCTTTAGTACCTTTTCTGCACTCTCATTTGGAGTTTTTCCAAGAAAATCTCGGATCATGGTGACTGATATCACCGAACATAAAGGAAATGGACAGACGCTACCAGGAAAATTTGAATATAAATATCACAGCTGATTATTGCTGGTTGCTGAAAAGAGAAGTATCAAATTCTTTCCATATTAGGAGCCCTAAAAAACGTTCATTTAAAGGAATTATGTAAAAAACTGCTCAAATTTTTTTTTTATATCAATTATTGTGCATAAGCTGCTGAGGCCATGAGCACAACTGCTCAAACCTTTGACATTTATGGATTTATTAACTTATATTTAATAATATAATATAAATTCAGTAGAAGCTAGAATAAAAATGTATATTTTTCTATTTCCTGTATAGAAAAATTAAGTTCAGATTCTGATTCAGCAGTCTCAAATTAGGAGTAAAGACCAGTGTTATCGTTTCAAATACTAGTAAAACAAGTGATCAGCTCGATAAACCAACATTGGCTTTCATTCATAAAGTTTATGTTACGGATCAAGACAATTCTCCTTGTAGAGAAACAGGATGTTAAAAAGTTCCAAATGACTTTGGCAAATAAGTCTCCAATCCATAAGAGAACTATTGGCCGAAATCGAATGGGAATTTGTAAGGAATGAGTTTCGGTTGACGTTCATGCTTTTGGAATAGAGAGGATGGAGACCCAAGATTAGGGATTGGGTGATCAGTCGATTTCCGAAAGACTGGTCCCAAGGATCAAGATACACCCGAAGCCGAGCCTCAACCTCGTCCCCATCCGAGATGCCTCTCGGAGATAGGAAAACCGCTCTGAGCAGCTTCGGACCCGCTTACACGGTTTATTTGCTCTATCCCGTCACACCAGAGGCCTATACACGTCTAATTAGCCTATTAACTGATTACCACCACGATTACAGAGATTATCCTACAGCCCACTATTCCCAGCCTACACCATGTGTGAAAGACGTTTGGACCACTCGTGGTGGTTCTTTATTTTCCCATCTTAGGAATAGGACGTTGCTTAGGATCTTCAAGGAATGTGATTAAATCTAATTATTAATGTCTTATGAAGCTATGAAAGGAAATAAAGATTATCTACGGATAATATTCCACCGAGTAGCCGATTTAATTTTAAAAAAGGATCAACAGGGTATCATTCCTAAAGACCACGCAATCCTTAGAATGAGTCTTGAAAAACTAATGCTGTCATTAAATTGCATCAACAAATTATTTTCAATGTCCTATATTTTTAGAGACCTAGAGAGCGAATGTAATGGTACCAAAATATTATGGAAAATTGAGCCCAAATAGGTAAACTATATTTGAAAACATTTATCCATTTTTCAAGCTGCTAACACTATGAAACTAGAGGGGTCTCTTCTACATCTAGTGGCTAACGCCAAGGATTCTCCTGTGGGCATCAAATTGAGTTCAAATGAATGAGAAAAGGTTTAGTTTGGGAACTAATCACTTTCACAGCTGAGGGCTATCTCAACAAGCTAAAATTCAAAAAGCTCATAAAAAAAAAAATTATTAAAATGTAATCATAAGTTTAAGACAAGACTATAATTGCCTTAATTTAAGGCAATAATTATAATAATTTCGACGATTTTAGATATGCATAAAAAATTGTAAGTTTTAAGATATATCATTTTTCTAAGTTTAAGTAAAGATTATAATTAGTCTTAGTTTAAATTATAATTGTCTTAGTATAAGACAATAATTATAATAATTTGTAAAAACCAGTTATTATATACGGTAGGATAGTATTAGTTAAATAGTAGCTAGAGAATAATATAATTTAATATAGAATAGTATAATTTAACATAGAGAAAATAATAACAACTATACACACAGCCCAAAAAACTACTCTCATGCCTCACACCCATAGAACCTTCAAAAGCTAGTCAAAATTGAATAAACAACTAAATTTGTGAAACAGAACCTAGTAGTTGAGCGCCCAACCCCATATCCTATCCTATCGAACGACCAGAACACATAATATCTCTGAGGATGGTAGCAGGCGCTGCTTAAAGCACTCAGCGCCCAAAATAAAAATGTTGTGGCTAACTTTCTTTTTTTTACTGAATAATAAATTACTGCAGATTTTCGGTTTATGCCCATCAGCGAAGTGTTCGTTGCCTAAATAATAAAGAAGATGTTAATGTAAAGGGAAATAATGATAATGTTTACAGGATGATAATATAAACAAAATATGTTCGTCCCATAATAGATATGTGTGCAGGGAACTACTTTAATGTTATCGAAAACATATATCAAACAAATTTGTTATAGCTTTATCGGCGCTATTTTAATATATTTCACTTTTGTTCTGGAATTCGATGGTTAAAGAACCTTTCAGACCAATACGCAAAACTTCGAGGGTGAAATGCTTTGGATCCCCTTGTAGTTCGGGATCGTTTCAGAGTTGGGGGAGTTGAAATAGCCACAAAGAGATTTGCGTACGGTTTATTTGGTAGGGCCGGGTCAATACCGCATCTAATTAGGGTATTAAACGCTCAATCCCCTCTGCTCCCTTCTTAATCACCGCAGACAATACCTAACTCAGGGAAAGCTCCCTTCAATCACGCCTCAAAGCCAATCCGTTACGGTTCGTTGATTGACGTTCTTGTAACTTTCAATTTAAAACCATATTTTATCCCTGGATAAAAACCCTACAGCTAGTACCCATTTTACAACCTACTCGTCGTGTCGACGAACATAGTTGTAAAATCTCATTATTTAGCAGAAAAAAATTAATTTACATATGGCGTTTTCGGAATTTCATCAGTAGGACATTATTAAGGACATAAAGTCGCACTAGACTGCAGATACTGATCATTTTATCTTCAAAACAAAGGGAATTCACAAGGAATATGGACCTGCTACGTATCTTTCGCCGCTTCTTGAGATATCACATAAAATGCTCAAACGCAAATAATTATCTATGAGTCCTCCGAAAATACAAAAGTATACCCAATAATGAATTTAGTTTTTTCATGATAATTTCGCTATTGAAAGAATGTTTGTTTAGTATTTGGCACTTTGACGATCTACTTTTAGAAAGAGAAGGTTATCTTACTTTCTGAAGCACGACGTGATCTTGTTTTTCCGGATATTAGTAGGTAATAGACTAGTCAGTGGTGGAATACCAGTTAGTGATCGATCATCGTAGGACAATTACAAATCCGAGCAGTATTCGTCGAAACGACGAAACAAACTTCTGCCTCTAAAAAGAAAGGTACATTCCTTCTTTGAAATCTATTCAATGGAATACCACGAAAAAAATTGTTGTCTAACTCGGAAGGGAAGGTTTTCTAGGAAACCTCGAGCCGGTCTAGCTCCGTTGAGTTCCAAAATTCGTCACTCATTCCTCTCGGAGACCGGCGGAGAGAGCGACGGATAAGAGAACGCCGGATAAGGGAAAGCCTACTGTACTTCCTCAATACCAAAGATAATAAAAATTGAAATATCTTAGTTTAGATGATTGTCAAACATCTTGGATTTTTGATAATCCGGATTATGTTCGATGGGGCGATTAAAATCTGAGAAAAACTTCGATATTCTTTGTTTTGTTCTTTTGAACTGGGGGAGTCTCTTATATTTAATGAACCTTTTTGAAAATATAAGAACTTCTAACGGGGCTGAACATCAAATTAAATACCTCAGTTAGCAGAATTCTCTTCAAAGATTCGTATTCCGTATTTTTTTCCTTACAAGGCGTCCTACATGCATAAATATAACTTCTAAACATCCATCTGTATGTATCCGGTCATAAATAAGAGTGAAAAATCATCTTTCGAACACTTGAGCGGATCCCTGTTTTCATAACGTGACGGTTAAAGGGACATAACTCAGGATTTCTGAGCGCCTCGCGGACTAAACCAGTCGGCCTGCCTTTGAGATCTCCGTTAATCATTCCAGCTGCGGTTAACTTATTTATTTTGGATTATTATTAATATTTCCTTCTCTATAGAAGTTCTCACAAATAAAAAGCACGTTTTATCACTTCCAAATCGCTTCTACGAAAATACTGAACTTTAATGATATCCAAACCTCTCCATTCACACCGTTTATATTTTCTCATTTTTGAGCTGCTTAAAAGCAATCTGAGTCCTCGTGAAAACTATTCATCAGTAAGTATTAGATTTTTATTCGGTTCTCAAATAAAATAATCAATGTGTAGAAAAGGGTAAAATCAAGAAACAATATAACATATCATTGAGAAAAGATGTTAAACAACACGAACAACAGTCTGATGAAGCAGGGACATCAAACCCTGATAACAGATGAAAGGAAATTGTACTTTCTCGGCTCCAAATTCGCCACAGAAGTCTAACACACGAATATCTCTGGACTCAACAAATTAACTTGTGGTGTATGCAACAGAGACAAAATATTCTACATGACTCGAATGAATTTATGAAAGACAGCAGCCTGTAATTAAACACAACTCTTTTGCTGTTATATTTTCCTCGCCATAGTAACCCTGTGGTGAGGGAGTTTATTTTTCTGCACATTTTTGACATTTCTTGTGCGTATAAAATATTTTATATATAGTTTATTGTCGATTCTAATTATTCAATTTTTTTAATATATATACGGAATAAAACAAATTCTTAATAAATAAACAAAATTATGCAAATTTAAAGCTTATCTTAAATATTAATGGGGCGTACTTTTACTCGTCAGTAATGACCTTGTAGTGAAGTGAAAATGAGTGATTAAATTAAGAAATACCACCTAATAAGCGTAGAAACCCATAGAAAAGCATAGAAGAGTTGAGAGGCCTATCAATCTTCTGGAAGTATATCAGTCCCGAGAAAATAAATCTTAGTGCAACAGTTAAAAATTAACTGTTGCACTACGATGAGAGAACCATTACTGTTCATATTTTAAAATTATTTATAAGGAAGGTAGTAGAATGCTATAACATTGGATGGTAATAAAAATCTTTCCACGTAATTTAATAAAAAAGGGAAACAAAAAACAAAAATGTGAATTGAAAAAGTTGTTCTAAATTTGATTAGATTTCATTGAAACTAACCTACGCCTCATTGGCAGCTTTGACTGACGTCCTTATAGTAGAGGCAATAACCTCATTAGGGTCTGGTGAATACAAGGCGTCCAAAGGTTCGTCAGTAGTCGGGTATAACTGGTCCCAGGAGGCGCGGGGAGTCAAGGAATGAGGATGAACTGCTGCCGGATGTTTTCTGCCAGGCTCGTAGTCAGGGGTATGTGATAATGAGGTGACATTTCAGTTAAGGGCGCTACTGAAATTGATACCGGGGCAAATGGGACACCTACCTGGCGGCTACACGATGCCTTATCTGCTCGGCCTCTAGGCTTAACGGCAGCTTCGGAGACTCGACCCATAAACCCGATCCACTCGCCACACGCAGCTACACGGCTCTCTTTCAATTTGTGTCCCCGACACCACTTCTGAATCCTTGATCTTTGAATAACTAACTGACCCGCTCAGTAATAAAAAGCCCACTTCGTTCCTTTCCTAACCTCTAATCAGTAGCATATTTAACGTTCTTAGGAACCTGAACACCTTCACGCTTTCACTTGGAAATCGAATCGGTCCGATCGTATAAAAATGCTTTAATGGACTAACTGCTTCTGAAGTTCCAAAATGTGTAAATTAGACAGAAAGTTTCCCTAAAGTGCTCTAAACAGTGTTCAGCATTCCAGGGAACATGTTAGGAAGGAAGTCGCTTTGTTAACATTGAATGGACCGAGAGAATTGTTTTTGTTATAGGAATAACTTCATTAAACAAACGAAAAGTATTTGTTTGATAATGCTAAATAGAAAGTTTGAATGCTTGATCATAAACATTGTCACCACTTAAACTGTATGGTCCAAAAGGCGGTGAAAAAAGGTCACATGAGATTTTTTAAGACCTATAAATAAATAGAACAGTGAAAAATGACACAAAAGGTTTAGTTTAGGCCTACAAAATTTGGGGGGAACCTTCGAATAAAAAATAAAAGGAAGAGAAATTTATTTAAATTTAAATAGTCAACTTCATTTGTTATGATTCTCTATGTTGTGTATAAATATTAACGTGTTTTATCCCCCCAATAGGGAGAAACACGACCCCAATGACCAATTCGGAAATGCTGACTATAATCACATAAACAATGAGAAAAGTGATAGTATATGGTTATAGTTGTTTTTAAAATACCCTTTACCGTAAGATCTTGCGGAAGACAAAAAACAGAGCTACGAGACAATCAAATAATGATGCTTTTCTTTGACATGGCTATAGTGGTGTTTGAAATACCCTGTACCGTTATCTCAAGTCAAAAACAGAGGCATGGAGTGTGGTATGTCGTCAATAAATCCATATTGTTTCATTCTGCTAACAGAAATCACAAATAATGTCCCTTTCCTTTGACATGGCTATAGTGGTGTTTGAAATACCCTGTACCGTTATCTCAAGTCAAAAACAGAGGCATGGAGTGTGGTATGTCGTCAATAAATTCATATTGTTTCATTCTGCTAACAGAAATCACTAATAATGTCCCTTTCCTTTGACATGGCTATAGTTGTGTTTGAAATACCCTGGACTGTAACATCAAGCGAAAGACAAAAACCAGAGGCATGGTGTGTGATATAACTTATATTAATCGATACAGTTTAATTCTGCTAAGAGACACAATCAAATAATGATGTTTTTCTTTTGCATGGCTATAGATTTGTTTGAAATACCTGTACCGTAATATCTAGCGAAAGACAAAAACAGAGGACTCCATGCCTCTGTTTTTGTGATGTGTTATATCGTCTATAAATCCATTCTGTTTCATTCTGCTATGATACGCATAAAGGCCTTTTTAGCGCGAATAATGTCGTTTTTTGACATGGCTTTAGTTGTGTTTGAAACGCCCCTAAAATCTAGGTGAAGACAAAAAAACAGAGGAATGGAGTGTGATCTATCGTCAATAAATGCATACTGCTTCATTTTTTTAAGTTACACATAAGGGCCATTTTAAAGCGAATAATGTCGTTTTTTTTTTGACATGGAAAGACAAAAAACAGAGACATGGGCTCTGGTATTCATTCTGCTAAGAGGTGCATGCATAAGGACCATTTTAGCAAGATTAATGCCGTTTTTTTTGTTTTTTTTACATGGCTCCAGTTGTGTTTCGTATCCTCTGTTCCGTAATATTTTGGGAAAGACAACAAACAGAGACATGGAGTGTGGTATATCATCTATAAATCGGCTCTGCTTCAGTCTGCGAAGAGGCACATAAGTACCATTTTAGCTCAAATAATGTTGCTTTTCTTCACTTTGATCTTAGCCAATAGGCCGAGAAGCGATAATTTTAGAATTATGCTTTCAGTGCAGTCTAAAGGTAATATCATTTATGTGGGTTTCATAACATTGCAGGATTACACTAAACGAACAAGGAGACCAACAAGCTTCTTTATTCAATAAATATAAATATTACAATTGTAATTCAGTTACAATATAGTGTTCCTCTAGACCACATAGCTTCGAAATTATTTATTATAAATGAACTTAGATAATATACATTTAATGAACAGTAATTATAATGCGAGAGAAAAAAATAGCCTGGATTCTTCTCGCTATCTTATAGACTTTCTAATGATAACAATAAGTAGGGCTTACTGTTTACATCTTTATGTCTTAATCCAGTCTGTGTTTGTCTTTATTGGTAGGATGGTGTCTAGTGTCTTTATTTTAGTAAGATGTGTTTAGTCCTCTTGTGTATGTATCTACGGGTGCTTGATTTGTCATAGTTACCTATTTTTTTAATTAGTGGATTGGTTTTAAGTCTACAAGATCTAAAAAATTTTGAGGTCAGCCTGTGGATATAAGTTTTAAGCAGAGGTAAGTTAGTAATTTTGTGCAGTATTTTAATTCTGGCATAGATGGGGAGGTTTAAGGCAATTCTAATGCATTTATTTTGCATTACTTGAAGTTTTTTATAATTAGTGTTTGAAGTGTAGCTCCAAACAGGGCATGCATAGGTCAATACTGGTCTAATACATGCTTTATAGAGTAGAATTTTGTTTTTAGTGCTTAGTTTAGATTTTCTGTTAAAATAAGGGTAAATTTGGCTGAGTGTTTTGTTTGCTTTGTTACATATTTCATTGACGTGATCTGTGAAGGTTAATCCTTTGTCTAGTGTTATTCCTAGATATTTTATATTTTTTGACCACGGTATAACAATATTTTCGACTTCAAGTGGCTGTGTATTTTGAGGTCTTCTTTTAGTAAATATTAAGGCTTGTGTTTTTTGAGCGTTTACCTTGAGTTTCCATTTTTTGAAATAGCGGTTCAGCCTTTCTAGGCTCAATGATAGTCTATTTTTGATGGTATCTAGACGATATGATGATGTGTATATAGCTGTATCGTCTGCAAACAGGGATAAATTGGTGTTTTTGATTTTGGGTATGTCATTAATATATATATATTGTAAAGGGTGGCACTAAGGGCCGACCCTTGCGGCAGACCATTTTCTATTTTTCTTACAGATGAATTTGAGCTGTCGATTTTTACCGAGAATGTTCTGTTGGATATAAATGAATGTATTATTTTGATTAGGTAGGGAGGGAACTTTAATTGATTTAGTTTATATATAAGTCCTTCGTGCCATACAGTATCGAAGGCTTTCTCTACATCTAGAATAAGGAGACCGGAGTGTTTTTTATGGTTGAATCCTTCGGTAATCGACTAACCGTGCTAATTGACCAGCTGTGCTGTGACCGTTTCGAAATCCAAATTGTTCGTTTATTAATATATTATTTCTGTTTAAATGTTTATTTATACGGGTTAGTATTACTTTTTCAACTGTTTTTCCTATTGAGCTAAGAAGACTTATTGGTCTGAAGCCATTGGCTTCATGTAAATTTTTTCCGGGTTTTGGGAGGGCTTTTATTACTGCATGTTTCCAGGCTGTTGGGAAATATTGAAATTTTAATACACTATTAGTAATTTTTTGGAGGCATTTGATGCCGTCTGGGGGTAGATTTTTAAGGTGGATATTTCTTATTTCATCTTGGCCTGGGGATTTTCGTTTTTTAGATTTTTTAAGAATTTTATTTATTTCAGAATATGATGTCAGTTCACATTCTGGAGTTTCAATGTTCTTTATATTATTCAAGATTAATTTATTTGATTTTGTAATTTTGCTATGTGTGTATCTACTGCCTATGTTTTGGTTTTGCGTATGTACATCTTGAAAGTAATTTGCTAGCAGATTTGCTTTTCCTGTTGGAGTTATTTCGGTTTCATTATTGTATGTTATTGGCGGGAAGTAAGTTTTGTTTTTATTTTTAAATATTTTATGGAGGTCCCAAAGTTTAGTTCTGCAATTTATTTTTGACAGCTGATGGTTAAATTTGTCGTTTTTGTCTTTCCACAATGAATTATTTATAACTTTGGACAAGGCGATTTCTATGATTCTATGTATTTTCTCTCTGTATTTTTGGAACATTTTTCTGAATTTATTTCTAAACTTAAGAAGGATTTCAACTATTTTTGAGCGACGCTGGTGATTGTTTTTATTTGTTGTACTTCTGCTGATAACTGAGCTGTCTTTTGATGCTATTATGTTTTCAGTAAATAATTTTATAAATTGTTCGAGACTTTCGATTGAATTAATAACACTGTTAGCGTTGATATTTCGGGAGAATAATTTTCTGTAGGATGCCCAGTTGGTTTTTTCGTTCTTAGTTTTTTGTGGGATGTGGTCACAGTTTGAATTTATTCTAAAAATAATTGCATTGTGGTCAGAAGCTAGTTTATTTATTGATATAACTTTGGTTATTATATTTGTGTTTTTAGTTAGTACAATGTCTAAGATGTCGGGTTTTTTCCTGGAATCGCTTGAGTAGAATGTAGGCTGGTCAGGGGATATTATTGTTATATTATTGTCTAACATGTACTTTAGAAGCGTTTTTCCATTTCTGTTATTTTTATAGCAGTTCCAGGCAACATGTTTTGAATTTAAATCGGACATAAGGATTACTTTAGGGCCTAGGCTAAATAATATTTTCAGATCACTTTCTAATAAATTTTTGCTGGGCGGTAGGTAGGCTGATACTACAATATAATTGTGATTGCTGCATTCTAATTTTATTGCTACTGCCTCGATATTTAATAAATTAGGAATCTGTATGGGGCAGTGTTTAATATTTTTTTAATGAATATTGCTACTCCTCCACCTCTTGAATTTCTATCCATTCTGTAAATGTTATAATCCGGATTGGAAATACTGATGTTTGGGTCGAGCTTTGTTTCACACAGACCAGCTATGTCTACACTATTATGTTTGAGGAAATAGTTAAATTCTAATAATTTGTTTCTTAATGAACCTGAATTCCAAAAAATTGAGTTAAGGCAATTTTTTACTAAATTGTTAATTTTTGTTGTTAATTGTTAATTTTCATAGTATTAGTCAAAAAATTCAATTATTCCTTCTATTATGCAAGTTAGTTTGTCTATTGGTCCAGGGGCTGTTTTTAGTTTGTTAACTGTATTTTTTATTGTTCTTATAATTTTAGGTATGTCTATTATATTTATAATACTTTTTAATTCCGTGATGATGCTGGAGATTCCGCTGCTTGGGTTACTGGTTCCTTCAGATCTTGTATAATGTTGTGGTGGGTTTGTTGGGGGTAAGGATGGGAAGGCTTCCTGATTTTACCTGTAGTTTTCTTGATTAGGTCCTAGGTTTCTTGTCCTCCATGCGTTCAGACGTCGGTTTTTGAGTTCTGTTTGCTGGATTCTTACTTCACAGGTCCTATCGTTTGCACGGTGCTCTTTTCCACAGTTTGCACATACGGGTGGTATGGATTCTTCTTGTTTACATTCTTGTGTTAGATGATCTTGAGCACATTTTAAGCACTTAGGTTTTCTGTAGCAGTTTTTCGCTATGTGAAAATAGGAAAGGCATTTGAAACAATGCGTTGGAGAGTCTCTTTGCTTATGTCTTTCCCATCTTATATACAATTTAGAACTGTCTTAATATTAGTGGCAGACTTGAGTTGCTCTAAATCGTTGAGTTTGATGGTGAATATTGGGAGTTTTAATGTCTGGTTATCACTCTTCTTCATAAACTGGGTCACTTCCACTACGTTAACGTTTTGTCTTACAAGATCAGCCTTGATTTCTTCTACAGGAATGTCAGGAGGTAGACCTTTTAATACTAATCTTGGTTGTTTTTCTTCAGATGGGGTGTATGTGTGATATTCTCCTCCGCTTTTAGAGATTTCCTGCTTTAGAACATTGTAATCTTTTTTAGTTTTGGTGTATAAATTTCTATTCCCTTTGAATTTAAATGAAAACTCACTTTTTAATAATTTTCTTATATGCTCTATGGACGCTTTATAAGAAGTGAATTGACTATAAAGAACTATGGGTGGTATTTAAATGGGAGATGTTCTTCTAGTCGGTTCTTCTGTATTTTCATCATCTGAATAATCCGAAAAAACTTCAAAAACATTATCAGTTGGTACCTTGAATTGATCTTCTGGTGGAGAGACTGCAATTCTTTTCCTTTTAGGTGGTTTTATAGTTTTCCATGGCTCAGATGTCGATGGACTTGAAAATTCCATGATAACTCGTAATGAATAAAGCAATAAAAGAGAGAAAGAATTTTTCAGGGCTGCGCCCCAATGGCAGGATTGGGTTTGTCTGGTTCACTAATCTGTCGGAGCTCAATACGTGTTCACTCCTCGGATTACCGATATAGACTGGACCAACAAGCTAATTACGCACGGATAGGAACGGAAGCAACTATAATCAATGAAGCCACAAAAGAAGACGTAAAGATTCATTTGAAAAATGTCGTAGGAGCAAAATGGATCTCACATGGTTCGGAACCCATCGCACCCAAATCGCAAGAATTAAAAATACTACAGACAATTGGACAACAGCTCAACGACACTCCAGAAGAGAAGAGACCGTTTTGACAAGACTGAGTATAGGACACACTGCACTGACCCACAGCTTCCTACTTAACAACCTCCATCACCCAACGTGCACCACATGTGACACACAAAACACTGTAGAACATATACTAATACACTGCCACAAATACGACCACATCAGACTAACACTCAAGACACCGGAGACACTGCAAGACCTTTTACAAGACGACAAACAGACAATTCAAAATCTCCTCACGTTTCTTAAAAACATCAACATTTACAAAGACATTTGACTTTGGATTGACCGCACTGCCAATGACTCAGCAGGGTAGAGGCAGTATATTAAAATAAAAATAAATGTTTTCATTTACAAATAAAATATAAATTTTATTGCAAATTTAGCAAATTATTAATGGTATATGATCTATGCTTTTCAAATCACACTGGAAATATTAATTATAAGGAATGGTTTTATTTATGTATGGATGATGAGCAGGTCAAGCAAGGTTTTTCATAGGTAAAAAATAAAATTTCAACATTTAAGTTTGGGAAAGGAAGCGTGGATGAGACGCGGACCACCCGGAGGGCCAAGGAACGGCAGTAAAATGCCGGCAGCTGGTTGCTCCTCTTATCTATTTCACTGGCTCACATACTTCATTTCGATTGAGGCACCTCCTCCCCCCCTTGTCTACTCCTCCTCCAAGAAGCAGGGGCCTTCTTTATCTTTGGGGGCTACCTAGGAGTTTTTTCTCGAGCCCAGCCCCGTTATACCGACCTTCCGAACTTTCAACACATCCTTTCTACAAATTAGGAGTGGCGTAGCCCATAAAACTGTTAACATTAGGCCATTAGCTTTGGTCCTCTTTTAGGAGTCCATAAATCTCTCGGAAGTACTAAGTGATAGAGTGAAGACCAGAATATGGAAACCCAGGATTGTTATTGTAAAAAGAAATATTATTGGCAGAAATATTAAGAAAGTGTGTTAATTATCATATTGTTTGTTATATTGCCGATTTATAATACCCACTTCGAAAAAAAAATTGAAAAGTGACAGACAATGTTCCTAGTCTTTTACTAAATATTTACAAAGTTATTTCTTTTTTTTTCAAAAAAAAAAAAAGGATTTGTATGCCAAGAAAAGGTTTATGGCGTTGATGATGACGGATACCCTAGATATACTGACATTATTGGCTTTAAGGAAAAATCGAAAGAAACGTACATTATCGATCCTACAGTGAGATACGAGACAAACGATCCGCAGCAAGCGGAAGAAATTTATTCAGAAAAAAAGGAATTTATACCAAATGTGTAGAAAACTATCAAGACAAAATCCAAGGAAAATTCGGGCGAAAAAAATAATGTAAGAATCACCCAGTCTCTCTTGGTAAAAGTTAACAAAAAGCCTCTTCGATTAAGCACTCTTCTATTTATGATTCGGCGCGCATACTCTCGCACCGGTTCTAACGCATTACCGTTGCAGAAACGAACACGAAAACTATATCAGCATCAATAGATTGAATTTTAGTAATTGGTATCTTGAAATAATTCGCAATAATCATTTTAATCCATTAAAAATTTAAATAAGTAAGACAAAAATGATAACTTGTTTCGTTTCTTGTTTGCGATTTTCTCCAAAACGAAGCAAAAACGAGCAAATCCCTAAAGGACTTTTCGTCTTGGTTTTTTGGTCCCCTACATGCTCCTGAAGTTTTGTCATTTAAAATCGGGACACCCTGTATAATATATATAAATTAAGAGATTCGATGTCTATGAGTATTGAAGAATATCTATTGCTGTTGGTTCCTTTCCCTGTAGGAATGATGGTGGATTCGAAGTGAAGAAATCGTCCCCACCCTATTGTTCGTGGTAACCTTACTTTGATAACCACTTAAAAAAAGGAGGTTATATATTTGCCTTTTCTGGAACTGAACACTTCCGTATTAATAGTGTAATATCACGTTTACTGAGGGCGGGTATTTATTTTAAGTAAGCTTGCTGATACAGATCGGATGTAAACCCTTTTTGGATAAGCAACCAACTGCTGATATGCTCTTTTTCTTCCTAAACAGCAAGAAGATTATGAAATTCACTTGTGAAACCACAGTTTTGATGATAGTGTGTCACGATTGAAACATAAAAAGCCCTATCTTACTTTAGTATAACTAGTCCTGGTATTGTAGAGTGCATAAAATGAGTAGGAAGCCACACAGTAAGAGTGATTTCACAAAGTATTGTACAAACAGGAGAATAAATAGTTGCTTGGTTAAAGTTTCATTGCCTACGGTAATTGTGACGGTTATTTGTGCTAGGCAGAATGCGGCGGCAACTGTCAACGTTTATTTGACTAAATGAGGTCGGGGAGAACACGATGACACGAAGACGTTGTTAGGCCGGGAGCAGTGGATGCTAATCCTACCCACCGCCCGAGCAGATTGTGGGTGGAGCCGGGCAGGCACTATACAAATGAGCATCATTTGCATTTGGGTGTTAAGCCGCAATGTGCTGCATCAGTGAAATGCTAATTGCGTGCGGTGGAAGGGGTGGCCCTAAATATCTGGGTGCCCCGCCCCAGAAGCCGCACCGACATCCGCTTCACCCTGTCATCTATCTCTGGAGGCGGCGGTTTCAACCCAAATACCCACATTACCGGAGCCTCATCTGCCAACTCTCTACCTTCCTTCCGACTCGTTTCCTAACGACTTATACCATGCGTGTGCTTACTATATATGTAGATGGCGGGAGCTCTGTTTTCCTCTAAAGGAGTTGACTGAAGTTCTACAGAAGATCCAAATTCAGTCCCCTCTATGACTGCATGGATGCCTTTGAGATATCTAAAAGTGAATTGCAATTAACCTTTTTTTATAAAAAAAAAACTAGAGCCGTAATTGATAGAAAATGGTCTCCTGTTGGATTTCTATCGCGCATTATCAATAGTACTTTCAAATCAATAGAATATAATTTGAATTTAGGGATATTTCTGCAAACACTTGGTTTATTAAAGGGACTTCATAAAAATATATAGAACTCTAGAATGTTGAGCACAATGTGAATGGTAAAGATTTGAAATAAAACTTTCTGATGATGATATACTCTGAACTGGCCAATCCTATGAGTATTAGTGACAACCTACTATATTAATAAATCCGCTACAAGAAACAGATATGCGCAGTTGTCAAGCTTTGCAACCCCGCCTCCCCAGAATGGGCAAAAACATTAACAATTATCGGTTAAGTTTACACTTATCCGGGGTCACCTAAACTTTATTGTGGTCGTCAGCCCTAACCTAGGCATGTATTGTTGAAGAAGGCTGTCATAGGCCCAGCGCTCGAAATGTAGATTTTTCTGGAAATCTGACATTAGGCCGAGGGAATTACCAATTATTCCTTGACTTCTTATTACATATTATTGTACTGACCAGAATAGAAATCACGTATCTGTTTATCTGTTTGTCTGTTTGTTCCTTATAAAAATCCACACCGTTTGACCGATTTTGACCAAACTTGGCACATAGGTAGGTCTTGATACGGGCAGTGTCATTGGCTAGGTGAAAAACGTCTACCAGCTGTTGACCGATTTTGAGGTAACTTGGTACACAGGCAGTTCTTGTTAGGCCAAGTCAAAATTGTCTATCATCTGTCGGTCTGCAGGTTTGTTTCTTAACAAATCCACACTGGTGTATCATGGCACGCCAGGGAACAGCTAGTTACTCTAATAAAATCCTTCATAGATATATCCTTCATAATCCTTCATAATATTTCGCAGAAAATACTTTAACACACTTCGTTGTCAGTCTTGGGACAAATAAATCTTGAATTTGTTAAGTCCAATTATAACCGTACATAGACCTTGAATGAAATTATCATCGGCCTGTCTAATAGTTGACGCGCATGTAAAACATTTGTGGTGAGATAAGGTCTTTCGATGATCCCAAAGCTGGAAAAAATTAATTTACCACCGAATGGATTCGGATCAGTATTCCGTAAGTCAAAATACGTTACTCTAGCAACTATGTTACGGCGGGCTGGATTTTTTTTATGGTGCATCGATTTTCACTATTATTGACGTGGCTCAATTTTCATTTTTAGTTTAATTTGTATTCCTTGTTATTGTAGGGGTACAAATATTTTTGAATAAAAGGAATCATATAGAATTGATTCTGAGAAAAGGCTTCGTCAGGATTTATTTCACTAAATGCAATACTCCCTAAATCGTGAGGCATTGCCGTAACTTTTCGGGTCCCCATGGGGAGCATTATTTTTAATGTGTACACCTAAAAGAGTGGTGGAAAGGAGGGGAAGAGGATCCCAGGTGCCTAACGGGCTGGTCTACGAGAGGACAGCTGCTCTGCCAATCTTCTAATGGGTCCAGGAGCGATTACCAAGACCAGTAACTACCCTCCACTCCTCAGGCTGAGAAATTCGCTCGTTCCTGGCGTTCTTTCACGTCCGCCAAGTCGAGGCGACAGCAGTAATGGGGAGGGAAGTCGTGATCAGCCGTTTACAACAGGAGTCCCTCCTGGTTTTATTTTCTTACTGACACTTTCTGCTCTCCACCTAACTGAGGTCAAAGATCGCTTCTAGCATCTGCTTCAGGATGGCATTTATGTTTGTTTAAGCGGCTTCTCGTCCTTCTATAATATAGTGGGAGTGCACAATGCTCAATGTTGGAAACTGAATTTAAACTAAACATCTATAAAACAAAAATACGGATTAACCTTTTAACGCACAACACGTTTTCTTAATAAACAATTTTTGTTTTTTTACTTTAGGGGATTGCAAAACACCTGCCAATCTGCACTTATTGTATTGAAAAAAATATGGTTCCAAGAAATAGGTTGGGGCATATACGTCTCTCTGATAGATCCTACTAATTTCTGAGCCCCTTCACAACCTTCAAAGTCAGAGGATCTTAAGTGGGACATATATGTCCCTCTCAATGTTAAAGGGTTAAATGGTTATTTTAAGGAACTACGTCATCTAAACTTGTTTCTATGTAAAATGTCGCTCCAAAACAGCTTACACAATCCGAAATTAAATAAAATTAAATTAAATTTTAAAGAATTTAAGGTTTTTTTTTTTAAATGGTCTTAATATGTTTATTAGGAGAAACTTGAGAGTTTCTGTACTTCCGCTAGTTCTTAAGTAACATTGGATTCCTAAAATGAAAAGGAACTTTAATGTAGAATGCCATTAAATCAGAGTGATAAACGAACTTTGAAGTAGGGTTCCACCCTCCATAGCTGAGTCTACATAAGACTCCCGGCAGTCTGTTTCAAGCTTCCGTCCGTCCGGAATCACCCGTACGCAGTATAGGCTGTTTATAAATATGACACAAAATAACCTGTTGTAAAATAAACATGCGAAACTTTAAGGAAAACTTTCTCCGGTTAATATCGTTCTAACAAAATTTGTATCATGAATGTACTTGTAAACGATTTGTTTAACTTTCCAGCGATTAGCTCCCACCAACTGCTTTTGCAGTTGTTTTAGAGGTATACAGGAAACTATTAGAAAAGTACGATTTTTTGTAATTCTTTGTCGGCCTCAAAAGTAACGAAGATTTGCTTATAGCGTACTTCCAGCTATTCGGATGAGACAAAACTTCGAGCGTCCATGAACTTTAAGCCCGGACAAAAGAATGATTTAAGAAATGTTACAGGACGAATGACTACATATGTATGTCCACAGATACCCGGCTGTTTGCCGAAAACCTGCTGCACTGGCGGAAGAGAGATCTGAAAATGCCGATAACTGGGGTAGCTTACACCCCACCTGCTCCTCCGCACCTTTTCGGCTCGCATTTGTTACATGATCTCAGATAATTGAATAGGGTAACCGCACTTCGGAGTTATTTATTGTTTACGCGCGGGATGACTTGTTAATTTGTACCTCCGCTTGTAAGATAAGTGCGTTGAGAAAATAAGTTACTTGTTTATATCAACGAAAAAAACGAATTATGATTCACGATAATTGCACCACCACAGAGTGTTTCCTTATAATGTTTATATAAAGTGTGATTTATTAAAGCCTAGAATGAATACTCATAATACTTCGCTTTGAATGGGACGAAAACACCAAATGTTTTTACGACATTATTGATAGTTTCGTATGGTTACCTTCAAGTTACCAAGAATTATTTTCCGTTTTAGTAAAATTTAAGAACACGAGGTCATAACCAAGTCAAAACTTGTGCTTTCGCTATCCTTTAAAAAAAAACCAAATAAACACTTACAATATTTTACGCACTGTATTCTTCAACTTATATTGTTCAATCGAAATTTAAACCGGCATATATTAGGGAGGACATTTATTAGGCCACTAAATTTATTTATTTTTCTCCACTTTTTAAAACCATTCACTATGAAATATTTCAGAAAATTTTAAATCATCTCATGCATGTAGATAATATTTTTTTTACTTATTTCTTTATACTTTTACTCTTCCAAACGTAACTAAAAAGTTGATATTTCAGCTTAAATAAATTTGGGGCATTTGAATGTTTCATTGTCCGAAACATACTATCTCTGCTTTCTTCAAAAACGTAGAATTGGCTTACCTAAAATGCCATCGCCGGAACAACCCCCCCCCCCCATGGCCGTAATATTTATTTTCTATTTGTATAACATTAGAAACCAATGAAAGCAACTTATTTTGAAAAGCTCCAAAATCTGTTCTTTGGAAGTGGATATTTTTATTTTTATTCTTATTTTGGGGTATCCTCTCTATAGAGGAAGGGAGGAATCGCGGTACAATGACCTCAGGAACTCTAGGTTTAATTTTGTTTTTATTTTAATCTATGTTTGGTAAATGTGACTCATTTTCATTCAATCTAAGTATTAATTGTTTTCTTTTCTAATAATATTAAATAAATAACGGAACATTTCCGACTTTTTATTATCTTCATCAGTGGCTGAGATATGCCATCCTTTTTCTCCCCACCCAAAGTATGTTTATGATTTCTAATTCCTTTATTTATTAAATAAATAACGGGATATTTCCGACTTTTTTACTAACCTTAATTGATGGTTCTCCTCTTAGTCTCTCCATTTCCTTAAAAATAAATAAAACTCCATTTTATTGTGTATTATTTCAAAATTAAAGTGAATGATATTCCAATTCATACACAAAGAAATGCAGAAATAGTATACTGATTTAAGGGATTTATTACTTTTAGAAAACCGGAATATTTGGTCGACATTGAAAGATAAACACTACTTTATAATATTAATTTATATTTACAACCTCTATTTATTCTAATAGATTAAGCAATATTAGAAATTATTTTACATTAAAGGCTCCGTTCCATTATAAACAAATGTGCCCTTCCTTTTGTTATAGAAATGTTGTATGCCAACATATATATATATATATATATATATATATATATATATATATATATATATTCCAATGCCATATCTATATCTGTTGTAGAGGAAAATAAAAAAAAATGATATTTCTATATATCTCGAAACCCATTGAGAAATCGTAATAAGTGTAAGGAATCTATTCGAAAACTGTTGCTTGTTCCTTATACACATCCACACCGTTTGACAGATTTTGACCAAACTTGCCACACAGGTCGGTCTTGATACGGGGAGTATCGTAGGCTAGGTCAAAATCTTCTAGGGCTCACAGTTCGGAGGTCACTGGTTCGAAACTGTGAACCCAAACAGTTACAGAGTTGCGTTATCTGATTTTCCTATTACCTACTTGGTTTCCGATTTATTTTTGCTTTTCTAGATGCAGAAATTATGTGTAGCATGGCACGCCGGGTAACACATAATAGTCTATAAATAAGGATCTCACGTGATTTTTTTATAAAAATCTCATTCGTAGAAATCGGTGTTTAAATGGAGTAATTTTCGGATAGAATAGCTTGCCAAAGTGGTGATGTATCTATATTAAGCTTTACAAATGCCACCAGTGATAAGGGCATTAATGCACTAAGATGACGCTGTTCCTGTTTTGTTTTAAAAGTTACTCGTAAATTTAATATATTTTACTACACTTCTGGGGATAATATTATCGACCAACGCTTACAGAATAAGACAGATCCTTGCTGCATTTGGATTTTAAGATGAGAGTAAATATGTTAACATTGGATTTCCCGACTACTACAAAAATGTCATGAGTAGTGTTAGGCTGAGAAGAAGACCCGAAAGTGGCCATAAAGTTGCGAGGAACCTTTCCCGGGAGCATAGCTAATGCGAATAGCGACCACCCATCGGATTCCAAACATAAAACAGCAATTTACTCATTTCATCGATAATGGTGTCGGGTATCGAAGGCTAATGGCCGACTCTCACCCATTTGCTGCTTTAATTGTGCCCTCTCAGCCTCGATCCACTTCCAGCCAGTCCGAACCATTCTACACAACAGCATTTAATCCCTGCCTCTTGAATGTAGTACCATTACAAGTAGGCAGGATTGCCCATTATCCCAATACATTTTATCCCTGCTTTTTCCTAATAGTTCTCGAAAGCATTAGTTATCTATCTGTTGGATGCAGAAAACGATATCTGCTTTTTGAATTCAGGGCTATTTCAAGTAGGAAGAATTGTCCATTACCTGAATACGTATAATTCCTGTTTTAATAACATTTCTTTGATGAGATGTGTAAGTGTATATCTATCTATTCAAAATCGCGATATTCCAAATAGGCAGCAAGAAGGATTGCCCATTACCTAAATATATTGTATTCCTGCTTTCAGCGCGGTTCCTCCACCCATAGGGAGGAAACCCGCTTATGAGGTTGAACTCACGAAGCAATCCGAAAGTGCCGACTAGAAAATTTTACGTTTCAGAACCCTGGGATTTCAAAAATAACGATGGTTCAAATTTGTGCATATATATATTTGTCTGATCGCTCGTTCACAGGCTCAAATACGGTCCGATGTTGATGAAATGTGGCACAAAAATGTTTCGTCTAATTTGAAAGGTTGAGTTTGTTAACCAGCAGAATCCACCCATCAGAACATGGTTTTTGGAGAAAAATTCGCGCGAAATAAATCGTAACGCTTCGCTTTCTTGTTTATATGCTTACAGATACTCGTTGTATACGTTCCTTAACATAGGAAAACGAATGAAACCATTCTTAACGCGATATATGTAACTGTTTTTGAGAAAAATGGAAAAAATGTGATGGTAACTCATTTTTGGTTTGGGTACTTGGAATCGTGGGATTCAATTGAAATATTTTCTTCAAGTTGGAAATGCATCTAAACTAAGATGTTTAATTTTTTTTTTTTTTTATTTTGGAGTTAAGGAAACTTTTAGGGATCCTCGTATATTTTAGTAAATATTTCGAATACGGTTTGGAAATCCTGGTAAGCGGAAGGTGGCCATTTGAAAACTTACTAAATTCTCTACAAAAATTGGTTCTAATTTAACTATTGATGGGGCAATGTAAATCGAAGAAATAAGTGTTTAAAACTTCGAGATTGATCGTTTTGTTCTTTTAAACGGAGTTTTGACTTTGTTTAACCCACTTTTTAATTTATTTTTTTTGTTTCATATTGCATTTATTAGTAAAATTAGTATTTAAAACAAGGAAAATGAGAAACTTATTGGTAATAGTGTTCCTCGAGCGAACGTTGAAAAGGCATGGGAGTCATTTCCGCTTAGGATACTGTCAGTTCCCCGTGGCGCTTCCTAATCTTTCAGATTTTATTTTATATTTTTAACAAAAGATCAAACGCTACCAATAACTACTTCTATTCATTTACTGATGGTACAAGAAATATAAACCGAACCGCGCTAAGATTATGCAGTTCCTGCGTGACGGACTTTGTTTTCCCTAATAGTTCTAGAAAGCATGAGTTCTCATTGAGGTAGGAAGATGTATGTTACCAGGGTTTTGAATTATATTATATTATAATATATAATATAAGGTATAACTCCTTATATTATATTATAATACATAATATAAGGAGTAATATAATACATAATGTAAGTAATATAATATAAGGGGTATACGAAATTCCAATATAAAAATATTCAGATGTGTCAAAGTCCTGTTAATTGTTCAGAACCCAAATTACGAAAACCTTATTCGCAATTACGATAGTTCATAGAGCATAACAAATCGAGAGGAGCTCGTGCCCGCTTTAACTACCTCGGGGTCATATAATGTTTTATAAAGATCGTGGTGGTGTATAATTAAGGAATAATGCCACAAAAATGAGTCTAATTTTGAGCAAATATTTGCCAGTTTTTGGGAATACCTCAGTATCGGGTGCATTTTGTACTTACTTATAAGCAATTATAAAAGAAAAAGTTTTAAAAAAACATAAAAAACCTTCCAGTCAGACGATTTGAAAACGAAACACACTGTTGGAAAGCCCAAAAAATTCTGAAGGAATCTGTCTTTAACTAGAGCTGCAAAAGTGAATCCACTCCATTTACAAACCTTTTAAATCTAAAGGGAAATGTAATAGAGGAGTGTCCTTCCGAAGGGACAGTCGTAAGCGGCTAAGATCGCTAGTGTCCCGCAGCGAAAATGTTAAGCATCAATTTTTCTGCGTAAGATCACGGTATCGAAAATTTCATAAGAAGCCCTCATGTGAGAAATTTATTAGGCTTTTGAACAGATGCTTTTTTTTTTTTTTTTTTAGTGCGATTTTGATAAAATCCGGTTAAAGAATGTATCCGAAAATCTCAATAAATACATGGCTTTCTCAAATTTTCTCGAAAATGGTCATTGAACATTTTGGATAGGGCATCAAAAATGGGCGGCACACCACGGACCATTGGAGTATATAAATTTTATCTTGAAACCTATTATCGTAACGCAACAAACCCTACAAATAATGTTCCGGTGGGCGAATTCCTAAACACTTTTTCACGATCAAACCTTGCAGGGATTAGGACTTGAAGTGATCATATGTTTTCTATGTTTCCAGCTTTTTTAGAAGGAGGGTCTTTAAAGAAAACCATCCAAATATTTCATTTTCACATAATTGGTCTCATTTTAAATTTTTAATTATACACAAACCAGAAACCTACAAATAAAACCCACACATCTAAATAAAACTTAATATGACCCAAAGATATATATATACCAGACAAATATATAAGCAGCATAGGTTTGTACCAATTTCACCACACTGTACTAATGTGACCCAACTTTAGAACTAAGACTCAATTTTTTACATTATTGACTCTTCGCCACATTTAACACGTTGAATGCGTTGATACCATACGCTAAACTATCGATTAATGTGTTAACCTATCTCCTCTTAAAATTTTAATGTTTTTTTTCAGAATTTCTGAATATAAGATGTTTTAAGAATAAACGGATTTAATTATATGAAGAATGGGGTGAGGATCTCCCCATGGTCTAGTGGCTGTCGCCTTAGATTCTTATGCGGAAAATGGTGGGTTCGAATCCCACCGGCGGCAGAAATTTTCTCATCTCATGGCTTGTTGAGAAAATTCATCGCGCTGCATCAGGGATGTCGGCTCTAATGGCCCTGAAGTCGGTGAACCGTAGATGATGAGGATGAAGGAAACACAATAAGAAGCCCTAAATGCTTTCTTATCTTCATCAACAACTAAAAATCGCCCCTTACGATGTTAACATACATTCTAAATATTTTAATCTATATGAGCCTAAACATCTTAGTCCCATTCAAAAATGCTGATAATTAATGGAAATACGTGAAACGCAATAATAGATGTATAAGTGGGGAACAGAGACGTGGTTAACACTTCGCCACGTACGGGGTTAATGATATCGCGCAACGCAGTTAGCGTGTTAACTGCTCTTATTAATATTAAACTTCTATTTCGTTAGGAAGATCAGTTACCAGGGATTGTGTAATAGGAAATTTGTTGGTAGAAAGGAGTGAATAAGAGAGGAATGGAAGGAGGCAGACAGACACGATAAACTCGCTGACAAAGAAGGAGTGAAGTGAATAAAAGCGACGAGGAAGGCAGGGGAGCGAAGAACGCGAGAGCGAGGACTTGCCGAGGTGTGAAGGTGCATTGTTCGCCCGGTAAGTACCACTGAATGGAGTGGAGGAATGAATATGGATGGAAAGGCTTCCGGCGTGTTTTCGCCCGTTTCCGCCTCTACAAAGCTAGCCGACTCGTCGGCTTCCTTGTTTGCATAATTCCTCAGCGAGAATCACGTTCGCAAACCGTGGAAAAATGCCACGTGACTACGCAGAATTATTTCTACAATACTAATGCTTAGCTTTAGTGAGTTCCATTTCATTAGTGAAAGCTCTTGCAATGCACTCTATCCTCTTCTGGGGGCAATCCGGTAATATCGTCATCCATATGACAGGATCTGGATGGTTGTTTATTGTTTTAGCGCGTTTCCCCCCCCCCAAGACGCAATCCAAAAGTGCTGAATAGAATATTTCACGTTTCAATTCCAATAGATCAAGAAAATAACAGCGTTTGAAAGTTGTGTTATATATATACTTCCTCCGATATTTCGATGGATTCTTCTCCATCTTCGTCGGTCTTATATGTTTCATCCCCGGTGGTTTACAAGGGAATGACATTTTTCTCGATCTGGGCTCCCTATCTACTGCTTAGCCTCAGATTCAGTGGGGTAATAGTGTTGAAGTTCCCTGTTGGAGTTGGGCCAGTGTCCGTTAAGAGCGTTGGAGGTCTCGCGTCTGTTTCTTCCTTCCGGTAAGATACGGCACACTAGGGAGATAGAATTGGTCAGTACTATGCTCCGGCCACCTGATTTTTCCCTTTGCAGTTACCCATTAATTAATTAAAGGCTGGGTGAGGCTAGGGACGATCTGGGACCCCAAATCCAACCCCCGAACGATGAGACTAGAAGAAAAAATTTTTAGTGCACGCTCGGGTTTTTAACCGGGGTCCTCCAGGTTATTAGTCACGATTATTATGTGGGTTCGAGTTCCACTTGCAGCAGATTTAGTATTTTCATTCCAGGGATCGTTGAACAGATTCCCTGCTCCACCATGTATGTAGCCCTGCACTATTGACCTAGATGTCGATGTAAAACATCAATATATTAAGGATTTCAGGGCTATAAATGTAATTGATAAATGAGCGGGTAATTATGCGTCGGTAAACAATATAAGATGAGCCTATTGATAAGTGTAGCTGAGATGGAAAGGAATGAGAAAGGATCTGTGTGGCCGTAGTAAAATGAGCGTGCTTAGTATGTGAAGTGTGTCTTGTACCTGCCTTCCATTATCGAGCCTAGATTTTTATTACCTAACCGGCGCAGACGCATGATAAAGTCTGTCTCTTTTTATTTTTTCTTTGATTGTTTTTAAATAGTTCGTATTGCGTTTTTTTTTTTTTTTGTTTTCAGCAAATTCCGAAGGGACTCATTGAAGTAAAAATACAAAATATTCGGTTTACATCACCCGACTTGGAAATAAAAATAGTCCAACTCGCAGGAACCGTTAACTGGTTTATTTACTGGTATACTACAATCTACAATCAACTGTATTTTAAAAATTACGTTTTGGCATCTTCTCAGAGGTGCAGCAAGGAACCTTCTCAACGAGCCGTGAGATGAGAAAATTCCTGCCACCGGTGAGAGTCGAACCAACCATCTCCCGCATGAGAATCTAAGGTGTTAGCCACGAAACCACGGGGAGACCCTTCGTGTTGGTATTATAACATCAAAAAGGCAAGAAGTGGTGAACAATAAATTAAGGGAAATGAAATCATCAGTAGAATACTGGGATTCGTCATCGAGGACTAGCAGAAGACAGAAGGTAGTCATATCCCGAATTAGAATCGGACACACAAAATGTTATTATGGATTCCTAATGCCGAAAGATGACCCAGCAAAATGTCCAAATTATTATGACACTCTGTCTATAAAATCCCTTTTAGTTCAATACCTGAAAGAATGAGAGAAATTGAAAATCCCTGCATAGGTATATCAGCATTGCGTTCGGTAGCGGCAGCAAATTAATAGGCTTTCTTCAAAAATTCGATTTGCATAAAAATATATAAAAAGTAAATATACATCTAAAGAAAAAAATAAATAAGTAAAATTTAGAAAAGTTGACCATAAATAATGAGTTAGAAAACAAGGAAAACGTACATACAAAATGAACAATCAAAACCCATACATTATGGCAATTGACCAAACATAGGCAAAATAAAAATATCGGGCAATTATAACCTTGGGGTTGTTTGTCCTAAAATGTAAACTGACCAAACCCAACGTTCCTTGTTACCTTTAGCCATTCATCCACGCCCTGTGACAAGCCGGTAGCAATGAAGGTGAATGAAACAATGACATCTTGAGGAGAGAAAATATCCAGGGACGAAGGACAAAATCAGGCGGCCGGAGCATAGTACTAACCACACTCTTTCCCTAGTGTGCGATATGGTCAATAATCAGATACCTCTATAGTATCTGCTCCTCTGGGCCCTTGTTGCCTGTTACGGGACCGTTTTTTTAAAAATATTATTGAGTACCATTGACAGTCAGTTTGCTATGTACAGTTAAATGTGATGATCGATTCAGCAGTAAGGCAAGCGATTAAAAATAAAACCGTAAAATGTGGTCACATTCGTACAGAGTGGTGAAATGTTTACAACCTCTACTGCTTATATATCGGTCTGTTCGAACTCGTTAGCAAATTTCGACCCTTTGATATCAGGTAAATGAAAATATCCAAGCAGTATTGATTTGTACCCATTTCACCAAACTGTAATTATATGACCCCATTTTACAATATGTGTTCTGAAACGTGAACTTTTCTAGTCGGCACATGCTGAGGGCGTCATGAGGTCAACATAATTAGCGGAATTTCGCTTCTATTTGTCAGGGTTCAGGGAAAACACCTACATAAATGTGTAACCTTTGCGTCATGAGGTCAACTTCATAAGAGAGGTTTCTCCATGTGAGGGTGGGGGGGGGGGGTCCTAAAATATTGGGTATTTCTACATTAGTACGGAAGAACATTCTTGTCCTTTGATGGAGAAACAGCGATTCCTTCTTTCCACCCGGACAGGGCAATAAATAGAGAGTAATTAATTATTCTTGGAAGGGAGACAATACAAGATGAATCTCATTGATAAAAGGACAAGCGGAGGGTGAGTAGATTGTAGCTGTGTGGCCGGTAGCGAAACAAGCACCCGCTTGTCGTATAATTTGAATACAAGAGAGGAGACGGGGAAGATAGAGATAGGGATGGCGCCGGCCTTGTCATAGCCACCGAATAGATGGTTTTCATTAATGCTCTTTCCTCCCGGACCAGCTATCTCCCCGGTCCCAACCTACATTTTAACACTTTTTTTTACCCCTTCCCCCTAGCTAGGTCCTTTGCCCCCCACACCAGCCCGGAGCCCCGCAACCAACGACAGTCCAATCGTAGCCTTAGACTCTGCTGTCTTTCTCATTACAGGCACTTGACAGTTTACTCAAGTCATGTCATAACAGACTATCGGAAAAAAATGTGTATTTATTAAGGAAAACGAGCATAAAAAAATGTCAGCGGTGGTGGAATCAAACAGATAAGGGACCCCAATTAAAACTATCCGTTGCTCACGTCGTATACACACACACACACACACACGCACACACACACACACACACACACACACACATATATATATGTATATATATATAGGTGGGGGATCCCTCCTGCGGTGTTGCTCCTCATCATACTGCAATATTTCGCCGGATTCCTCCTAGGATTCTTCGCCCTTGCTTCAAACATTTAAACATTAGTGAAGAAATCCATTAGTGGGCAGCGAAAAGTTTTCTTGACGTGGTGGTCATTCTAGCCAGGATATAGAATCTAGTAATGTAGATAGTCAGTGGCTTAGAATCCAGTGATCTGCGAATATATAGCTAGTGTCTTAATCTAGCCAGGATATAGGTTCTAGTGAAGTATGTATTCAGTGTCTCATTCTAGCCAGGATATAGGATCTATTGATGTATATAGTTAGTGTCACAATCTAGACAGGATATAGGATCTAATAATGTACATACTAGTAAGTGGCTTAATATAGTAAGCATATAGAATCCAGTGATGTATATAGTTAGTGTCACAATCTAGACAGGATATAGGATCTATTGATGTATATAGTTAGTGTCACAATCTAGCCAGGATATAGGATCTAATAATGTACATAGTCAGTGGCTTAATATAGTAAGGATATAGAATCCAGAGATGTATATAGTTAGTGTCACAATCTCATTCTAGCCAGGTTATAGAATCTAGTGAAGTATTTATTTAGTGTCTCATCCTAGCCAGGATATAGGATCTAGTGAAGTATTTATTTAGTTTCTCATTATAGCCAGGATATAGGATCTAGCGAAGTATGTATTTAGTGTTTCATACTAGACAGGATATAGGATCTAGCGATGTATATATTTAGTGTCTCATTCTAGACAGGATATAGGATCTATTGATGTATATAGTTAGTGTCACAATCTAGACAGGATATAGGATCTATTGATGTATATAGTTAGTGTCACAATCTAGCCAGGATATAGGATCTATTGCTGTATATTAGGGTTGGCCGAAAAAACTCATTTTTTTTTTTGTTTCGAAGTTGTAATAGTGCGGGAAAGTTGCGAATTATATAGAGAAATAAAAGGAAACAAAAATGATCAAAATCGGTTGACATCTTCCGTTCGCGCACTGGCTTTGAAATTTTACAAAATATGAAAAATCTTACTTTTTGCGACTATTTTTTAAATTTTTGAATTTGATGATTTCTTAATATAATAGTTTTTAACGTCTTCGAATAGAGCCTAAAAACATTGTGTATTAATTTGGTTTAGATCAGTTGATATCTTTCAGTCGTGCAAAGGGCTCAAAATTTGCCCAGATATTGAAATTTTCGCATTTATAAGTGGTATTTTATGTATCTTTAATATAATTTTTTTTAAACGTAATAGTTACAGTGTTTCTATTTTTAACATAAAACCGCTGTGTTTTATTATAGTGTAAATAAATTAACAAATTTCGGCCGCAAAATGACGCCTATGCTACAGAAAAACTGGACCTCAAAAAAGATAGTTAGGCCTATGACATGATGGTCAATAACAGGTATAATGGGCATGGTACACTTCCAATTTTTTTATATTAAAAAGCTTACATATTTAAGATACAGAATAGTTTTTAGCAATAAAGTTACGCTTATAAAATAGAAAAAAAACATGGTTCTGTATAAATTACTGTTGTGTTAGTTGAACCAGTCCATTAAAACTGTTCTCAGTTATCTGTTGTCAATATGTCAACCGATTTTGATCATTTTTGTTGCCTTTTATTTCTCTATATAATTCGCAACTTTCCCGCACTATTACAACTTCGAAATAAAAAAATGAGTTTTTTCGGCCCACCCTAATGTATATAGTTAGTGTCACAATCTAGCCAGGATATAGGATCTATTGATATATATAATTAGTGTCACAATCTAGCCAGGATATAGGATCTATTGATATATATAATTAGTGTCACAATCTAGCCAGGATATAGGATCTATTGATATATATAATTAGTGTCACAATCTAGCCAGTATATAGGATCTATTGATATATATAATTAGTGTCACAATCTAGCCAGGATATAGGATCTAGTAAAGTATATAGTTAGTGTCTCAATCTAGCTACGATATATCATCTAGTTACGTACATATATAGTTCGTGTCTCAATTTAGCCATGAACGATGGATGCGAAGAGATTAGCAAAGAAAAAAAATGTTTGTGAGTCCAATCTAAACAGGAACATTCTTAGGAATTTTGTAATGAGTCCCACAAGACACAAGAAAACTAAACGTGATGGAGCGAAACATTAAATATACATCTATTAAAAAGGAAGAAAACAACGATTGAGTCTATTTTTAGTTCATTATAATATGTCCTGATTATTATAAATGTAAGGAGATTAGAAGTTTTATCTTTTTAATATGTCTACATTGATTTGAAGGTAGGTATGATACTGAAGTAACTAGAAAGAGTAGACATATCTTAAAACATGTCACTAGATGTGAGCCTGTACATCCATTATAGTCTTCTGTCTCTCCTCTATCTTCCTCTGGGTGCCGACCTACATCATATTCTCATTCTTTGCCCATCTTTTAGGTTTTTTTCACCATCCGTTTTATATATTAGGTAGAACATATTTTTTTTGGTTCTCCTGTTATGACCAAGTGGAAAACAAAACATAATGTTTTTTTATTATAATTATTTTATTTAAAAAGTCCGTCCCGGCGTAGTTACATAAAATTAACAAATTGTTTGTGAATTTATATTTGTAATAACGTTGAAAAAGACAAAACCAGTTATATTTTGCGTTTCCGCTTAGCCCCATCTTCATATGTGCTATTTGACAACTTTTTCAAAATGACTTAGTCCTTAGATTTTATACCAAATTAAATATGTACATTAGCTTTAATTGCACATATTTTGTCTATGTTGGGATGTAGATCAGTTTATCGGCTTTTTATGGATCAATATCTATCAAAGGGATACGACGAGTGAGAGAGGGATTGAGAGAGAATGATACAGAAATAGAGGAAAAGAGATAGAGAAGAAGTGGAAGTCAGTGAGAGAGAGAGAGAGAGAGAGAGAGAGAGAGTAGGAAATGTCTGGGACAGGGTGAGTGAGAGTTAGATAACGAACCAGAAAAAGAGAGAGGGAGAGAAGTAATGAGACGGATAAGGATTAGGCGAGGGACAGAGAGGGATAGCATACATGAGAGCGAGAAAGAGAAAAGGTTAGAGGGATAGGGGTAAGGGGAAGCATTTAAGGAGAAAGAATAAGAAGAGAGACAGATAGATAGTGAGAGAGACAATAATTGAGAGAGGAGAGAGAGGAGACAGAGAGAGAGGAGACAGAGAGAGAGGAGAGAGAGAGAGAGAGAGAGAGAGAGAGAGAGAGAGAGAGATAGAGAGAGATTGAGTAAATGAGTGAGAAGGATAGCTTTAAGGGGAAGGATTTATAGGGAAAGAATAAGAACAGAGATTTAAAGTGAGGAAGAGTGAGTGAGAGAGGGGATATAGAGAGAGGGTTGAAATCAACAAAAATAGCTAATTCCTTTGTTTTCTTTTCCGAAGTGCAATATTGATTGCTCCTGAAATAGAATAATATAAATAAAATCCTGTATTGAACTCCGTTTCTCTTAGCTCCTAAGTTGTCCCCCGTGCCTTTAAACCTTTTAAGAAGGCGCATACACTTTTTACTTTATTTTATGGAACATTACACAACACACTCTCCACTTTATGTGCCGGTTCGTTCTCGGCTTGGAAATCATTATCATAGAGTTCTTCCCTTGCACTCCTGAGACCTGTTCATTCGAAAAGGGTATGAATCAGACTGCTCTTTTACGGTTTTCATTACAACCTACTATATAAATTCAGAGATAAAGAGAGAGGGAGTGAGAGTGATAGAGACAAAGAAACAGTG